>OZ018333.1:79225008-79710362 GCA_963969495.1 Ceratothoa steindachneri
CTTCGCTCTTCCCCCCCTTTTTCCCCCTTCCCCCCCTTTTTTATCTCTCTCTTCTTTTTATTCTTTCCTCCTTTTTTTTTTTTCTTTTTTTTTGCTTTCTCCTCAATCTTCTTTTTTTTTTTTCCTCATCTCTTCGCTCTCTTTCTCTTTTATCTCTTTCTCTTCTTCTTATTTCTTTCATCCTTAATCTTCTTTTGTTTTTCTCATCTCTTCGCTCTCTTTCTCTTTTATCTCTCTCTCCTCCTTATTTCTTTCCTCCTTCAATTTTCTTTTGTTTTCCCCATCTCTTTGCTCTCTTTCTCTTATATCTCTCTCTCTTTTATTTCTTTCCTCCTTCAATCGTCTTTTGTTTTCCTCATCTCTTTGCTCTCTTTCTCTTATATCTCTCTCTTTTTATTTCTTTCCTCCTTCAATCGTCTTTTTGTTTTCCTCATCTCTTCGCTCTCTTTCTCTTTTATCTCTCTCTTCTTCTTATTTCTTTCCTCGCTCAATTTTCTTTTTGTTTTTCTCATCTCTTCGCTCTCTTTCTCTTTTATCTCTCTCTGTTTTATTTCTTTCCTCCTTCAATCTTCTTTTTGTTTTTCTCATCTCTTTGCTCTCTTTCTCTTTTATCTCTCTTTTATTTCTTTCCTCCTTCAATTTTCTTTTTTGTTTTCCCCACCTATTTGCTCTCTTTCTTTTATATCTCTCTCTTTTTATTTCTTTCCTCCTTCAATCGTCTTTTTGTTTTCCTCATCTCTTCGCTCTCTTTCTCTTTTATCTCTCTCTCTCTTCTTCTTTCTTTCCTCCTTAATCTTCTTTTTGTTTTTCCCCATCTCTTTGCTCTCTTTCTCTTGTAATCTCTCTCTTTTTATTTCTTTCCTCCTTCAATCGTCTTTTTGTTTTCCTCATCTCTTCGCTCTCTTTCTCTTTATCTCTCTCTTCTTCTTATTTCTTTCCTCGCTCAATTTCTTTTTGTTTTCCCCATCTCTTTGCTCTCTTTCTCTTTTATCTCTCTCTTTTTATTTCTTTTCTTCCTCAATTTTCTTCTTCTTTTCCTCATCTCTTCCCCTCTCTTTCTCTTTCTCTCTTCTCTTTTTTCCTTTCCTCGCTCAATTTTCTTTTTGTTTTTCTCATCTCTTCGCTCTCTTCTCTTTTATCTCTCTCTCTTTTATTTCTTTCCCCTTCAATCTTCTTTTTGTTTTTCTCATTTCTTCGCTCTCTTTCTCTTTTATCTCTCTCTTTTTATTTCTTTCCTCTTTCAATTTTCTTTTGTTTTCCTCATCTCTTCGCTCTCTTTCTCTTTTATCTCTCTCTTTTTATTTCTTTTCTTCCTCAATTTTCTTCTTGTTTTCCTCATCTCTTCGCTCTCTTTCTCTTTTATCTCTCTCTTCTTCTTATTTCTTTCCTCCTTCAATCGTCTTTTTGTTTTCCTCATCTCTTCGCTCTCTTTCTCTTTTATCTCTCTCTTCTTCTTATTTCTTTCCTCGCTGAATTTTCTTTTTGTTTTTCTCATCTCTTCGCTCTCTTTCTCTTTTATCTCTCTCTTCTTTTTATTTCTTTCCTCCTTCAATCTTCTTTTTGTTTTTCTCATCTCTTCGCTCTCTTTCTCTTTTATCTCTCTCTTTTTATTGCTTTCCTCCTTCAATTTTCTTTTTGTTTTCCCCATCTCTTTGCTCTCTTTCTCTTATATCTCTCTCTTCTTCTTATTTCTTTCCTCGCTCAATTTTCCTTTTGTTTTTCTCATATATTCGCTCTCTTTCTCTTTTATCTCTCTCTTCTTTTTATTTCTTTCCCACTTCAATTTTCTTTTTGTTTTCCCCATCTCTTTGCTCTCTTTCTCTTTTATCTCTCTCTTTTTATTTCTTTCCTCCTTCAATTTTCTTTTTGTTTTGCCCATCTCTTCTCTCTCTTTCTCTTTTATCTCTCTCTTCTTCTTATTTCTTTCCTCCTTCAATTTTCTTTTTGTTTTCCCCATCTCTTTGCTCTCTTTCTCTTATATCTCTCTCTTTTTATTTCTTTCCTCCTTCAATCGTCTTTTTGTTTTCCTCATCTCTTCGCTCTCTTTCTCTTTTATCTCTCTCTTCTTCTTATTTCTTTCCTCGCTCAATTTTCTTTTCGTTTTTCTCATATATTCGCTCTCTTTCTCTTTTATCTCTCTCTTCTTTTTATTTCTTTCCTCCTTCAATTTTCTTTTTGTTTTCCCCATCTCTTTGCTCTCTTTCTCTTTTATCTCTCTCTTTTTATTTCTTTCCTCCTTCAATTTTCTTTTTGTTTTGCCCATCTCTTTGCTCTCTTTCTCTTATATATCTCTCTTTTTATTTCTTTCCTCCTTCAATCGTCTTTTTGTTTTCCTCATCTCTTCGCTCTCTTTCTCTTTTATTTCTCTCTTTTTATTTCTTTCCTGCCTCAATTTTCTTTTTGTTTTCCCCATCTCTTTGCTCTCTTTCTCTTTTATCTCTCTCTTTTTATTTTTTTCTTCCTCAATTTTCTTCTTGTTTTCCTCATCTCTTCGCTCTCTTTCTCTTTTATCTCTCTCTTCTTCTTATTTCTTTCCTCGCTCAATTTTCTTTTTGTTTTCCTCATCTCTCCCACCATTATTATTTATTGTGTACATTAATGACTTGGATAATGGAGTGTTTAGTAGGATCTCTAAATTTTCAGATGACACAAAGCTAGGAAGTCGAGCCCTTTCGAGACCCGATGCAGAGCAAATGCAGAGGGACCTTAATAAAATTGTGGAATGGGCGGATAAATGGCAAATGGGCTTCAACATAGGTAAATGCAAGGTCATGCATTTAGGATGCCAGAACTTGAAAGTAGAATACCATATGAAAGACCAAATTCTCGAATCCGTTAACTTAGAAAAAGACCTGGGGATTTTAATCTCGGAGGACCTTAAAGTATCAAAGCAATGCGCAGAAGCTTGCAAAAAAGCAAACCGAATGCTAGGATATATTGCTCGGAATTTTACTTTCAAATCGAAAGATATAATCATGCCACTATACAAATCGCTCATGCGCCCACACCTCGAATACGCGGTCCAATTTTGGTGTCCCTCCCTAAATAAGGATATAGCGCAGTTAGAAAGAGTGCAACGTCGGGCTACGAAACTAATTCCTGAAATCCGAAACAAACCGTACGAAGATAGACTCCACTCATTAAACCTACTATGACTTGGAAGTAGATGATTACGTGGACAATTGATAGAATTATTCAAAATCTTAAAAGGATTTACTAATATTGATTACAGACTATTGTTCGAGCTCGACGAAAGGGCCAACACACGCCAAAATGATTTAAAATTAGTGAACAAACGTTTTAACTCTACTATAGCCCAAAATTACTTTACGTTTAAAATCACGCAAACGTGGAATGGCCTTTCCAAACGTGTAGTTGAAAGCACGTCAGTTAATATGTTCAAAAACCGACTTGATGAGTACTTCAATAGTGTAAATATAAGGAGTTGAGGATTAAAATGAATTGATGAAGAGAAAGATGCCAGCGACGCTTCCATGCATGTAGTGAATGTGAATTCCCCTTTTCTTTTTCTGTCTGTCCTATACCTATATTATTTTAATCACTAGCAGATGAAGCATGCGGGAGAAGAGAGTACTATCCTATCACCCCGCCCCCTGGTTTGAAGAAGCGTCTTCCTGTATCTGAGGGATAGCTGAAGCTGCATGTCAAGGGTACACATGTAGATAAGTGTGTACCGTAGAGTTGAAATAGTTAAAATATATATATATATATTTATATATATATATATATATATATATATATATATATATATATATATATATATATATATATATATATATATATATATATAACAAAAAAACAGCATGAAAAAAAAGAGCATGATACATAACGTTAGAATGTGTAAGCGGACTGACCTTGAGCGGACCTTAGGGTCTTTGCTGGTTCCTATTTCTGTAGTTCTTTCCTCCCTCAATTTTCTTTTTGTTTTCCTTATCTCTTATATCTCTCTTTCCTTTTTGTTTCTTTATCTTCTCTTTTGTTTCCCGCTCCCACTCTATCTCGTTTTTACGCCTTTTATCTCTTATATCTACCTCTCTTTTGACCTATTCATTTTATTTTTATTTTATATTTTTCTTTCTCTCTCCTTTTCTCATCTCTTTTCACTTTTCCCCATATCTTTTCTCTCTCCTCTCCCTTTTTCTCTTTTTCTACTTCTTTAATCTCTCTCTTCGCTTCCCCTCCACTCCCAAACCACAAGTAGCATTCCAGAAAAGGAGGACCAGGGGAGGAGAGTCCCCCATCGCACCCCCTTCGGGCCTCGAGACTCAGGACACGACCCGACACTCATAAAGTTCAAGAACTCGCCAAAGAAACTGGTCTCAAAAACACATCGATAGGGTGCCTAAAAGGGGGATAGGGGCGTAGGAAGAGAAAGAGAGGTAGGGGAGTGCGGCATCTGAAGTGGGGGGGTTGCTTTCTCATTGATGGTTAGTCCGCCCCCTTCTCCTTCCCGATTTGAAGGGGTCTCCTCTTAATTAATGAGAGAGAAGGCAAATGACGCGTTGAGAGAGAAAGACTAATGGAGAGAAATACCCCCAAATGACCTTGGATGGATTCGAAGAAACCGCCGAGAGAGAATCTTTCCTCTTTATTTATTCAAGCGGCGACGTAGAGCTGCATTCGGATTACGAAGGGTCGACCGATCGACGACTTAGGACAGAAATTCTGTCTGTATCTTGCACACTATATTTTTCAGCCCTTGTCACGGGTCCTGATCTCAACTGTGGTTTTGTATCCTAATCAAAAGCATGTTTCCGACTCTCAATCTCAACCGCGGCTCCGAGTTCTAATCTCAATCCACCACAGTTCCAGGTCTTGGTCTTAACCCTACTATAACCTGAATCCAAGTGGATGTCAAATCCTTTGTAAGTGTAAGTGGCCAAAATGTCTCGATATTTCACTAAGCCAATCCGGCTACCTCGTGGTTTCACAGTGAGATAATCCAGAGACCTAGATTCAATGATTGGCAGTCCTTGGGCAATCCAAGGGGTCAGCTGACTTGCATTCGACGCCTTTTTGAAACGTAATCGACCAGATTTGTTTATAAGAATCGATATTAAGCCAACATGAACAGTTAAACAACAGGAGAATATATTTTTTATTTTAGAACTTGGGATCACTTTCTGTGTTAGTGTATCTACGCTTTCTTCTCCACCTAACTCTACTAATTAACTGCTGCGAAGTACTTTTAGACTTTAAACCCACTTAAAAAGTTTTCATCTACTTATTTAATTATTCACCTCTTTCACTTCAAGTTAGTAAAGAGTCAGTTCATATATTCAAGCAACTCTACTTCATCATCTGAATTTGTCTTTCATAGCCAACACCATTTTCTCAATCACGGTTCTTCGCTTTTGCACGCTTGGTGATGATTACTCACCCCTCTACCTAATCCTATCTCCTCGCTATCTAACTTCGCTATCTAGTACTAACCCTTTTAAAATTCAAATTACTTGTAGTTACCGTCTGAACTTTCACGCACAAAGTCCATGAAGAATATATTTGGTTTCATCAGGTAACACTGTTTCGCAGGCACCGTAAAATTATACTAGTAATCCACAGAACCTCATCTATCTTTTCATTTCCATTAATCCCATCAAGTTTTATAGTGAAAGATTTTTTTAATCATTAATAAAGATAAACGCAAATTAACGGCAACATCAATATTAAAGCGTTCTTGAGAATTGGTCCGACAGAAGCGTGTTGATGTTATATAAAGTACCCTCGTGTAAAAATGACATAACCGTAATAGGAAAGATAGTCAGTGTGGTTTGGAGGAGACCTAATTTTCTGGTATCTCTTTCAATCCGCTACAAAACCAATTACTAGGTATTAACTTAAATAACTTCCCCCACCCCACTATTAAGTTCAAAATGGTAGACCGAAACTTGCCCCTCCTTCAGCCAAATGCATCGGAATCGCATTTGCTTCCTTTATGAGTACCCAATAAAGCTACAAACCTCTTCCTAACTGGAGTGGAGCAAAAGATACACCAAAATGGTTCATGCCCACAGATGATTTGTTGTTCTATGGGTATATGGGCTTACACGCTTGCCAGTATATCTCGTCCTATCTCTACAAGACCATAGAGAAGCCTCGCGTATCCAGGTTTTTACTATTTATTGAGACTATTTCTATGTATCAGTGAGATTTGAGATGTTCTTCCGAGAAATAGACAGACAGGCCAACAGAAATAGATATGGAGGGCACAGATAAAGAGAAAAAGAAAGGCAGACAAACCCACAAACGCCAGAAGCGAAAACCAGACACAATTCTACTGCAAAGGTCTGCGGATATATCAACCCCAATTTCGTTATCTGTCGATGGCAACCCATCATCATCACACTCCTTCTCTAACCACCTCTCCACCCTACCTTATCTCTAGACTTAGGGACCAGGGTTTAGCCAAGGAATGGGGGGGGCATATTGGCCTCTGGGGGGACTTTTAAGATCAACAAGGCGAAGGCTGAGGATTCAATTGTTAATTAACTCCGAATGTGGTAGATAATGTGTGGATGTCTGGTAGAGGGCCAACGTGTACTTGACTCTCTATATAATTAAAGTTAAAACTTAGAGTGTGAGTGAGTCAGATAAATAAAGTGGAGTTGCAAGAGAGAGGATAAAACTTGGATAGATGAGATGTATGCGTAGTAGAGAAGGAATGTATATTGCAATGCTCAAATGTACAAATAAAAGGGTAGAGCATGAATTAGCCAAACGTGTATGGTAAGTATAGGTTGATAGGTTGTAAATGTGAAATAGAATAGATGTAGGAGTGGAAGGGAAGGGATGTATACTTGAGCGTCTAAATGTACAAGTCAAAATGTTATACATGTGTAAGTAAGGTGTATAGGGTGTACGTAAAAGAGAACGAATTTTAATGTGTTTCAAATAGGGTGTATGCGCGAAAGAAAATGGGTGTATACTTGAGAAATTAAGTGTGCAAGTAAAGCAGAGCATGAAATATTTGGTCGATGATGAAGAGAGACGGTGTGTACTTATTGAGTGTGTGAGTGTAGTGTAAGTTAAAGAGGAAGCATAAAAAATAAGTTGGTATAGGGATTGTGGATGTGTGGAAGAGTGTATGGGTTGTAGAGAGGGAATGTGGAGATGAGTATCTAAGTGTGTATAACAAATGTAACCTGATATACATGTGTGTTTTCTGAAGTGAAAGAGAAAAATCATATAATATGTGGAAGACAAAGGGTAATACTTGAGTGTTAAAAGAGTGTGTAGAAGAGAAATGCTCAGGTGTGGAATATGAAAGAAGGTATAATGAAAGGTTGAGACTGAGCGAGCCAACTAAATATCTAGGGTTTGCGCGTATTGGTATGACAGAGTAAGCAACCGGGTTTCCTTCTCTCCCTCTCTCTCTTTCTCTTTCGCTTTTTAATTCTCTCTCTCTCTCTCTCTCTTCTATCTCTCTCCCACTCACCCCTTTTTTATCATTGGTCACAAATTTTCAGAGAGAGAAAAAGCGCTCAAAATGACAGGCAAAAAAGGACCCGTTCGTCTAAAACACAACTGTGCAACATGCCAGTTAGAAAAGTGGTGCGTTGGCTTTCCAGAGGGCTGCTACTCAAAATTCAGCCCTGAAAGTATCTGCACTACTTGCATATTGACGCGAGAGGTGGAGAAATTAAAAGACCTCTATAGAGCCTCAGAGGAGAGAGCTAAAATCCTTAAAAGAAAGTTGGAGAAACTCGAAGCCCTTAACGCAGCTCAGATTCGATGCCTAGAAGAGGCGCCGCCCACTGACGTGTCGAAATCTCCTGGTACCCAAGCGGAGATTCCGGCATCATCTGAGGACATCATCTGAGGACAGAGATCTGTACCAGCTACTAGGAGAACTTGTCAAAGACAGAGTGTGTATCGTCATGGGGGATTTCAACACACAAGTTGACTGGGAAACCAGAGAACCCTGTGGCGAGAACGCACTACTCCTGGAGTTCGCGAACAACGAGTTCCTCACTCAATGTGTGAGAGAGCCAACGAGAGGAAACAATATCCTCGACTTGATTTTCACCTATGAGGATGACATCGTTGAGGACCTCTCTGTTGGCGAAGAGCTCGGTGGCAGTGACCACCGACTGATTAGATTTGTAGTCAAAGACCCGAAGGCAAGGCTTGCAACTAGTAAATTGAGGAAACTCGATTTGAAAAGAGAAGACTTTGCAGGTCTTCGTGCTGGACTGACTGACGCGAGGCTAGAAGTGTGCGATGTTGTTGAGGACTCGTGGAAACAGTTTCAAAACCACATTTATCAGTCTTCAATCGTGTTTCATCCCTCCGAAATGTCCCCGTCGGTCTTCTGTTCAACCAAAGTGGTTTAATCGAGAAATCGGCCAATTGCTTAGGAAGAAGAGAACTGTCTACCAGCAATCGAAGATCTCGAGTGACTTTGACGAATACCGGAGGCTAGCCAGGAGAGTGAAGTCCAGCATAAGGGCGGCTAAGCGGTCTGAGGAACTCCGAGTGGTGAGACTTTGTAAAGAGAATCCCAAGGACTTTTTTGGATATGTGAACAGCCGTAAACCAATCCGTCGAACGATTGGCCCTTTGAGGAACGAGGAGGGGACATTAAAGCAATCAGATGCAGAAAATGCTAACCTCCTCAACGACTACTTCTCTTCAGTGTTTACTGAAGAGTGTGGTCCCATCCCCCAGCCAATGGATTCCTACTCGGGGATAAAAAGCTGGAGGATATGGACTTCACCAAAGGGGAAATAAAAAAGAAGATCAGTGACCTAATAACCAATAAGTCACCTGGCCCGGATGGGTTTCTACCTAAGGTGTTAAAAGAAGTGCGCGATCAAGTGTCACGACACCTGAGTGCAATCTTCAACATGTCAATCCGGACCGAATGCGTTCGTAGAGACTGGCGTGAAGCGGAGGTGACTCCTATCTTCAAGAAAGGAGACCGAAGCCCACCGTCAAACTACTGACCTATCAGCCTGACTTCAAAAGTCGGTAAACTCATGGAGAGCATCATGGTGGACAAAATGACGTCGTATTTAGAGTCAAACCTGCTACTGACGAGTTCCCAGCACGGCTTCCGAAGGCAACTGTGAGCACGATCGGGACAAGGCGGTGGATGTGGTCTACCTAGAATTGCAGAAAGCCTTTGATAAGGTACCACACCACCGCCTTCTCCGGAAAGTGTTATCGCTGGGCATAGACGGAAAAGTAGCCGGCTGGATCGAAAACTGGCTAAGTGGCAGGCGGCAACGGGTGGTGGTGAATGGACAGTCTTCTGAGTGGGTGCCCGTTACTAGCGGGGTGCCTCAAGGTTCTGTCCTGGGACCACTACTATTCAGCATCTACTTCAACGACATGGACGGTGACATGGTTGTCAAGATTTCCAAATTTGCCGACGATACCAAGCTTGGTATGAACGTTGCAAAGGATGGAAATACTGCCCGCCTGTAGGAAGATCTTGGGAAGATTGGAGACTGGTCGGACACGTGGCAAATGCCTTTTAACGTGAACAAATACAAAGTGATGCATATCGGCCACAGAAACCCCCAATCTCAGTATATCCTTAAGGGCACTGCTCTTGAATCGAGTGACACTGAGAACGACTTGGGTGTAACAATCACTAGTGACCTCAAGTTCTCGAAACAGTGCATCGAGGCAGAGAAGAAAGCCCAAAGGATGTTAGGCTACATAAAGCGCCAGTTTGGATACCGTAACAAGGAGATAGTACTTTGTCTGTACAACTCCCTCGTTCGGCCGCACCTGGAGTATGCCGTACAATTTTAGAGTCCTTCGTTTCGAAAGGACATCGCAAGCTTGGAACACGTACAAGCTAGGGCAACCAAACTGATTCCCTCTATCCGACATAAAAGTTATGAGGATAGACTAAGGGAATTAGATCTGTTCTCGCTGGGAACGCGTAGCCTGAGTGGTCAGCTCATCGAAGTTTTCAAAATACTTCGAGGGTTCGAAAATGTTGACTACCGGGATATTTTCACACTGAGTGAGAACAGAACGCGCAATCACGGCTTCAAACTTGAACTGAAGCGTTACAATCGCAATCTGTGTGGAAATTTTTTCACCTACAGTATCTGCGGTAAGTGGAACGCACTTCCAGGGGAAGTTGTCAACAGTGAATCTGTTGAACAGTTCAAGTCAAGACTAGACAAAGTCTTGAAAAGTGGCCGTTTAGGGACGCAAAACGATATAGCAGCCATGTGCCTGCTCGATTGCTAGTCCAAAGGTACCCTCTTTGAATGGACCGTAAGGTCTCCTAGGGTACTTCCTTCCCTTGTTACTCCTTGTTACTCTCTCTCTCTCTCTTTCTCTTTCTCTTTTATTCTCTCTCTCTCTCTCTCTCTCTCTCTCTCTCTCTCTATATATATATATATATATATATATATATATATATATATATATATATATATATATATATATATATATATATATATATATATATATATATATATCAACCCAGGTTCAAAATTGTCTCCCCCTCAAATTACCAAGGATTTCTCCGAAATCACCCTCGTTTGCCCGTAATGAGGTGGTCAAAAGACTTTTTCCTTCACGCAAATTTTATTCGTCTTCCTCGGAATTTTTTGATTTTTCAACAGAACAATCTACAACCTACACATTAGTTCTCCCCCCCCCCCCTCCCCCCTACACACGCCCTCCCCCCCCTACAATTTTTTTTTTTAAAGATTTCATTGTATTTCAATGCTTTCATACTCATATAGGTTGCGACGTAAGCACCGCCCCCAAATTAGTAGAAGCTCCGCCCACAATGGGTTCTTATAAATAAGGAAGCGATGACTCCTGGGATTCATTCAGCTTTTATTTCTCTTCGTATTTGCACGTATTTCAGCAGCGACTTCAGAGGAGAAGCGCAACAGGTAAATACAAGAATCTGTTTGGCGTTCATCTGGAACATAAGAATATGACTCCCCCAAAGAGCTTAATACCATCTATTCCCTTTGCGTCGGATTTAGTTATTCGTAGAACAGTTTGAGGTAGAATAATAGACATGTTTGGAAATTAAATATGATTGAACAAATTAAGAGCTTAAATAATATCTTTATTGGTGAAATTTGTGGTATCATTCCGACCAGTGTTGCCAGGCAGTATTTTTCACACACTCTAACTTCACTTATAACTTTCTAGCGTAAATAAATAAGAGAAAATTAAATACTGTTAAAATTCTTGGGGACTTTTATAACATAGCTGATGAAAACTATAATTTAATTAATAATTAGAAGTATCACCGCCCCCATTAATCTTTTGCGCTATCCTTCAGGCAAAGTAGTTATCAGACGAATATGACTTATACAAGTGTGTGGAGGGGAACAGTTAAGTCAATATGTGTGAGTTGTACTATCTCCTACACACTCACCTTAATTTTTATTGTTCTATGTAGAAATAAGAGGTCTCTTCAGGCCCTTCCATTTCCTTACTTCTGTTCTATTTTGTTCCTTCGGGTCTCACGTATTTAGGGCTAAAGTTGTATGCGATGGGAGACTTGGTATCTACGAAATAGGAAGGAAGGTTTGAGATAACGATGAAAACTCTCATGATAAGGCGCTTCCATTTCCGTACTTCTGTTTTGCTATTTTGCTTCCTCGGGTTTCGCTTAATTAGGGCTAAAGTTGTATGCGATGGGAGACTTGGTATCTATGAAATAGGAAGGTTTTAAATAACGATGAAAATTTTCATTAATGCTATGTTCGTCTGTAAATCGGATAACCGCGATTGCTATCCTTCAATGTGCTAGGTTGGCCAATATGTCCAAATATGTTTATTGACGTTCAAGTGAAGTTTGTTGTTTGATGTTGAAGTGAATAGTTTTATATATCAAATTACAGAATCCTAAAATTAATACTAGAAAGTAAAAGCATGAATAAACACGTCTGAACTTTGTAGTGCTAACGTTTACATAATTTCGGAATGTTACATTTCGAATAAAATCAAAATATTGAGTGTAATAAACGGGATTATATTATTTATGACAATTATTTTTTCCTAAGTTAAATTTTAAAGATGTAAAAGTGCCAATTTATTTTATATATTGATGTCTATTTTTTAGTCGCTTTCTCGCCACTCTATCAGTTGCTATGTCGGTTCGTAGGGCGGTCGGTCAGATGGCAACCATTTTTGCCTTTCAATGAGTTTTGAGGTAAATAATATCGTAACTATTGGGCCAATTCTAACGAAATTTGAAACCTTGATGTTGTTTTAAATACCCTTTTGAATGATAGAATGCCAAAGTCCTCCCAAGGTTAGTCCTGGAATTATTTGCCAGTAACATCGTAATATTCAGCCTAAACTAACGAAATTTGAAACCTTATTTTGTTTTACATTCCCTTTCAAATGATATAATTACCAAGGTCCTCTCAAGGTTAGTCTTGGAATTATTTGGCAATAACATCGTAACTATTCGTCCGATTCTAACGAAATTTTAAACCTTTATGTTGTTTTACACTCCTTTCCGAATTATATAATTACCAAGGTCCTCTCAAAGTTAGTCCGGGAATTATTTGCCAGTAACATCGTAACTATTCAGCCCAAACACACGAAATTTGAAACCCTTATGTTGTTTTACATTCTCTTTCGAATGATATAATGCTAAGGTCCTCCCAAAGTTAGTTCGGGAATTATTGAAAGTTTTGAAGTTCGTAAGGTCATAAATCAGAATAATTAAGAACACGCGACTTAGGTAAATTGACTTTTAAAATTCGTAGTATAACATCGTTCTGGAACTCAACGTATATTCGAAACTCCCATCAAATTCTGGTTTGGGGGTAATTACACTACAAACTAGTGAATCACTTGTCCATACTTGTTTCTTGTGAATTAGATGAATGTTGAGTGAAATTGAAAAATATGATGTGTGATGATAAAATTTAGACCTAAATACATGCCATTTACCACCTAAGATACTTCTTGGCTTGTGGCTCTATTTGTGGCTCTAGAAGACTAAATGAATGCTAACTAGATAGAATTTTATGAACACCCATTTAAACCAATAGAACCTCTGGGGGAAATTTATCAGATAATCGCTTAAGTTTAGGAGCATTAATCAAATAGCGGCAAATATTTAGGGATGATTGAATATAGAGGAATACGTGGTATTTCTTAACTTTCATTAAACTGTAGTAAAGGGGACAATAAGTTAAATAAGTATGGGGTGTCTAGGAAAGGTCGTTCGTATTTTTTAAACCTATATGGATACAATAAAACAGCTCAAACAATAGAATTTAATCTATCAATGAATTTCCATCTGTATCAGAAATCGCCTCCCTCCAAAAGGGTTTATCTAGGTATCAAATAAAACTCCTATGAGGCAGGAGATTGTTAAAAATCTCTCCTCAAGTGTGTCATTAAAGAATGTTTCATTGCATTTCACCCTGGCAATGCACGATCAAACATTGCACGTGTAATGCGTAAATACTGTGAAGAGTCTTTGTTAGAAGCTACTGCTTTGCGTTTCAGCATGACAATGCAGGACCAAACGTTACAGGTGGAATGGAGAAATACATTAAAGTGTTTTTGCTAGGAGCTACTGTTTCATCCCTCATACTGCTCTGCGTTTCAGCATGACAATGAACGACCAAACATTGCACATGTAATGCATAAATACAGTGAAGAGTCTTGACTAGGAGATACTTCTTCATCCCTAACACTGCAGTGCGTTTCGGCATGAAAATACACGAACAACATTGCACGTATAATGCATAAATACAGTAAAGAGTTTTTTCTAGGAGCTACTGCATCATCCCTCATACTGCATTGCATTTCAGCCTGGCAATGCATTACCAATCATTACACGTGTAATGTATAAATACAGTGAAGAGTCTTTTCTAGGAGCTACTGCTTCATCCGTCATGCTGCATTGAATTTCAGCCTGGCAATGCATTACCAATCATTACACGTGTAATATATAAATACAGTAAAGAGTCTTTTCTAGGAGCTACTGCTTCCTCCCTCATACTGCATTGCATTTCAGCCTGGCAATGCATTACCAATCATTACACGTGTAATGTATAAATACAGTATAGAGTCTTTTCTAGGATCTACTGCTTCATCCCTCATACTACATTTCAGCCTGGCAATGCATTACCAATCATTACACGTGTAATGTATAAATACAGTGAAGAGTCTTTTCTAGGAGCTACTGCTTCATCCGTCATGCTGCATTGAATTTCAGCCTGGCAATGCATTACCAATCATTACACGTGTAATGTATAATTTCAGTAAAGAGTCTTTTCTAGGAGCTACTGCTTCATCCCTTATACTGCATTGCATTTCAGCCTGGCAATGCATTACCAATCATTACACGTGTAATGTATAAATACAGTTAAGAGTCTTTTCTAGGAGCTACTGCTTCATCTGTCATGCTGCATTGCATTTCAGCCTGGCAATGCATTACCAATCATTACACGTGTAATGTATAAATACAGTAAAGAGTCTTTTTTAGGAGCTACTGCTTCATCCGTCATGCTGCATTGCATTTCAGCCTGACAATGCATTACCAATCATTACACGTGTAATGTATAAATACAGTAAAGAGTCTTTCCTAGGAGCTACTGCTTCACCCCTCATACTGCATTGCATTTCAGCCTGGCAATGCGTTACCAATCATTACACGTGTAATGTATAAATACAGTAAAGAGTCTTTTCTAGGAGCTACTGCTTCATCCCTCATACTGCATTGCATTTCAGCCTGGCAATGCATTACCAATCATTACACGTGTAATGTATAAATACAGTAAAGAGTCTTTTCTAGGATCTACTGCTTCATCCCTCATACTACATTTCAGCCTGGCAATGCATTACCAATCATTACACGTGTAATGTATAAATACAGTGAAGAGTCTTTTTTAGGAGCTACTGCTTCATCCGTCATGCTGCATTGAATTTCAGCCTGGCAATGCATTCCTAATCATTACACGTGTAATGTATAATTTCAGTAAAGAGTCTTTTCTAGGAGCTACTGCTTCATCCCTTATACTGCATTGCATTTCAGCCTGGCAATGCATTACCAATCATTACACGTGTAATGTATAAATACAGTTAAGAGTCTTTTCTAGGAGCTACTGCTTCATCTGTCATGCTGCATTGCATTTCAGCCTGGCAATGCATTACCAATCATTACACGTGTAATGTATAAATACAGTAAAGAGTCTTTTTTAGGAGCTACTGCTTCATCCGTCATGCTGCATTGCATTTCAGCCTGACAATGCATTACCAATCATTACACGTGTAATGTATAAATACAGTAAAGAGTCTTTCATAGGAGCTACTGCTTCACCCCTCATCATGCATTGCATTTCAGCCTGGCAATGCGTTACCAATCATTACACGTGTAATGTATAAATACAGTAAAGAGTCTTTTCTAGGAGCTACTGCTTCATCCCTCATACTGCATTGCATTTCAGCCTGGCAATGCATTACCAATCATTACACGTGTGATGTATAAATACAGTGAAGAGTCTTTTTTAGGAGCTACTGCTTCATCCGTCATGCTTCATTGAATTTCAGCCTGGCAATGCATTGCCAATCATTACACGTGTAATGTATAAATACAGTGAAGAGTCTTTTCTAGGAGCTACTGCTTCATCCGTCATGCTGCATTGAATTTCAGCCTGGCAATGCATTACCAATCATTACACGTGTAATGTATAAATACAGTGAAGAGTCTTTTCTAGGAGCTACTGCTTCATCCCTCATACTGCATTGCATTTCAGCCTGGCAATGCATTACCAATCATTACACGTGTAATATATAAATACAGTAAAGAGTCTTTTCTAGGAGCTACTGCTTCATCCCTCATACTGCATTGCATTTCAGCCTGGCAATGCATTACCAATCATTACACGTGTAATGTACAAATACAGTGATGAGTCTTTTCTAGGAGCTACTGCTTCATCCGTCATGCTGCATTGCATTTCAACATGGCATTGCACGACCAATCATTCGCCATACTGACCTAACATATCTCTTTCGAATTACCACCTTTTTTGTCTTTAGCATTTAACAAAAAAGATCCTTAGGAAGGACTCGTTCCTATAAATACTTCATCAAACTCTTGCCTCACTGCCTAATCAGTTATTTTTATATACACAGATTTTGTTTCGTTCGTAAACAAATGGAAGGTTTTTTATAGAATAAATTACATTGTTTGACTTGTATTTATATTTATACTTTGTTTATATAAAGAGGAACAAACATTCTTAGCCACCTGGAAAATATTAGAAACAATATTGTTCTCGTCTCTTCTACAATTTTTTGCTTGAATCTTCTACTTTATATCCCTTTTCCACTTCGTCATTCTACTATCCCTTGCCTCCCCTCCTACGATACTTCAACGATACCTTTTTATGTTATAGGAGCGCAATTCCTATCCCTATTCGTATAACCTGAATATTACTAGACTTATTCTGACGGGTAATTTACAGGCATGTTTCTACATCAGAGCCACGTCCTAGAGCCTGTTGATATCCATTTCACACCCCTGTACTAAAGTGCCCTCGCGGGGGCGTAAGTTCAGACTTCATCGGGGCCTAGTTGTCTCGAGCCCAACATAGTCTTACCGACCAGAAACAATACCCCTAGGAATCTATAACCAAACATTAGGTCATGATTATAAGAGATCTCTACACCGTTACTTTAGGTCCCATGACCCCACAACGAGTCCTATGAACATTGATTAACCTCAAACCCTAAGAAAAGACCATAAGAATCATCATTTTGAACAGTAAAAGATCGCGTCACACAACTTATTCCGCTGAAAATCCTCTTCCCATAGTATTTTTTTTCTGTATCGACCACCTATTCAAAAACCTTGCAAACTTGTTTCCCCCATAATGAGCGTCAGTGGCTTGGATTTATGATTTGATCAATTCTAGCATTATATACTTTAAATTTGTTTCGTGGGAGAGAGTTCCCTTAGTTAGTGGATTTGAGTTCCTCTTGAAGTGCCGAGTTAGTGCATTCGTTTCCTGAAACCAAGTATTCCTGAGCGATTGAGGACAATAGCCCAAGTTTTTTCTACTATCTGCCTCCCTACTCTGTTTATGATCTAGCGTTGCTGGATACCAGCATAAGGGGAGATGGAGAAGGCATGTGTCGGGATTGATTGTTCATTATGGCGCCATGCAATGGTTCGGATTGAGCTTTCCAGCGAAAACGAATCGCTACTTAGCGAAAATCAAACTTGGCCCGTACACCAGTTTGGGAGGGGTGGTGTGGTGGTGTACATAGAGGGGAGTAGGAAAAAGTCAAAGGAAATATAGCATAGGCGAGTTGCGAACAGCTTTCCACGTCGCTGGACCACTGTTAGCGAGCGGGGAATTTACTACGCCATTCTGAGTCTCAAAAAAGACTCATTCAAGTGAAGCTTTTGCAATGCTCGTTTGCAAGTCACGCTACAGAAGACCATAAATGGTCCTGAGTTTGGAACTAGTGAGTTGCGTAGCCAATGGTAAGATGCATTTACTTAGGCGGAAGATGCCTTCAACATACCTGGATGGAGTGGGTCCCAATAGATCAGATCTTAGACACTGATTTTTGACTGAGAATATCAGTTTTGTGGAGTAGGTGGTATAACTTGGAAAGAGTTCTATCCAAAAATGGGGTATGAAAAGGTGAGGACGCCCTCATCACTGCAACATGACAAGTGTATTATTAACATAACATCTTAAACTTGTATCTAAATGAATTTCGGATTGTTGCTATACAAAGGAATTCATATCCGAAGGTAATTTCCGTATATCTCTATATATACATAGACTGAGTGAGAGCAGATGGTCTGAGTCAAAATGAAACAGATCGCAGACTCAGGATGTTCGATTTTTGAGTCCTTAATTCGTTCTTTTAGAAGGCTTAACGCATTTTCAACCCTTTATGAAGACTATACTGGCTTAAAAAAGATAGTGAAGGATTTATAAGAGGTGTATAAAACGACCTGAGAGAAAGCACTTGATTCTTTTCTGGTATTGGGGTCGGAAAGTTATGCAGCTTATCCAGGTTTCAGTTGTAACAAGCGAATTACTCCTAGTTATTCAGCCCTTTGCGATGGTAATGAAGGTGACATTCTAACTCAGTCACGGGAATGAAGTCTTTCCACAAATGTGTTACATCTACCGTCAACCAAAAACTAAATAATATCGTCAACATAACTAAGTAGATATTAAGCTAGTCTGTAAATAAATGTCGGATTCTATGACAAACCATTCAAGCCAAACATTTCTTACTGACATTTATTTATAACAAGTTTTTTTAAACACACCCTCACATACGATCGCACACATGATATTCACTAACTTATCCTCCTCTCCTAACTTCCGCACCAAAGACCGCAATCGCACACGCGTATTGTCAACATAATACGATGGCATTAAATCTTGTTCATGTTCGTCAATTTCTTATACCAACTAAACTATACACCATTCAAACCTTACATTTATTACTCGATATCCTAATACATCAAGTTCTAGTGGATATACACCAACCCACACATGCATTCTTACAAATGAAATACACTCAATAACTCCGACCCGCTCCTCCTCTGCTCTCTTAGAGTAAACAAAGGGCCTAAATGGATAAATGCTTCGGTTCATTAGCAAAGCATTTAAATAATGCAAGGGCGCGTGAGCATTACGAGAGAAACTAAATAAAGGATTCGGTGATTTGATGTATGGAAATGAATCATGCTATTTTATGTGAACGATGTCTAAATACAAAGAACCTCAACAAGGATAGATGGGAAAAAAGGTAAATTATGCGATGGGGAAGAGTGTTATTTCCCGTCCCCCAATTGGAGTTTAGAGTTCTCCTTGAAAGGTCATTGGGGTCCAACTATGCACACAGATACGTCAGCCCCGTTACTCTTAGAGCGTCTATGCACAATATAATGGGTGTCCTCTTGGCTAAAGGTGGTCCCTAATGAGCGAATGGTGCATCAGCGAGGCGCACTGCACCTAGTAAGGGTCTCTGAAGGTTTATACTAGTGTCTACGGAATAGGTTGGGCTACTTTGTGTTTTTGCACGTCCCTGCTGGGTTTTATTGGTTTCTGGTTGCACTGGCCGGTTTTTATTAGTTTCCGAAATTTATTATCGCGTTTTATTAGTCTCCAAATTTCTCGTCGGGTTTTATTAGTCTCTACAATTTTTCGTCATTTTATTAGTTTCTGCAAATTTCGGTTTTATTTGTTTTTTCTAGTTTCTGCGGTGAGTAGGTTTCTATTTGTATTGCGGGAATGGAGGGTTTTTACTGGCTTCTGTGGCTAATTATTGGGTTTTATTAGTTTCTGCTGATTAATGGGCGAGATGATGGGGTTTTGTTAGTTTCTGCTGTGTTTTTAGTGTTGCATGGGGTTTCTATTATTATATGTGGTTGTTGCTAAAGTTTTATTCGTTTCTGTTGGTGTTTGTGAGGTTTTTCAGTTTGAGCTAGTTTTTGAGTGTTTCGATGGGTTTCTAGGTGTCTCTAAGTGATGGTAGGCTTTTATCAGGTATGTTAGTTTCTGGGTATCTAATCGGTTTTCTACTAGTTTCAAGGGGTTATAGGTGGGGTTTATTAGTTTTTAGAGTGTTTCGGCATGTTTTGCCTGTTTCCTTTGCATGATAGTAAGGTTTTATTAGTTTTTGTGCGTTTGTTGGGTTTCCACTGTTTCTAATGTATTATGTGGGGTTTTATTAGTTTCTTCTAGTTTCAGAAGTTCCTACTGTAATTTTTGTGTTATGGTGGTGTTTTATTAGTTTCTGCTGGTTTCGGGAATTTCTATTGTTATTTTTGTGTTATGGTGAGGTTTTATTAGTTTCGTGAGTTATATTGTTATTTTGGTTATAGGGTGAGGTTTTTTTAGTTTCTGCTGGTTTCGGAAGTTTCTACTGTTATTTTTGTGTTATGGTGAGTTTCGATTAGTTTTTTGCTGGTTTCGGGAGTTTCTACTGTTATTTTTGTGTTATTGGTGAAGTTTTATTAGTTTCTGCTGGTTTTTGAGTTTCTACTGTTATTTTTGTTTTATGGACAGGTTTTATTAGTTTCTGTTGGTTTCGGGAGTTTTTATGTTTATTTTTGTGTTATATTGAGGTTTTATTAGTTTCTTTTGGTTTCGGGAGTTTTTATTGTTATTTTTGTGTTATGTTAGTTTCTGCTGGTTTCGGGAGTTTCTAATGTTATTTTTGTTTTAGTGTAAATGTTTTATTAGTTTTTTTCTACGGTTTCCGATGAAGGTTTTGGATTGCTGAGTGCCCCTGCAAGTTCCTAAGAGTCTTTGCTGCTTTCTGCGGGTTCCAATTAGTTTCTAGAGAGTCTCTGCTGCCTTCTCGCTGGTGTCGGGTGCACATACACACACATCCATCTCGCCCCTAACCGCGCTATTCCATGCGTTTCTTTTGTGATTTCTCTTCTTTGTGACACACATTGAAAATCCATTTGGAGCCCCCCGCGTATATGGCCCCCTTCCACGGCTATTTCGCCCCTTTGCCCCCCTTTCAGTGTATATCCCTCCTCTCGGAGGGGGGGAATTCATTTGAAGAATTGCTTTGCCATTTTTGTCGTTCTCCAATAGATTCTGCCCCTCCTTTCCTGTCGGGGACACAGCCTTTCCAGAATACCCCCCCCCCCTCCCTTGTCAAATAAGTGGAGGTAAGGATAGTAATGGATAGTTAGGGTTATGGGAATTAATGGTATAATCCTTGTCGAATCCGGTGTCTTAAGGCGTTGATGCGCGCTAATCTCATTTTATCGAAGAAAAATTCCATCTACTGTTGTGATTTATGTCTCTGGTTCATTAGTTCTCCCGGACCGGTTGTCAAGGAGAGAGACCGAAGGCAAAGACCGAGGGAAGATAACCCATTAAGCTAGGGAATGTGCCTGGGTCCAAATACACAACCTTCCCCTGCTGTAGTTAGGGAGACACTGAAAATAGTTGAAGCAGTAACGCGATTCTACTCCAAATTAATCTTTTCAAACTTATTTAACACAGGACTTCGAAATGTAAAATAAAGTTTCATAGTTGCATTTGAATCATCGCAAACAATTCTCTTGCATAATATTTGCCACAGTTTGAAGAAACTATCTGAAAATGCAAGTTTAAAGTATCCCACTGATTAAGAATCCTTTTTACACAGATACTCCTTGCTAGCCATCGTGTGCCTGGAAGAGGAAGCATTTTTGAAGGCTCCTCGCCACCATTTATCATATCATCATCATCATCATCATCATCATCATCATCATCATCATCACTAACTCTATAATTTAAGAACGGGATTTTTTTGAGTATTTGAATAATAATTTTATCTTAGTTTGGTTATGACTTATGTATATTTTAAATTTTTATCAAGGTAATTTTTAACAATTTCTTTCGAGTTTGAAAAAACAAAATAGTTTAGTTCAGAATAAATAAATATGATTATCCAATGCTTTATAATATTTTAAAAGAAAATGAATTACAATTGGTAAAGTTCAGAAAACTGATTAAAATTAAAGTAAGGCTGCTTTTTTATTTTATCTATAACTATATTTTAGCAACGTGATACTTTGAAAGGAGGGAAATTTAGTTAAAAGTTCCTTTTTAAAATTATTATAATTGGCGAAGTTCAGAAAATTTATAAAAATTTAACCATGGCTGCTTTTTTTAGATTTTAAATTTTAATCTTAGCAGCGAAGCACAAGCTCCCCCCGTAGGGGAAATTGGCGAAGCCATTGCCTGGTCAATCTATATATTTCCATGCAAGACTCGCCTCGGAGAGCTGATCTATTGAGCCAGCTATAAGTTTCTCTCGTCATGTAATCGATATTTGAGGGCAATTCCTCTCCTGCATGTGAACATGCTAAATGAAGAGAATGGTAAATACATTTCACTAGTATTAAGTTTAGATTATCGTTTTTCATTAAAGTGTACAAAGTGTTATTATCTCCACAAAGGTTAGAAGCTTCGTCTGTTGCCATAGAAAAGCAATTTTTAATATCAATCACATCATTCCAAAACGTCTTCACAGCTGTATGAAACACTTCAGCCGTAGTCATTATGACAGGAATTAATCCTAAAAACTGTAATATGATTAAATTTTATTTTCTATTATAATATCTAACACAAAGACACAGATCCCTGATACAGGCGATATCAACCGACTCCTGTACAATTAGAGAAAATTGAGTATTATTTTTTCAGTTTGTTCTTTAAGTCGGGTTGGAGCTATAACGTTTTTGATAAGAGCAGTGCACTTTGTTCTATATAACTTTAAATCAACAGAACTGGAGGATGATGGCATTTCTCGCATAAGTTTTCTCCTAAATGATCGACACTACAAATACTTCTATGGCAAACTACAAATGCCGCTAAATGAAGTTCGAGTTTTGTCACTTTAGTTTTATTTGACAAAATTTCTTCCAGTGTTCTTTAAATATGACTGTAATAAAGCACTATTTTTTGCATGTTTAGATGAAAAACAGTGTTTTATTTTTATCACTATGTGAGCTCGCAAATTAACGTTACACACTTTACATAAAACTCTTGTTTTGTCTTTTTCTCTCGTTCAACTTTTTCGAAAATGGAGGTTCTCTCAACGATGCAGTTTGAAATATTTTATCATGATATAATTCAATCACTTAATTTTAAAGAGTACAAAATTTGAACAATGAAAATTATACACTGGTTAGCTACATCGACTCTCACATTTCTTATTTTTAGTTTTCAAATTCCAGATTTAAAATAAAGAATGTAAGAACTTGATAGACCATAACACTGAGATGTTTAACACTACCTAATTCTTTTTGAAATTACAATTTGGTTTTACTTTGGTATCAGGCCAAATCAGGGCTACCAGATGCAGAATATATATTATAGTACCAAAATCAGTATTTTGCTAAAAACAAGTATTGATACCTTCGTTACGACTTTGGTATAATTTAACAAAATTATCCCTTATTTCTAAGTTAATATTTACTTTAGAATTAAGCCTAAAACTTTCTTGGAAAGTTAGCAGAGCTTCGGTTTAAGACATGTTCATTACACAACTACTCACACAACATAAGTTCCCAAGTCGTGTAATAAAGTTATGTTATGAACATGCTACACACATAATGATCCAAAAAGTAGCAGATTGTAGCGTAAAAAAATGTAAGTAGCGCAAAATTTCAAAGAAGAGCCCACTCCATTGAAAAGTAGCGCAGGGCGGGTACTTGTAGCGAGATCTGGTAAGCCTAGGCCTGGAGTCTTTAAAAAATTAGTCCTCTCGTTGGTCAAATATTTTTTGCCTTTTGTTGGTTCTATTCAGGCATGGAAAATGGAATGGGCGATTTTAAAGAATTGCAAAAGACGGCTCGAAAGAGCGCTGGGGTCTGGAGAGATTCAATGTGTAGAGTTTTTCGCTGATTTTTAGCGTTCGAACCATCACTGACTCACTCTCTGAGTCGGTAGTTTTATGGACTAAAACGACTCTGATATGAAAAGAGCGACGGTTTATTACCTCCTCCAACTTTTTCTTACTCCGGATTCAGTCTTTTATGAGATTCAAAATACCGCAGTTGTTTCACACATCCTTTGAAATCATTCAAAGGAACATCAATTTTAACTTTCTTCTCATAATGAATATGAAAACAGAGGAGCGACGGGAATAGATAGAGCTCTTCGGAGTCTCTCGTCGGTTACCCTGGCAACCATACGCGATCGACGGAGGGATAGTCATGTCTCAGAAATTTTCTCCCTTTAAACGGTTTATTGTGTCTGTTTGGGAGATATTCCCGCCTTTTTTTATCATTCCCCCTGCTTATTACGTCTCCAGCCCTCCCCTGCCCCTTTAGAAGCACTGAATCTCCTTTTGTCTCCAATTTTCTTCCAAAACGACGGTCTTTTTAACGTGTGGGGAGGGCATCTTCGCGGAGAAGCTGCTTCTGTTTGTTAAATAAAGTCACCGGAATTAGCGACTGGGCAAATAAGAGCTCACTTCGGATCAGCTTTGAAGAATTCTCATTTAAAAACAAACCTTTTTTTAAGCCTTTTTTTTAAAGAGTTTTATATCACTTATCACCTCCCTTTAGGTTTAGTTATTTTTTTTTCTTTAGACCATTAACTTTAGCATAATGCTCAGACATTATACCTATGCCATTGCCTCAAGAGAAAGTAGCGCTCTCTCTCTCTTTCGTCTCATCCTTTTGAACCTCTTTTTTTAAATCACACTATCTTTTGGGTGCCTGCCTAGACCCACCAAAGAGGAAAAGGTGGTGATAAACGTCTGGGAAAAAATGTTATCTTTCTCTTTTACGTTTGTAAATTTTTATTTTATGATTCCCAAATCCCAGTATTTAGGGAGTGTCCCTATGGAATCCCTACTTCATTATATCGAAACCTACGATTTTAAGTGGGGTACTCCCGAAATTAGTCTCGCTCATTTATTTTTAAAAAAATCCTGGTTAATAATCATTATCATTATTATTTTAAAACGTTTATGGCCTTCTTTCACCCTTTGCTGGATCTAGACAGGCACCCAAAAGATATTGAGTTTAAAATGAGATGCGAATTGGACCTCTTACTTCCCCTTCCCCCTTGGAGATATTAATCATTATAAATTGCGTATTAGAGAAAAGTATCAATTAATTGAAATTCGCAACTTCACTCTTTTAAAAATAGAAATGACATATTTTGATGAGTGAAGTTCGGAAATTTATTTCCTGAATACTTTTCTCCGCTATGACGTAACTCTATGTATTTTAAATTAGTGTTGTTGGCTTATTGAAGACTAGCCTAGTCTTACCCGGCGTTGCCCGGGATAAAAAGCCCATCGCAAATAAATACAGATGCAAATTGTTTGAAATTCTTATATTTTGGCACAAAAGTATCTTTACTTGCTTATTATTATTAGTATTCGTGGGGTGAAGGTAGATTCACGAGTTGCGCAACTCTCCCCATCATATAATATACTTACAATGAGTAAACGTTTCACATCGTACGCCCGGCAGTTTAGCGCACGCGTGAATGACCGTTAGTTATGCGCGAACGATGCTGTGGCCGCAGAAACAGATCGGGCGTCTTATCAATGCAAGATTATTAAAGACCAAAAATAGTTTTATACATATGCACACATATTCACGGGACAAAGAAGACCCACACCCTGCATTACGCGTCGTAAAAGGGTACAAAGCCTGGATATGGGCCGCTTGCTTGAGAACACCCGCCCCCGAATGCTTTATTCTCGGAAGAACTCACACAATGACGCTACCAGGCGGGGTTTTCACGGCTAACCCAATATGTAGATGGAGTGGGGGTGGAATACGAGGGGTTTACGTGATGTGGGGAAGAGGCGAGCGGTAATCAATGCTTTTAAAAGCCAAGAGAAATGCAGATGCTTGCTTTTGTGAAACAAACAAGAAATGGAATGAAGAGTTTGCGTAGGATGGAGCGCGATTGGGTATAGACGAAAGTAATGTGAACAAGTAGGGTGTGGCAATGCCTTTGAGTGATGTATGGCATGATACAAAGGTGAATGTATGAGCTCTTGAATTATATGTGAAGCTGAGATTTGGAAGGGTGAAGCTGGGCGTGGGTATTGTATGTGAACCCTGTAATGGTAGAAGTGAAGCAAGGAAAAGGATGTTCTGGAATGGCTTGGAGCCGGGTGTTAGTTGGAAATGGGTATTGATTGGTGGTGTTAGAAGATATGAATGGACGAATAGGTGAGAAAATGAGAGGGGATCCCTGGAGCTTTTTGTACACCCAGAAAGAATAAAAATAGTGTGGGAGAGAGTGGTGGAGTTATGTGTTGAAACAAACTTGCGTAAAAAATACATTCTTTCAGTGAAAAGAAGAAAAAAGGATTAAAAAATGGTTGGAAAAAAAAGAGGAGGTGAGAATTAAAGTGTATTATTGATCTGTATCTAGAAAGAAAGAATTTTCTGCGAGATGTGGAAGCTGGAGGAGGTGTAAGAATAGACGAAGATTGTCTGTGCTGTAAGGCATCTGAAAGTGGAAGAGTGACTGTGTTGTAAGGCATTTGGGAATGAAAGATTGGCTGCGTTATAAGAGATTTGGGAGTGGAAGATTGGCTGAGTTGTAAGGCATTTTGGAGTGGAATAGTGGTTTTGTTGTAAATGATTTGGGAGTGGAAGAGTGGCTGTGTTGTAGTCATTTAGGAGCGAAAGACTACCTGAGGAGTGGAAGAGTGCAACAATAGTGTCGTTCTATAACAGTGAATGTAAGAAAGGTAGATCCAAGAGCTTGAGAGAGATGAGTCTGTTGAGTGTTATAGGGAAATGTATGGAAAAACTCTGTCCATGAAAGATAATTGTGTGATTGTATGGAAAGAACAAGGTCTGATTTGATCCGTGTGTAGTATGTGGCTCATGTGTAATCTTTGGAAGACGAAAGCAAGGGATAGAGGATGTAGTGTATGGTGGTTAAACGGAGCTGAAAAAGCGTAAGATCGTGTGAAAAGAGAAGTGTTATGGTAGGTGTTAAGAATGTATGCAGGAAGTGTTAAAGATTCGGATGGTGTGAAGAGTATTTTGTTAGAAATGTGGCGTGAGCTAGAGTGAAAGATCATCACAGTGATTAGTTTGAAATACGTGGCAGAGGGTAAGACCAGGTTGTGTGCTGTCGCAATTGCTATGTAATATTTTTTTTAGGGGTGGAGTAATGAAAGAAGTACGTGTTGGGATGAAGTGAAATGGTGCGAGATTGATGAAAAATGATGAGAGATGAATTCTATCTGTGTTAGTATGTGTGGTTGACCTTGTGTTGGTGGATGAGAGTGAGAATGATTTGGAAATGGTGTGAAAGGAAAAGGCTAATAGTGAATGAAGAAAAGAGTGAGGTAATTGTAGTTTAGGGTGTGAAACCTGTGTCAGTGCCACCCATGTAGCATGAATGATAATAGTATAGATGAAGCAGATGGTGACCACAAAGCTTTAGATGGTACGAAAGAGTGGTGGCATTCGAGCGTGAATGAGTGAGAAAAGTTCGAGTGCCGACTGTGCCAAGAAGCTGCATGAGAGTATGGTGGAGCTAATGTTGTGTATGGGAATAAGACTATGGTATGGAAGGAGAAGGAAAAATTACGAGCGAAAGAGGTACAAATGGACAACTTTACTGTGATGAATGAATCATGTGCAAAAGGTGGATGGAGTGAGGAGTGAGAATTGAAGGCATGAAGGGGTTTCTGACTGCTTTAAGGTAAATTTTCCAGCTTGAGTGTAGGCATGTAAGCAAGATGTAAAAAATAACTACTAGTTACAAAATATTTCAATTATAGTTTTGCTTCCATGCGAGCAAATTTCAAGATAGTGATTAAAATTAGCCTAGAAGATTTCTTCTCCTTGAAGTTCACTTAAGTTCTTTTTTCAAGTGAAAATAAAACTTAATTTTTGTAGTATTTCATTTCGTGCCAATGAATAAAACTGTTCAAATAAGAAGGTAGGTATAAATGCTAAAACTAAATGAATGTAAATAAAAGATTATGTGAGAACGACTTTTAAGGGTATAAGTACAGACCCAGTTTCGGAGCCTCACCCTACACTTTTCAACTGTACATTCAAATATCAGCTTGTACACCCCGTTAATACCTACAGATGAGTAGAGTTTATCCTTGAAAGCAAACAAAATACTCTGTCTGCTTTAGTTTCATTGTTTTCTTGAACAGCTTTTATTTACATTTTATCTAAATTACTTGATATACATCGTCTTTCTTCGCTATCGTCTTTTTTCTTATTTGAATTCAAGAATTTTAAAATTACATTGTCTTTATATTCCTAAACTCAACTTCCATGTGGATAAATTTGATTTATTTTTGTGAAATGAGGAAAAAATCTAATCGGTGTGTGAATAGCAGAGGAAATTTCCTGTCTAGGATGGCTCCGTTGTTTCCTTGCCATTTGCCACCTTGATGTGTCCAAATAGGTTTGGAATGATTTTGGAAAAAAAAGTCTTCCAATAATTTCTGTGCATTTATATATGGCAATTTATAATTGTTGTATGACGTCTTGATATCAGCTTTTCCATTAATTTATTGGGTATATTTCTATTACATTTACACATGTATTTTGTTCACGAATGTATTGGAAACTATTCATTTTGTGTTGTGAAGAGAATATAAGATGCTAAATCCTAACCATTGCCAGGAATAGTCATCTTTTTCAAAAAGGTCACCGAGAGAAGATCTGCATAAAAAATTATTTTAACTAACAAATAAATATAATTTTATTGAGCGTAAGAAACTTTGGAAACTCGTTCAACATTTAGTCGTGTAAAAAAAGCATTGGTTCTTTAAAATAAGCAATTTTAAATGTTTGCTAATGCATTTTGAGTCATATAAAGATTCTCCATATTAACTTATTATTTAAACAAACTGCCAAATCGTTAGATGCAATTTGTGTACGAAACAACGAATTTTGTGCTTGGGTATATTTTGCTTACACGAGACATCAGCCATTCATTTTGCCTACCATAGCTTGAGCCCCATCTGAGCCATGATTTTCGTTGCATTTAAGATCCTTTTCATAAGAACACCATGAATCTTTTATGAATATTATCTTACAAAAAATAACGAAACACGACAATTGAAGTAGAGTTATTATTTCTGTAGCTTAATCATTCATATGAAGATTAGGTAAGCTTTACCAATTTCCTCTTTAATTCTTTTAAAAAAAAAGTTGGTCGCTCGGATGGGGCTCCAGCTATGGTAGGTAAAATTATTAGTTTTTTTTTTATTTGCAAGTTCAAGCAATAACAGTTTTAAAAAATTGGATAAATTATGATCATACCTTTTGAGAAGGTATTTTAATTCCTTTGTTTTCGTTTATGTTCTAGTAGTTTAATTAATCTTGGATAATTGCCAATGCAGTTATTCTTCTTGATTCTTCATATTTAATTCTATCTAGGTTGCCTTTGTTTATAAACGTATCCGATTTCTCTAAAGGATAACTTACCCTTGCCAAAATTCATTCATCATGTATATATATAATTTCATTATACTTGTGTTACTTTTAACCAGTTAATTATAAAGTTTACACTATCTTTCGATCTTTAATTAAATATATAATTATCACAACCAAATTTATAGATAATAAAAACACCAAATGAGCTTTTTTAATAGCTTGTGTATATTAGAAACATCAACCGCTGCAGGAAAATACTTCATCAAGCAGAAACCAAATACCCTATCACTATCAACATACATTTTGGCATTTAATTTTGAATTACAGCTTTTTCCAGAGATGGTAATGGCCTTAGAGGCGTAGCCATTCTGGTTGTTATGGTTGTTATATCCAAATAATAAGTTATGATACCTTTTTTTTTCAAACTCCATCTGTATTTATATGAGGCTCGATCTGTCCCTGCGTCCGCAAGTTGTTCGCTCATAATTATCGATCATTCACGCCTGCGCGTAAACTGCCAGGCGTACGATGTGAAAAGTTTACTCAATGTAAGTATATTATATGACAATATTATAAGATATTACATATATCATAGGGAGAGTGCGCAACTCTCCTTAATCTGCCTCTCCCCACACACAAATAATAATAATTAGCAAGTAAAGATATTTTTGTGTCACAATAATAGAATTTTGAACAATTTTTGTATGTATTTATTTACAACAGGGGTTTTTATCCCGGACAACGTCGGTTAACTATCTGAGCAGTGTTACACAATTTTGGCATTATATATTATAATTTGAGTTAATAATAAAAATATAACAAAACCAGGCAATGGCTTCGCCACTTCCCCCTACGAGGGGAGCTTGCGCTTCGCTACTAAGATTAAAATTTAAAATCTACAAAAAAGCAGCCATGGTTAAATTTTTAGAAATTTTCTGAACTTCGCCAATTATAATAATTTTAAAAGGAACTCTAAACTAAATTTTCTGAACTTTACCATTTGTAATTCTTTGGGTTTTAAAAAAATCACAAAATTTCGATACTTATATTTATTTCTGAACTTCACCACTTTATTTTGGGATATTATAAAAGAATTATTAGAAATAACTTTGATAAAAAACATAAGTCATAACCAAACTAAGATGAAATTATTATTCAAATACTCAAAAAAATCCCCTTCTTAAATTATAGGGTTAGTATTACCCCTTATAACACTAGCAATGAATGCATTAGTAGAATAAACAGCTAAATACCAGCCTATACCCTTATCATAGGGAAACTTTAGGTTCAGGAAGGTAAATGAGTTTTACAACATCAAATTTACCCAGTTCCGACATCTCTCTCATTTCTAGCAAAATTTTTAATTTTAAAATGAAAGATAATTAGTAACAACAGTTTAATTTGGTCTAGCTGATAACAGAGGAATATCAGGCAAGATAAAAGTAACTAGACAGACAAGAAGTACTTATTATAAAGTTAATTTTTAATTGAAATTCTAGTCAATTTAAGAAATTATAATGTACATAATATTAGAACAAGTTATAAAAAAAATGGTTAGAACAAGTGTTCAAAAGACTGACCACGTTCTTTAATGCATTTAGAAATTATTTGTGTCTACCGCAGAAGATCAGAGATTTCGACACAAGTCATTGATTTCTGCGCAAGAATTCGCACTCCTCGTACTGAGCTGTTGAATGGTCCTTAGTCTTTTACAGGATAGACTGAATCTTCAGCACACGCCTAATACAAAGAGGTCGAGAGGCGCAAAGTCAGGAGATCGAATAGATGGAGAAATACACCATGTGACCACAAAGTCGAATCTGTTTCTGGGGGGAAGAGTTCATCATCGAACTAATCGCGCGAAGCTATTCTATAATAAGGGGAGGACGTCTCGTTGGAACCACATAAATAGGTGACTAGTTTGCCTACCAACCGATAGCTCTTAGCTTTCGGGACCTGTTCCTCTCGCCCGATATATATATATATATATATATATATATATATATATATATATATATATATATATATATATATATATATATATATATATATATATATATATATATATATATAAATAGTACCACATAGAGCGACCCGTTTTTCAAGGCAACATTCTCTAGTTCTAGAAACGAACCAGTGACGTGAATTATGTCATTGTTGTTGAATTGATCCCTAGGATCAGATTCAATCTGCTTCCTCCGACCGCTTGGCAGAATAAGGGAGAAAGCTTTGATCCTAAAACTTGCGCTGTAGGACTCCGCCAACCTTACCACAAATATGTGGGGCCGCTTTTCTGTGAGACAGTCGTAAAATACCAGGTTAATGTGGTGTGAGGTCGTTGCATGCTGTGGGAATTTTATGGCTCCCTTTTATGCTAGAGGTCCATCCAACAACTAGGGATTGGAAGTTGAATTGCAACCTAAACTTCACACAGGATGTATCCAATTGTGGGGGAGGGGCGCTGTCGAAGATTGCAACCAGATGAAGTGGTTATATGAATTTCACTTGGAAATTGAGGTTTTACAATTCTTTCTCGATAAAGTTTAAATAAACATGACTTATCCTGCTGGGGGCGGGGGGGGGGGGGGGGTCTCACAAATTATGGGGTTTAGAATTTCAACTGGGAAGTCATTAATAAGAAACATTCCTCGTTGACGTGAATGATTATAGGAATTTCAAAAAAGAGGAAACTTAGTTAATTAAATAAATGCAAAAAAAAATAAATGAAGTTTTTGTTGTTTAAGTGGCATCAAATTTGCGAAAAGGGGAAAGAATAATTTATTTAAATAAGATAAATAAATGTAGATTGATATTATTCGAAGTAAGCACTTTTTATTTAGCAGAAAAGCAATTATGTCGTCGTCAATCAAATTACATGTGGTGAAATTATGTTGTCACGAGATTATACTATGGTGAATTTATGTTGTGGCGAGGTTATACTATGGCGAAATTATGCCGTGGCCAAATTATGTTGTCTGGAAATTATGCTGCATCGAAATTATGTCTTTGTGAAATTAAGATGCGTGGAAATTGTGCTAATCGCAGATTGTGCTAAGCGCAAATTGTGCTCTGGCAAATTTGTGCTGGGGAAGGGGGGGAGTGTTGTACAGTGGCGAAATGTAAATAGTACATTGTTTAATGAGGTTAGTTTTCCGATATAATTTGTTTGCTGCAGCTTTCGACTTCTTGCTTCTCGGCTGGGCTTGAGTTTACCCAGTGGTCGTTACTGATCTAAGTTCTAATTGATAATGATAATAATTATATAATCGTAAAATGCTCCTTTGCGGCACTATAAATCGGCACCCCGCCGAAACAGTGCCACATCACATGAAATGCCGCAAGCACAGATACGCACACGCGCAGAATCGGAGCTGATGGAATGTGCAATCCATCTTATCCGCAACTAGGTTTTCCCCCATATTCCCCTCTTTTGGTTCTTCCCTTCCCCCAAGCCCCACGGCCCCATCTGCACATTCCCCCACCTTATGCCGCACTCCATTTCCCCATTCCCTACCCCTTCTCGCCTTAATGTTTCGGAATTCCATTGCAAAAAAATGAGATTCGATATGTCCATTTACGCTTATTTCCCACCAATATTTGTTCAGGGACGCACAAGCCCAAGGACGAATAACGAAACAATTTGAAAAGGGAAAATATCCTCACTATCATTAACTGCGTCATTTCGTTGCCAGCTGAACGAAACTCGCTGAAAGTAGCAATGGTTACTCGTCTAGGGTCGGTCAGTGTCCGTAAATTGGACATGAGTTCGAATCCATTTAGGCTTTATTAGATTCATTTGGTTCATAAGATTTGAGATGGAAGGAGACAAGTGGTCCCCCAAATCTCCTTTTCATTGTTTTAGAATCCACAACAGATATATGAATATATATATATATATATATATATATATATATATATATATATATATATATATATATATATATATATATATATATATATATATATATATAATATATAATATATATATATATATATATATATATATATATATATATATATATATATATATATATATATATATATATATATAATTGCTGCTGACATTTTTTTTTTTTTATTTAGTGGTGACGTTTCGATGGTTAGATTTATCAACAAATTGACGGAGTCGGTATGGGGTCCCAAATCGGCCCTTTGGCAGCAAATATTTTTATGGCTCCTTTGGAGGAAAAGATTTTTCTGGACTTCCTAATTCATGTAGACCAACCTTTAATAGCCGTTTTGTAGATGACTCCACAGCGATATTTAAACAACGTGATCAAGCTTTAGAATTTCTTAATTTTTTAAACACCATCCACTCTGATATTCGATATACAATGGAAACTGAGAGTGGTAACACTCTTCCCTTTTTCGATAATAAGGAAAAAATCAAAATAGTATAGAAACAGTTTACAGGAAACCCATTTATACGAGGTTAGTATTAAACATTTTAGTTGGTTAGATTTGAAATACAAAATCTCGTCTATTAAGACCCTTCTTCACCGTGCATATAATCTTTGTTCATCTTATCCATAACTCTATAATTTAAGATGGGGATTTTTTGAAAATTTAGAAATGTTTTTTTTTGCCTAGTTGACAAATGACTTCGGTGGTTTTGGAAATTTAAAGGATTGAAATAGTTAGAAAGATCAAGAAGAAGACGAAGAAGAAGATGATGAAGAAGAAGAAGAAGAAGATGATGAAGATGAAGATGAAGATAAAGATGATGAAGAAGAAAAAGAAGAAGAAGAAGAAAAGAGTGTTCAGGTTGTTCAAATAAAGAGTTTATAAAGGGGATTAAAAAAGGCGGTTAAGATTAGCAAATAAGGCCGTAGGCCACCCCCCAGCAGGGGTGCCTGTGTAACCAAGCTCTTCCTGTCAAGGAAGAGAACAGCGGCTTATATTCTTATAGATGAAGAATTCCAAAACCTCAAATCCTTCTTTTTAAGCAATGGTTTTCCATTAAATATTGTTGAAAAATCAACCCACACATTTTTAAGTGGAGTTTACCAACCTTGTCACCCGGAAATAACGGTGGCAAAGGACAGACATTACTTGATTATGCCGGAGTTGGGTATTTATAAGAAAGTCCTTAGCCGAAAATTACACGCATTGTTAAAAAAATATTTTTGTCAATAAAATTTCAAATTGCCTTTATAAACAAAATAAATATAGAATCTTTCGTTAAAATAAAGGATCCAATTCCAAAGAGTCTTAGGAGTTCAATAAAATTATTTAAATGTCTCGGGTGTTCCCATGGCAAATACATTGGAAGCTCCGTGAGAACTCTGAAGGCAAGATTCTCGTCTCATATGGGCATAAGTAATCGAAAAGGCAAAATACTTTAAACTAAAGGATATTCAGCGATCAGAGATCACACAATAAAATGTAGAAGTGATTTCTCTATAGAAGATTTCGAAATTTTAAATCCACATAAATGGCTGATTACACTTCGAAGCTTGGAAACAAGATATAATAAATCAACTCAACCCAGACTTAAATAATGATTTGTCGTCGGTTCACTTCCTATTTAACTAAATTAAAATGTTGCCTTTGAAAGTTAATAATGCTTAATACATCGTTTAATATATTTTTTTTAAATATTTCATTATAAACTCCTAAGCCAACTTAGGAAATTTAAGTAATTTTTTTGCAGTTACTAACTAATTTAAATTTTTGAAAAACACGTCTTTTTTTTCTATAAATCTAAACTCTAACTTTAAAAATTATTTAAACTCTATTTGTTTGCCTATTCAAAGGATAAAACTATCAATGTTATATTTGAACCTTTAGAATTGTGCTTTAGTATCTATTTTATAGGCCAAAGAAAATGACCGTATTATGGTCGAAACGTCACCACTAAATAAATAAAAAAATGTCAGCAGCAATTAACCTTGACTTGGGATTTCTGTTAAAAATTAAATTCAGGCTCTCTGAATATATATATATATATATATATATATATATATATATATATATATATATATATATATATATATATATATATATATATATATAATTGAAATATCCCAAAGGAAAATAATACACGGAACCAGGCAATGGCTTGCGCTTCGCTACTAAGATTAAAATTTAAAATCTAGGTAAAAGCAGCCATGGTTAAATTTTTATAAATTTTCAGAACTTCGCCAATTATAATAATTTTAAAAAGGAACTCTAAACTAAATTTTTCCCCTTTCAAAATATCACGTTGATAAAATATAGAGTTATAGAGGAAGACATATAAAAATCAATTTTCTGAACTTCACCATTTGTAATTCTTTGGGTTTTAAAAAATTCACAAAATTTCGATAATTAAATTTATTTCTGAACTTCACCATTTTGTTTTTTGATATTATAAAAGAATTATTAAAAATAACTTTGATAAAAAAAACATAAGTCATAACCAAACTAAGATGAAATTATTATTATTCAAACACTCAAAAAGCATTATAGAGTTATTGATGATGATGATGATAAGCCCAAGCGCTTTCGTGTTTATATCATAAGGGGCAGAAGTACAATGAAATAAAGAAATAGTTAATAAACAGAGAAATGTGACGTCATTCAAACCTACTGACTAACAAAAACAATCGTTTAAGGGAAAAACCAACTGACGAACAAATGAATAGCCCACTCGCGGAATTAAAATATATAAATCAATTCAACAAAATAAATTTAAATTGCAAACAAATATTATTCGGGATACAATTATCTAAGTTAAATAGACATTCACTTAAATTGAAGTTAATTTTGTGGGAGAATTTGATCATGGCTGATTCCATTAAATTTCTTTCAATAAAATTGGGCACAAATTAATGGATTTCGCATTAGACCAATCTATTTGATGGTTCAAAGTAGATTGATGAATAAACAATGCATTTGAAGTTTGCCCCGTTCGACAACAGTACTTATGTTTAAATCTCACATGTAGGCTTTTCGTTGACTGGCCTATGTAAAAACCAAGACAAGATTTGGACGGAATTTTATAAATGCAGGCCATTTTATTTGGGGGAGAATTTTTAATTACTAAGTTTTTGAACGACTGTGGAATTATTAGAGAATACAACATTAACATTAAGATATTTTAATAATTTCGGAACATAGGACAAGTGTTTATTAAAAGGGAACTCTGCGCATATATATATATATATATATATATATATATATATATATATATATATATATATATATATATTACTCTATGGAATTGCTATATATTTCGTTAATGCGATGTCTTCTAATATATTATCATATTTCATTACACAGTTGAGAATGGCTGCTGTGAGAGCTGAAACTAGTTCTGAGCTTTAAAATAAATTCAGATTCATATATTGTGGTTTAAAATTGCTCTTTTGCATTGCTCTATATTGCGGTAATATATAGCGAAGCTTGCCTTAAAAACTTGTTTATTCAAGAGAATCTTTGATGAAAAATAAGTATATTTTGAACTTGAGTTTTTATAAGATGAATCGCTGTATCTTGTGGATCCTATCCACCGAGGTGGATCGATCACAACGACGAAGCCGAAATGATTTGATCAACTGTGTGGCTGATATGAATAATGACAATGATGAGAGAGCACTGTGTAGTGTGTTTAATGTCCGATTGTTTTATATGTTTAGAAAAGGTGGGCGTGGCCAATAAGGTCTCTGGGGAGGAGCTTTGTTTGAAGTTAATGTTTATTCAAGAGAGATAGAGAGAGAGAGCAGAGATTGTCTATCAAAGGAATTTTATAGATAGTTAGTAAGCAAATGAAAGGAAATGGTTGAATGACAGTTCTGTGGAAATGGAGTTTGTTGTGACCCAAAAGATGATAACGCCACCAAGGCAGGCAAACAAAATAAATCATCGGTCATGTCGGAACACCGTGTGTGCAGGGTTCGAATCCTACCCCTGTACGGATTTTTTTGCGAATTATGAAATAATATTTCCGAAGAAAACTTTTCCCGTTTTCTGTTTCTTGCGGTTTATTGGATTCATATATATATATATATATATATATATATATATATATATGTAATATTAAAATATGCTTATACTAAAACTAAATATAAAATATATATGCTAGACGACGATGTATTAATATTCAATTGGATCTTCTTTTTGTCTATGTATGACCTAATCCCAATGGTACGCGTGATTTCAATTGATATTTTATATCTCTAATTCTTACATCTTCCACTTAAACACTTTGATGAGATACAGTACTGGCCACCGCACAAGAATCGATCATACTCCATCGTCCATGGGATTCAATCTAGCGAACTTGGAATCCCATCGTTCCTTTGCCCAAACACTCTTAAAATTTGTCTGGAATGAGTCCACGTTCCTGTTATTCTCGACCCCAGCCAAAATTAGACTCCGCAGGAGGCCAGGGAGGCACTGGAATCGAGAGTACAAAGTGCCAAAGGTAATGCATGGTGGCCGCTCTGTGATGGTATGGGGCTGTTGGTCAAGTTCAAGGGTGGCTCCGCACACCATTTGTAATGGTACCATAAATTCAGGGAAGTACCAAAAACTGATGTGAGATTGCATGATGCCCTTAATCCAAGACCTCTCCAGAAATTCTAAGGATTAAATTTTCCTGCAGGACAATGCCTCATACCACAAGTGTGCGTCCACCATACAATGGTTCCGATGCTCCAATATTACGGTGGTGGACTGACCACCTCAGTCTCTGGATATGAATCCACTGCAAAACCTCTGACAGGACCTGAAAGAGGCCGTAAGATGTCCTCAACCGGTCTCTAATGAGCAACTGAAGACAGTCATCACCGAGTAGTGGGCCCAACTTCACACACCCTCAGGTGTGGCATCCTCGTATCCAGCGTTCCCCGAGCAATAAAAGCTCTCATCATTGCCAAAGGACTCTCGACGCGCTACTGAGCTTCTTTTATTCGTTTGGTGATGCTGTAATTTTTATAGCGCTTCATCTGCTTATGTGTTATATGTCGCTGATGTTACATATTTTTGCTTCTTTTTTTTTAAATGCTTGTTTATTGTTTGGGTCATATATAACCTTTTTATATTTATTCATCTTTTATTTATTTTTATATTCATGTTGATACGCAAATAAAAACTTTATGACCCGCCATTTATGAGGTGTCCGAAAACATTTGGCGGCGGTTGTATGTCCCCGGGGACCAATCTCCCCCCCCCCTTCTCTTGATGATGACAGCAGCCTAATTGTGAGGGCTGAGGAGGGCGACGCTGACTGAACTCTCCTTTTTTTGGCACTCATCCGCCAGCACGACGCCATTAGTGCCAAAGGTGGTCAGGTATGAGGGCGGGAGGCGCCATCGGGGACCATCCACCTTTATGCCCTCTGACGTCTCCAAATACACCGATTGAACGGGAGGGAGCTAAGTGAGGCAGTCCCCCCCCCCCTGGTTATAGGAGGTTGAGTTAGGGAAGACCTTCTCCCTAGGGGTTTAGAAAATTATATAATCCAACGAAGGATCCTGGGATGACATAGGTACATCACGAAATAAAATGAGGGCCAAACACTTAGGGGGATCGATGAGAGAGGTATTTAAATGCCCACTGGCACTCTAGTGACCGTGTTCTTATGGGATCGATGAGAGAGGCATTTAAATGCCCACTGGCACTCTAGTGACCGTGTTTTTATGGGATCGATGAGAAAGGCACTTAAATGCCCACTGGCACTCTAGTGACCATGTTTTTATGGGATCGATGAGAGAGCCATTTAAATGCCCACTGGCACTCTAGTGACCATGTTCTTATGGGATCGATGAGAGAGGCATTTAAATGCCCACTGGCACTCTAGTGACCGTGTTTTTATGGGATCGATGAAAGAGGCATTTAAATGCCCACTGGCACTCTAGTGACCGTGTTTTTATGGGATCGATGAGAGGGACATTTAAATGCCCACTGGCACTCTAGTGACCGTGCTCTTATGGGATCGATGAGAGAGGCACTTAAGTGCCCACTGGCACTCTAGTGACCGTGCTCTTATGGGATCGATGAGAGAGGCACTTAAATGCCCACTGGCACTCTAGTGACCGTGTTTTTATGGGATTGATGAGAGAGGCACTTAAATGCCCACTGGCACTCTAGTGACCGTGCTCTTATGGGATCGATGAGAGAGGCACTTAAATGCCCACTGGCACTCTAGTGACCGTGTTCTTATGGGATCGATGAGAGAGGCATTTAAATGCCCACTGGCACTCTAGTGACCGTGTTTTTATGGGATCGATGAGAGAGGCATTTAAATGTCCACTGACACTCTAGTGACCGTGTTTTTATGGGATCGATGAGAGAGGCATTTAAATGCCCACTGGCACTCTAGTGACCATGTTCTTATGGGATCGATGAGAGAGGCATTTAAATGCCCACTGGCACTCTAGTGACCGTGTTTTTATGGGATCGATGAAAGAGGCATTTAAATGCCCACTGGCACTCTAGTGACCGTGTTTTTATAGGATCAATGAGAGAGGCATTTAAATGCCCACTGGCACTCTAGTGACCGTGTTCTTATGGGATCGATAAGAGAGGCATTTAAATGCCCACTGGCACTCTAGTGACCGTGTTCTTATGGGATCGATGAGAGGCACTTAAATGCCCACTGGCACTCTAGTGACCCTGTTTTTATGGGATCGATGAGAGAGGCATTTAAATGCCCACTGGCACTCTAGTGACCGTGCTCTTATGGGATCGATGAGAGAGGCACTTAAATGCCCACTGGCACTCTAGTGACCGTGTTTTTATGGGATCGATGAGAGAGGCACTTAAATGCCCACTGGCACTCTAGTGACCGTGTTCTTATGGGATCGATGAGAGAGGCATTTAAATGCCCACTGGCACTCTAGTGACCGTGCTCTTATGGGATCGATGAGAGAGGCACTTAAATGCCCACTGGCACTCTAGTGACCGTGCTCTTATGGGATCGATGAGAGAGGCACTTAAATGCCCACTGGCACTCTAGTGACCGTGTTTTTATGGAATCGATGAGAGAGGCACTTAAATGCCCACTGGCACTCTAGTGACCGTGTTCTTATGGGATCGATGAGAGAGGCATTTAAATGACCACTGGCACTCTAGTGACCGTGCTCTTATGGGATCGATGAGAGAGGCACTTAAATGCCCACTGGCACTCTAGTGACCGTGTTTTTATGGGATCGATGAGAGAGGCATTTAAATGTCCACTGGCACTCTAGTGACCGTGTTTTTATGGGATCGATGAGAGAGGCATTTAAATGCCCACTGGCACTCTAGTGACCGTGCTCTTATGGGATCGATGAGAGAGGCACTTAAATGCCCACTGGCACTCTAGTGACCGTGTTTTTATGGGATCGATGAGAGAGGCACTTAAATGCCCACTGGCACTCTAGTGACCGTGTTCTTATGGGATCGATGAGAGAGGCATTTAAATGCCCACTGGCACTCTAGTGACCGTGCTCTTATGGGATCGATGAGAGAGGCATTTAAATGCCCACTGGCACTCTGGTGACCGTGTTCCTATCAGCCTTAATGGGGGAACCCCCCCACTCGAGGGTTTATCCCTCCTCCCCTTGTTTAAAACACGTTCCTAACATGATCACGAACTTATCCCATTTTTGGTACTTCATCCTCGGCCCAGGAGGGGGGGGGAGGCCCATACTCCCCCAAAGGAGGGAATAAAAACAATCTGGCACACGACATTGATTAACTTAATGGCCCTCGTGTCTGGAGGAATGTGGCACTCACTTCGGATTCAACCCAGTGCCTCTTCCTTGTCACGACAGCCACAGTTCAGTTATCTCTATCTTTCTATTAAACTTTTTAGCTATCTATCCATCTATCTATCGCTCTAGCCACCTATCTATCAATCCTTCTGTCTGTCCATTCATTTATCTCTCTAGCCACCCATCTATCTATCCATCTATCTGTCCATCCATCTATTTCTCTAACCACCTATTTATCAATCCTTCTGTCTTTCCATCTATCTCTCTAGCCACCCATATATCCATCCATCTATCTCTCTAGCCACCTATCTATCAATTCTTCTGTCTTTCCATTCATTTATCTCTCTAGCCACCCATCTATCTATCCATCTATCTGTCCATCCATCTATTTCTCTAACCACCTATTTATCAATCCTTCCGTCTTTCCATCTATCTCTCTAGCCACCCACATATCCCTCCATCTATCTCTCTAGCCACCCACATATCCCTCCATCTATCTCTCTAGCCACCTATCTATCAATCCTTTTGTCTGTCTATCCATTTATCTCTCTAACCACCCATCTATCCATCTATCTTCCCATCCATCTATCTCTCTGGCCACCTCTTTATCAATCTTTCTGTCTTTCCATCCATCCATCTCTCTCTCTAGCCCCCCATCTATCAATCCATCCAACAATATATCTATTCATCTAGCTGCCCATTGATCTATCAATCTATCTGCCTATCCAGCCATCTATCTATCCACCCATATATATTAAACTATCTCTCTATTAATCTCTCTACCCACCCATATATCTATCTGTCCATCCTTCTACCCACCAATCTATCTATCCCTCGATCTGTCCAATACCTATCTCTCCACTCATTTTTCTATCTATTGCATATTAATCTATCCATCTATCTGCCCATCCTTCTATCTATCCAGCCATCTAACTAACATTTATTAGTCTATGCATCTGCAGAATGAGGTGAAACAAATATTTGGACGTTTAAGTAATTATATTTACATTTGCACAGTTATAATTTTTGTGTATCATACGCCTATATTATTAATTAACTGTTCATTATTGTATTCAAGAAAGACAATAAAGACTTTGTTCAAATGCAGATGATATCATACAAACAATATGAATGTTAAGGTAGTAATAAGTATTTGAACACTAGATAGAGCCTAATATTTTGTTGCAACCAGCATCGTTTGCTATAACTGCCGTTAGGCTTAGCTTATAATACTTGAGCAATTCTTGGCAGCATATAGCTTTCAATTGGGTGGGGTTTACAGGTTTCCACTTGTGTACTTGTTCTTTCAATAGTCACCTCAATTAAAGTACGTGAATTGATTAGGTCATGGTAGAACATTATTAATGTTTTACAGGAGCCACACGTGTTTATTTCGCCGGCTGCCCCCTGCATTCCCAACCTTTCCCCAGTTGATGATTTTATTGGTCAATATTTGCCGGTACTTGGCTCTATTCATTGTTATAGCAATTACATGAAGAGCATCAGTCCCAATAAAAGAAAAACTGCTTCACATTATAATGCTGTTAACTCCATGCTTGATTGTGGAGATGGCGATTAACATAGCAAGTTGCATTCCAGCCAAAGAGTTTATTTTGGGTTTCGTCAGACCAAAGCACATTCATCCAAAATTACGCTCCTGAGTAAAATTCACTCGTGTTAACAAATGAGCCTTGTTCAGAAAACGCGTCCTAGACGGTGATCGAGATCTGAGAGCTTGTCAATTGAACTCATTACTAATTGTCGTTGTTTTGTAACTGATCTCGCAGCCTTACGTAGGCGGCCTTGCAATTTTGCTTCATCCGGTTCTTCGATACGGATATCAGCATCCGTTCACGAGCTTGGAGAGATGTTTTCCTTGGAGCTTCAATACGAGGAAGGTTTGCAATGTGCCTGGAGGTCTTTTATTTTTTAGCAATCGAAACTACAGTGCTTAGAGGAACACTTAAGGTTGTAGAAATACTTCTACGGAACTGCTTTTACCTTTTCTCTCGTGCTCAACTATCTTACATTTAAACTCAGTTGGAATCTTTTTATTTTTAACTACGATGTCACAGCATTGCAGTATAACGGTCAAATGTTAAAGGAGGTTATGGACAAAAAGATACCGAGATGAATTATCACTGGGGAACACCCTGTATTTGGTGAATTGATAAAAAGTACATTTTCCTACCTAATTCGAGCAAACTGAATTCAAATCTGAAATCAGATTATCTCTAAATGTTACAGATTTTTCGTAATAACAATAACTAATATTATACAATAATTTTCATTTTATCACGCCTATCATCATGCCCTGAAGTAATTTTGAATCATCCTTTTGCGTTATTTAGAGTAAAGCAGTTTTTTTTTGCACAAACATTGTATTGCATATAAGAAAAAACTTTAATTACACCTCAGGATTACAAATACTGTAATCAAATAGATGCTAAATTATTAATGACCGTACATCAGGCTGGAGGACCTCTTCTTGATTTCAATCGGGCAAAAATTTGTGTTTAACTCTTCTCTCGTAAGTCTTCTCTGGCTGATCTTTTCTAATCGTCCATCAGTAGTCCGCCATCATGTGTCTATCCCAGTGACTTGGTAGCGCTCTTCCATCGTCTTCAAATCCTGATGGAAGCGTTCCTCTTTTTCGTCGCTCACGGCTCCCAGATTCTCTGGGAATCGGTCGAGGTGACTATTTAAAAAATGCAGCTTCACACTCATGTTGCATCTAAGATCATGATATGCTAAAATCATAAGAGTAACCAGATCCTCGTAGTTATGCGCTTTTTTGTTTCCCAAGAAGTTACGAACAACGGCAGAAAATGAGAGCCAGGCTGCCTTCTCTTTTTTATTCATGGTGTTCACGAATCTAGAATCACTCAGAAGTCTTCGGATTAGGGGACTATCAAATACTCCTGCTTTTATTCTTTCGTATGACAAAGCAGGAAACGCTGATACTATGTATTAAAAACAATCATTGTCAGTGCTCAACACCTTGACATACTGCTTTATCAACCCCAGTTTGAGATAAGGTGGAGGGAAAACGATCTTCTCTTGACTTACGATTGGCTCATTAACAATGTTTGGCATTCCTGCTTCCAAAGTTTCCCGAACTGGCCAATCTTTTGGGGACCAGTGTTTGTCACGGGCTCGACTGTCCCACATACAGATATAGCATGGAAACTTTGTATATCCCTTCTGCTGGCCAAGGAGGAAGTTGACCATTTTAAAGTCTACACATATGATCCGATTGTGTTCATGACACCTAAGTAAATGCATGACCATTCTTATGTCATCGTGAGTTTCTCGCAGATGGACAGAGTGACCGAGAGGAACTGCACCAAAGTCATTGTCATTATGCAAAAGGATACACTTGAGGTTACGCTTGGAGCTATCCAAAAACAGTCTCCACTCAGCTGGGCTATAAGTGCTAAGTCCTAACTCGGTAAACAGACCAGGAACATCATGGCAGTATACAAATTGTTTGTATACTCTCCCTTGTTCGGTAATATGATGCCCGTACCGACCTGTAAAACATATGTCTTTCTCTCAACCTGAAGGCTAAAAGTTCTGCAGCTTTCTTGGAGAGCGCCAAATCACGTATCAAGTCATTCAAATCCTCTTGATTGAAACAGTGAGAAGTTAATGACTGTTTAGCATCTGATGATGAATCTGCAGACTCTGAATCCATTCCGTGGACGTCCATATCAGGTACATCATTTTCATCCTCGGAGAAAGCATATCCACTGAAAATCTGAAACTGGTAAAGACTCAGAATGAGGTACTGACCGGACCATCGAGGGGAATGTTGGGGTAGTCGATCTTGTGCCGATTTTTCTTGCCAATCCCTTTAGTATTCACCAGACAGAAATAACAGTCCCATACATGATCCCTTGGCTCTCGCCACACCATGGGGATTCCAAAAGGAAGACCATTTCTCTTTCCTTTCGTCCACTCACGAAGATGTTCCACACAACTATGGCAAACAGCATATGGGCCGACTTCTTATCTTGATCGCCAAGAGGAACATCAAAATATGCCTTATAAGTGCGGATCACAAAGTTTGATATATTGCGCCTTTGTCGAACTAGCATGTAACAGCCACATATGTAGCAGAAGGTGTCTGGATCATTAACGCAATTTTCTCTTGACGAAGCCATCACTCTAACCTGAGACCTAAAAAAAGAAAAAATAATATCAATATTTTGCACAATAACACTTATTATTATCTTACTTCTATGTACTGTGAAGTAGTTGCTTTCTGCAAGCATCCTCTCTGTCCGTCCGGAGGGCACTTTTCGGGGAAACGAGAAAATAGAAATTACAGAATAACTACATAGCCTGTAGGTAAAAAATGGATTATATATTTGAAATCAGCCTGAAAAAACGAATTAAAATTGGCAGATAAATCTAAGTCACCAGAAAATGTGATTAAAATTGTTCCCCTGTCTTATCGTTGGATCTTAAAGGATCATTCTAGATCTTTATAGAACATTTTAGACCAAATTATTCTGACAACACTTTACACCTTATATCATTAATACATCAAAAAAAAGAAAGTAATATCCGATTTTAGGTTATATATTCCAAATGAAAAGAAATTATGATGATGGAAATATACAGTACTTTCTAGAACCTCATTCCATCTGTCAACAAGCTTATAAATGACACGCTTGTAAAATTATCTTGGTTTTGTTGCGAAATATGAATCCCATTCGTTTTCAACCTCTTCTCTTCATGTCTTCCTAAGACCATCAAAATGGTTCTGTAATCCCCTACATATATGAAAATCAGGAGAAGCCAAGTCAAGCAAATTTGGAAGATGAAACAATATTTCCCAACTGAGCTCCTTCAAGAGATCTTTGGTCATTCGACCTCTGTGATGACGGGTATTATTGTGATGGAGGATGACACCCTCTCCGTTGACTAAGGAGGGTATCATTTGGCCCAAAGCGGCTTTCAAACGACGAATTTGACTGCAGTAGAGATTAGCATTAATCGTTTGGTTTTTTGTCTAACAGTTCGTAATCGCCAATTCCTTAAATATTCCACCATACACTCAACATGGTATTTTTTGGATAGAGTCATCCTCTTGGTTGTTAACAACTTCTGTTTCCTCGGCTTGCCCACGAATGGCAGCGTTTAACGTTATGATAAAGAATCCATTTCCAATTACCACTAACAAGCCTGGCCAAAAATGGTTTCTGAAGCTGTCGTGAAAGCAATCACTCACAGCGAGAAACACCTTGTTGCAGGTTCGAGGGACCCATTTTCCAATCACTGGAACCTTTCCTTATCATTTCCAGTTGACGTAGGAGAGTCGTCTGTGTTACGTTAAATTGTTTTGCAAGTTCCCTAGAAGTTGTAGTACGATTTACTGTAATAAAAGCTTCTAACTCTTCGTAATCAAGTTCTTTCGAATGACATTCTTTTCGTATGTCTTTCCGACTAATATTCTCACTTCGGAAACTGGAAAACCATCCCTTGCAACTTCTTTTAGTTACTTCATCACCCTCATAAGTGTTCTGAATGTATTTTGCCGATGTGCTGGGTATTCACACCTTCATCAAACTCATAGAGTAAAACATGTCTAATGTAATCTTTAGATGGGAGGAACACCTTAGCCGTAAATCCCGATGATAATGAACACTATTTTTAGAATCTGAAAGAAAAAGTATAAATTAGTGATTGTAAATTCCTAAACGATAACAAGAGGCGCTACTTTAATAAATACTATCTAAAACTTTATTCTAGAAAATCGGACCTTATTTTCGTTTCAACTTGATAATATGTATATATATATAATCCTTTACTAGAAAGCACAAAATGAGTTGAGAAATCGTTTCCTCGACACCTTAGAGACTACATTAAATACCATTTCTCGTCTGAATACACTTGGTATAACGAGACCTTGAGAATATTGTTACATGAGTGAGTGCCAAGCCATTTTCTTGAAAAATACTGACCCCATTATTTCTTCCTAATGCAAAACAGAAACATACACATCCAAAACTTATCTGAAAATTACTTACATGGAAAATCAGTTTAAAGCATCGCGTCATTATGCATCCGCCCACAAATAATTGAAAAGCCAATCAATGTGATTTTATCTTAACTCCACCCAACAAATAAATAACTTTTGTCACATTTTTGTCTTATAAAATTATTTTGTTATAGTACATCAAGTTCAGCTCAACCGAATATCAAGCATATTTCTGCGTTAAAGTTCAAATATTCAATCAATTGACTACATGTGTTTATTAACAGCGCCTGTATCTTGTTAAGTTACCTTAATTAATTTTATTAAAGAATTGTCATAAGAATTTAATTCTCTCGACCTGTCTGTAACAAAATAGTAAAAGAGAAAGAAGGAGCAATTACTGCCACAAAAAGCAATCAACGAAAGTGGCACTCACTCCAACTACAAAGTGTTGACCCCAGGATGACGATCGATTTTCATCACACCCGCAGAAAATTGCAACAATCATGGTCGACCAAAATACGACCTCCACAGTAAGCACAAGTATTCTATTTCTTGGTCGAATTTTTAATAACCTCTCCAAATTCACGGTTTACCCAAATTCAATCGCTCTTTTCATTAGAGATAGTTACTGTAACTCAAAAACTCAAGTCACTGGTAAGAGCACTACCACCCGCAGGTAATAGATGGGATTTCATCGCTCTTAGGGGATCCCACCAACTCGAGCTACCAAACCCTTAAATTCGCGATTTTGGAAAGATTTACTCAATTCACGGTACCACAAAATGGAACTCTTGTATCGTTCCACAATATTATCCCATCTTTCTCCTGAAGAGTTACTACCTTCCAAAATTCAAGAGGTGGTTGAAATATTAACTCTGAAGACCTTCCTTGAACAACTCGGTATTGCTGCCTCTCTAGCTCTGAGTCATAGTTCGAATACAAGGATGACTTTAATTGCAGATGATTCTTCCTCAACAGTTCCGTGAACAGACTGAATCAGAATTGGCTCCTATCATAGAAGAGCTTCAACTTTGTCGCGAAGAATGGTCACAAATGAGTAGTCAAAAAATTACTCCAGGGGACGCTCCACATTTCATTCGTGCAGCTCTTTCGCAGGAGTGGGCACCTGTTCCATTGGATCAAACAACTATCTCACGCTTCACTATAGAACATGTTGGTACCATCGATATGATGGTAGCCAGTCTAACCGTTTTGCACCTGGTTTCAAAGTAAATAATAAATCGGGAAACCTCTCCAGGGAAAGAGAAATGAAGCACGCTGCATTTCTATTTCCTAACTCTCCATGTTTGTATATAATCAACCCTACCACCAGAATGTTCCAACAAAAAGAGACCAATATTCTCCTTCAACCCGCAACAGGATCCCTTCTTCTTACGTTTGGTAAGCGTAGACCTAATTTGACCTTGGGATAAAGGTGAGCTTTTCCCTGGAAGCGTGCAATCCTAGGAGCTGATATTTTTTTTAACAAATTATGATATTTTAATTGATTTTAAACATTCAAGATTAGTAAATGACACCAACAATCTATCAATTAATGCTGTCAAACAAAATGTGATTTCCCCATCGCTCTCTTTGGCAATTTCAGCTAACTCTCCTTTATAATCCCTATAATCCATCTTCATATTTTCAGTATGTTGTGATGCAAGGACTGCCCTTTGTAGAACATCCACGACGTTTATCCCTAATGCTTTTGGAGGTTGTGAAGAACAGCATTCAAATGTCATTAAAAAAAATAAGATTAGACCAAGCAAATCCCCATATGTTTCACTCATTCATCTTGTAAATATGTCCTATAATGAATTCCGTGCCACTTGTGATTTCAATCATTTAAAGGCTATTGTGTTTAAAGATAAATATCCGTTACCTTGCCTCGCTGACTTTACCGCCACTTTACAAAATTGTTTGGTTTTCTACAAAATCAATTTAAAGGGAGCATTTTTCCAAATACCATTGGAACCATCATCTATAGAAAAAAACGGTTATGATCTCTCGTTCTCCCTCAAGGTATGCCCAACTCTTCATAGGCATTTCAACGTTACATCAATCATGTTTTGCGTGACCTGAATTTAGTTTTGTATATTTTGATGACCTGCTCATTATAATTGAAACCAAAGAACAACATCTGCAACACTTTACAGCAGGGTTTCCCAACCTTTTTTTGTACTAGCGCCCCCTTGGACTCTAGAGTTTTTCATATCGCCCCCACTTCCAAAATTCATTCATAAGTTACAACACACAATGTTTTAAAACAGATGAAGTCCTGAGTAATGTTTGATAAACTTACATTTAGTCTTCTAAAAGTCTACAGCACGAATTTAGAAGGAGAAATATAAAAAAAATATTGATGTAAATATTGTATTTAATGCAAAAAGAAGAGCTTTATCGCCTGGTAGTGTAGATTCATCCAGTTGTAAACAAAATTGTTGACTTTTAAGTGTGTCACATAATACTCCTTCAATATCCGCGGCCATTTCGTCAACTCTTCTTTGTACACAATTATTACTAAGTGGAAATGCTTCGATAATTGTACTTGGTGAATCATGGTGTACTGTTGTACGTAAGACTTCCTCCACAGCTGGCAAAATCAGTTGCTCTCCAATTGTATGAGGCATTTCCTCACCTAGCAATCATTTTGGAGATATTGTATGAACAAATAAGTACATCGTCGCTTTTTTGTGATTGTTTTGCCACAAGAGAGATGATGGTGTTTCTGTTACAAGAGAGATTATGGTGTTTCTGTTGTTAATTTGTCTTGTAACGTTTGAAAGTATGACAAATTCTCTTTCTCTTTGTGAGGATGCATCTTTTTAAAGTGCTCGGAAAGCCTGGATGGTTTCATCGCCTCGTTGGAGAGCGCTTTCTCACAAAGAAGGCACATCGGTTGTTGTTTATTATTTGGAGAACTAATAAATCCATACTTCAGATATACAACACTATATTGTCTGCACTTTCGTTTTGATGAACTATCAGTCATGGTTATGGGTTGTTAAATACATTCACTGAAAATAATTAAAATAGTTAGAGGCAAACAAAGAATATCACCATAGCAATTTAAGTAAGCATGCCTAATTTGAACTAAACGTTTTATTAACATTTTTTTTTATAAACAATGTATTTTTTTGTTATTTGAAATAGAAGAATTATAATAAGGATAAGTTAATTAAATGATTGTAATCAATCTTTGCAGTTGTTGTTTTCTAACTAACTCGACTGTTTGGCAATAATTGTAACCGACTGCTTAGGGGAGAGTTGGGTAAAAGGCCCCCCTTAAGAGAAAGTTGCTATAAAATTTAAAGTAACATTTAAGACTTTTGGTAAAATACATATTTACAAAGATATGAAGGTAGTTGAACGTTTATTAAATGACCAAAAATGAACTTTTAAAAAATGTTTACTGTGGTCTTTACGTCATCGGTAGGGTAATAGGCCCACTAGGGTTTTTTTTTACCACAAGCATTATAAGTTATGTAGAAAGTTATTTAAAATAATTTTATAAGTCTTTATTAAAAATGTTATAGCCTTTTACCAAAATAAAAATTAACATTTTTATAAAAAAAAAATAAAAAAAAAAAAATATTGACAACCCCTTTTCCCATGTCGATTTTGAAATTAAAAAAAAATAGGCCAAAATAAATTTTAGGTTACAATATTTTATACATATTTATAACAACATATTACATTTCTGAAAAAATGCGTTTATTCACGGTCTTTCTTCAATTATTATTCTTTTTAGCTAATTATAATTATGGCTAGCATAAAAATTAACGATTTTCTTAGGAATGCTACCAATCTACGGTCATTTAATTAGGTTGGTACTTCTGAAATCTGAATGATCGGCTGACGCTTTCCAGGCTATCAGCAGAAGCTTTCTGCTAACGGAGGCCTATTTACTGTATGTTTCTAAAGCCTACATTCTACAACCTAAAAAAATATTTCTTTATATTTCTTTAGTCTTTTTCTTATTCGACATAAAATATTATTAAACATGATAGGCTGAAATACATACAAATATATTTTATAATACGATTTTGTAGAATTTACTTTTTTCGATATTAAATATTAATAGAAGTAAATTTTAATTTGTTTTTGCTTAATTATATTAGTTTTTTTATCATTGAAAGACTTATTGATTGAACCTGTTTACAGACATGTTCTTATATATTTTACTTAATATATTATGGTTAAAGCTTAATTTTTATTAAAAAGCAAGAATTATATTAACTCCAATATGGCGGAGATTCTATTTATGTAATAAGAACCAGGCTTACCAACTGCATGCAACTTTTGAGAACAGGGGGAAGGGGGACTTTTTACCCCAAAAGACAACTCTTTTTTTTTAAACCGCTATTATATTCTTATAAAAATATATAAACATCCAAATTTGTTTTCAAAATAATAGTTTATATCTATTTTAAGTAAAAATTAATGTTCGAATTAATTAGATTTAGAAAATCTTTCAGAAAAAATCTAAAACTAACTTCATTTTTTTTACATCAAAAAAGAGAATTTTTGAAAAAAAAAGGTTTATCGCCACTTATATACTGCTAACTGAATTTTTTAGGAAAATACTTTTTTACAGCTATATGGCAATAATATCTGAGCAGAGTAGCCAGAATACTCTAGTAAGTTATGAAAACCCATGGGGGGGGGGGGTTCGTACCTCACGGGGGCCTTTTACCCCACTCTCTCCTACTTGCAAGCAATAACCTTCGAACTAAAATTTACTCTGGAAACACTCCAAATTCATTAAAACGTACCCAATATATTTTTAACTTACGAAAGACTTAAAGAAAGTTAAAATAATTAAATTACATTTTAATGTTCACTTTTCAACTCATTTATGGGATTTCAATTTGAAGAATTAACTGTACCAGCATTGACACCCACTCTGTAGTCACAGACCAGTAAGATCACACGTACCAACTTCGGCTAAAAACATATATTATCACGCATAAATCAATCATTCAATGACCTAATTTACACAATTGTTCGATATATCACTTTTATCTTCGGAACTTTCATTCCAATCCATTCCTAATCCCCAATTTTGCATATGAATATGAGCAGGGTCATAAAAAAACACTTGTCACTATCACAGCCGCGTAAGAACTGACTATGGACAACTCCCTTGGAACTGACTGAACTGCAATCAACAACTTCACGCGTTCATACAGCGAGATTGTTGTGTTCACGCAACAACATTAGTGAGCAATTGGGATAATATACAAGCTTAAATGTTATTTTTTATAGTACTGCTTGTTATTATTCTTTTGTGGTAAATTTGTATAATTGTAGCTTATAGTGTATTTTACATAGTAATATTCAAATTTATGATACGATGTAATTTAGATAACGCCCCCTTATGTGCGTTCAGCGTCCCTCGAATGAAGAAAAGACTCACAACGCCCCCTTGTAACTCACCAACGGCCACATGGGGGAATAACGCCCACGTTGGGAATCCCTGCTTTAAAGCAACTATTTCCAACATTGAGATTGCATATTTTGCATATTAATGTTGTAAAATGCACATTTTCAGTAGAATCACTTGATTTCCTAAGATGTGATGTTAAACCTCAAGACATATGCCCACAAGAGGATAAAATAACCGCTGTCAAGGATTATCCTAAGCCAAAAACGTTGCAAGAGCTACAGAAATTTGGTGATTTATTCATTTTTTTAGTGTATGTATTAAAAATGCGACCACCACTCTCATATCTCTCGTAAGATGGTTAAATAACGCAAATAAGCGAAGCCCAAACTCAACATTCTAATGGGATGACGAGGTCAAATTTGCTTTCAACGCCATAAAAGACGCTATAGTATAAGGCACACTTTTGCTGCACCCAAGAAGAGAGTGACCAATTCATCCAATTACAAACGCCAGTGATTTGGATGTCGGAAGTGGTTTGCAACAATATTTTGAGGGAAAATGGGAGACATCAGGATTATTTATCAAAGCTTTCAAATGTCTTGAATTACAAAGTTCAACGTTTACTAAAGAATTAATCGCTAAATCTCTTGCAATAAAAATACCAGCACTTACTTGAAGACATCGCAAGGCGATCATTGGCGCTGCGAAATCTCTCACACCCTAAAGAGGCCGGCGCATTTGAGTTCATTGGCTAGTCATTAATGACATTAGCCACATATCCGAAAGGAAAAATCCTAGTGATGTTCTATCCGGGCCATCCATCAATGATTGCAACGCGTAATGCATGAAACTCATTGTATTAACACCATCTACATCACAAGTAAACAATCTAATTTTATTAATTCAACCAATCCCTCTTTTACTATTATTAGCACCGAAACTTTAGCCAAAAGCCAAGAAACTAATTTGCAATTGACAAGTATAGAGGAGAACGCCTTCCCCTCGCTAGAGTTTTGTAAGATTGCGTTACCTTTTTCCTCCTATTCTATTATTTGTCCTCTGTCAAAGGGCTTTGTGTGTCTTGACCTTACCACTGTTTTTCGGAGGGTAATTTTTTATTAATATCAAGATTTGGATCATTTAGGAACACGCCCTACTCTCAAATCTATCTCGACAGAGTTGTCTAGTGCTAAATGAGAAAAAGCATGCATGAGTGTGTTAGAATTTGTCTACAATGTCTGAAGTCCAAGTACTCGTAGCTGCGTAATTATTTAATTATATTATCGGAGATTTAATTAGGGTAAGCTCCATATTTTATAAATTTAATTGTCCTGGATGTAATCAGGGAAAGCTGTGTAATATATAAATATAATTGTCCGGTATCTAATCAGTGAGAGCTGCATAATATATAAATTTTATTGTCCTCGATGTAATCAGGCGACGCTGCGTAATTTATAAATTTAGTTGTCCTGCCTCTAATTAGGAGTAGCTGCGTAATTTTTAAATTTAATTCTGTTGGATGTACATAGACATACGAAACCACTCTTTTCACAATTTGATGCCTTTACATCAAGGTTCTACACCATACTAAGCGAGACATTCTTTGCAAATTATATATCAAGTTTTGATGCACCTTCTACAGTGGCGTATCTTCAAATGTAGCACCCAGGGCTGGTGTTTATTTGGCCGCCCCTTAAAAGTTCTAATAACACTTCAAAACGCCCAACACGAAATAATACAGGTATTCAAAATAAGAAGACAAATGGTAGCAACCTTTTATTTCACTTAAATTTACTTTGATAATGTTTATAAACAAAAATAATAAGAAAAATATGTTAAAGAAAAGAGGTTGAAGGAATTACAAAAACAAACGATTTACAAATTGATTTTTGGTGTCTTCCTCTTCGCGAAATCTTGAATGACTTCATCAAAATCAATTTTACCCGCAAGATCAGTCTCTATGGGTACTACTGCCAAATCAGTCAACCTTGTTTGACTCATTGTTGACCTGAAGTTATTGATGAACTTTGAATATCTTAGAGAAGGACCGATCTTAGCTAGCAACACTAATGGGACGAGTTAGAAAGATTCTTAAAATTATTACCATATTTGGCACTCAATCACTAAGATTATATTCCTGAATAAACAAAATTAATTAAATATTAATATGTTGGGTCACCACAAAATCCCACCACCCCAAATATGCCGCCATGGGTGGACCGCCCCCCTCTTGGTACGCCACTGACCTTCTAAGATAGTCTGAGATAATAGATTGCAATTTTTTTCTGGCCTATTTCAGTAGTTATTAAAAATCACCGTCGCAAAACACATTCTTCATTCTCCGTCGAGCGCAACGGAACTTTTCGCACAGCTCTCCTGACAAAAGTACCTCCTGAAGAAGTGGTCTATAACATTTCTTCTGTTCTACTTGTCATGCAAAACGCAGTCAACCAAGAAACAGTATTCTCTCGTACCAAAATGATTTAGGGTACCCCATTACGCGCTTCATCTAATTTATTTGTCACTAGAGATAATAACCCTTTACAACATAGAGCCATACAACGATATCAAACAAGAATGAAACTATGAACTAAATTGCACCCGTCTCTTCTCGCCTTTTGGCTCCACAAGAATTGCTTATTAGAAATAATCTGGATAGTGTACACACGTGTTCGTAAGATACGTACAATACAACTTACTTATTCTATCGAATATAAAAGCCCTTACATGATTTTCCAGAGGCGCAAACATCCGCACATTCTTCAGGGAAGAAAAGAAGGTATTGTTACTCAGAAACAAAGCATAAAAACAGCAAACATGGTACACAACATGCAACTTAACGCGGATAACAGTCTCGCAGAATCCAGTATACAGATTCCTCACGCTCAACCGACAAGGATACTCTGATGGTACTTAAGAGCAAATATGACAAACTACATCTCGGCAGTCATAGGAAATCTACATCATAATTGCTGTGATAAAGTTTGCTCGAGATTTTTACTAAATCTATATTAAGATCAATTTCTCTGTCACGCAACATAGGTTACGGTGGTCTGTTATAGAAAGTTGGATGTATTTTGAGTAATTATTTACATGTAATCTTATCACACTATTATTACTATATTTTCACGTTCTAATTATTATTGTACTATGTTTTCGCTTAGTTTTTTTTCTATATTTTTTATATATTTCGATATCTCTTATGCTATATCACATTTGGAAATAATAAGATATATTATTCATCATGTTAGTCTGCACATTTTATGTTTTTTAATCGCTATTGATATTTTTTTGTACATCTATTTTTAAGGCAATCGATTGAGCCAATCGGAGTCATACATTAAGTCATGTAATACATCTGCATACTGCCATGCACATGACTTTTTCATCATCTTCAGGATGAACTGGATGTTTTCTTAGCATCGCTTCCTAAAATGAAACATGATGAGTTGAGAAATGATTTCTTCAAAATCTCAGAGGCAGCGTCAATGACCATTCTTTTATGTGAATACGTCTGGTATAACGAGACCGTGATAATATTGATATGTTGGTACCAAGCCATTTTCTTGAGAAACCTTAAAGAATCACCAACAACGAAAAAGGTTGAACTCATTATTTCTTCTTAATGCAAATAGAAACATACACATACAAACATTGATATGAAAATTACTTACATGGAAAATCAGTTTACAGCATGACGTCATTATGCATCCGCCCACAAATAATTGAAAAAATAATAATGGATTTTTGTCTTAGACCACCCAATAAATAACGTAAATAAAAGATATTTTCTGACATATAAAATCACTATATCAATCCGTTACATCAACTTTAAAACAACCTAATATAAGGCATTCATTATTAAGGTTATATTTAATTTTGCTTTAAAGTTCAAATATTCAATCATTTGACTCTATTTGTTTGAAAACAACGTCTGTATTTTGTTAAATTAATCAATTAATTATATTAAAGAATTGTAGCAAAAATTCTGATTCTCTCGATATGTTTGCGATACGGAAAACTGGAGCAAATTCAAAGCAGACTAGCTCTAAATCACTTTGGGCCGTAGTAAGGAGAAAGGAGGAATAATTACTACCACAAACAGTAATCACCGAAAGTTGTGATCCCTCCATATATATATATATATATATATATATATATATATATATATATATATATATATATATATATATATATATATATATATATCGTCACTAACTATAATTTAAGAAGGGTTTTTTTGAGTATTTGAATAATAATTTCATCTTAGTTTGGTTATGACTTATGTTTTTTTATCAAAGTTATTTCTAATAATTCTTTTAGAATATCAAAAAAAAAATGGTGAAGTTCAGAAATAAATATAAGTATCGAAATTTTGTGAATTTTTTAAAACCCAAAGAATTACAAATGGTGAAGTTCAGAAAATTTATTTTTATACATCTTCTTCTATAACTATATTTTAGCAACGTGATATTTTGAAAGGGGGGGGAAATTTAGTTTAGAGTTCCTTTTAAAAATGATTATAATTAGCGAAGTTCAGAAAATGTATAAAAATTTAACCATGGCTGCTTTTTTTTAGATTTTAAATTTTAATCTTAGTAGCGAAGCGCAAACTCCCCCCGTAGAGGAGAGTGGCGAAGCCATTGCCTGCTGTATATATATATATATATATATATATATACGAGGGGCGGTCAATAAGTTTTGCATTTCGGATATAAGGAAACGAGATACGAGGAAAAGTGTTTTATTATTTTTCAATATAACTACCCTCGACTTCAATGCACTTGCGCCACTTGTCCCTGAGGCTTCGAATTCCCGACAACCAGAAATCTCCCGACTGCTGTTCAATCCACTCCTGGACGGCGAGCTGGACATCTTCATCGTTCCCAAACCGGCGTCCACGCAGTGCAGCCTTGAGCTGGCGGAATAAAAAGTAGTCGCTAGGGGCCACATCTGGACTGCAGGGGGGATGGTTGAGCTCCACGAATCCGCACTTGCGCAGGGCAGCTTGTGCAGCTCTGGCCTTGTGGACTTTGACGACTTTGAAGTCGATCTTGGGGCGTGAGGTTTCTAGGGACCCAACGGGCAGAGACCTTGGTCATGGCCAAATTGTCGTGGATGATGTTGATAACACTTCCATGTGATATTCCAATTTCTCGCTCGATTTCTTCGACCTTCACCCGTCGATTTTCGAGGATCATCCTCTCCACACGGGCCACATTGTCCTCGTTGGTCACGTCTGACGGGCGTCTTGGACGGGCGTCATCTTTAAGGGACTTACGACCATGGCAGAACTCCCTATTCCAGCGAGCAATGGTTGCATAGGAAGGGGCGGTGTCGGTGTACACTGCAACCATGCGTTCATGGATATCTTTTGCATTCTTGCCTTCCTTGGTCAAAAATTTGATCACTGCGCGGTGCTCAACCTTCTCCATTGTTGAAAAATTTGTTACTGACGAACTGCGATCAGCTACTGATTCTTAAAATGACGAGGCAGGAGCGTGCGACTGCAAGTCCTGACTTGTCATAACTTGTCCTAACACCCCCACAAACAGCCACAGCCCTTCCTCTGTTTTTCCCTACCGATTCACAAAACTTATTGGCCGCCCCTCGTATATATTAGACTTGCTCAAAATGTCACATGTTGCAAACACTTTTGGGCCCCATATTGTTTTTGTTCCACTGAAAAAGTAAAAGATTCGTGCCAAATTTTATTGTAATGGGACATTTCTTAGGGGGTCCCCCACGAAGCAACCATTTTTCAAAAACCTAAACTAAAACGGAAACAAAAAGTTAGCAAATATGAAAAAGAAAGTTCTAATATATTTCCTTTCGCACGAAGAGAAGAAGTACAAATAGAATGACATCGCTGAGAACTGAACCAAGAGAGAAAACAGTTCCGAAAGGACCTCCTTGCTTTATTCGAAGTTCGATCGCTTGGGCTTCAGTAGGGCTGTCTTGGAGGTCGTGAAGCACTCCCTCCTGTCCTTGGCCACCACCTTCAGAAGGAACTGCTTCTAGGCTTCTTCTAGGGTGATGGCCGCGTTGAAGGTGGTCATCAGGGCCACTCTCTGTTCTTCAACGTCGTTGACAACCTTCACCTGATCCATCACCCTTTTCATCTTGCAGAAGAGAGGATTCCCCTCCCAACTGACGGGGCTCTTAGCCAAGAGTGTGTCCAGTTCATCTCCTTGACCTGGGAGCAGGAGATCCAGCGCCTTTCTCGACCGGGAACTGAAGAAGCCTGAAAGAGGATTGTTGGGATTGAAGGCCTTTCTGTCCAGACGTTTCAGTCTCTTCCCCTCCCACTTCATGTTCTTAACCATGGAGGCCTTCTCTTCCTTTATAATCCTTTCGTCGAAGAAAGAGAAAGGCACCAAGTCTTCTGACAGGTACCAGAAATTGCACTTGAATGCCATTAGGGCCACTTCATTAACGCACTTATCGGGGATCCCTCTGCAAAGTTCCCTCATGAAGAGGAGATCTTTGTAAGGATTATAAGAAGGTAGCATGGCCTCGTTCTATGGAATAGCGTAAAGGAGGGCGACGAAGAGGGACACCTGTTCCATGTCTCGAAGTTCTTGAGAGGTCAGCCAAAACTGAAACCTGAAGTGGAAAGTCATGAGAGCATAGATTCCCTTTGACATTCATATCGTCTGATGAAACGCTCCCGGGGCCCTCATCTTAAAAGGCATCACAATATCGCCACGCAGGAAGATGTAGGGGAGAACCAGGAGCTCCTTGTAGTCGTCTCTTAGATGGCTTTCTTGTTTGATAGCACTCTTGAGCTCGCTTAAAGCTGTCTTTCTCGCATTAGACAGCTCACCTGTCAGGAGAGGAAGGAGGCTTTCTTCATCCATGGAGGAGGTCCAAGATTTCTGGTCTAGGAAGTCCCACTGGTCTAGGAACCGGACGAAAAGAGGGGCTTTAGGCCCGCCAGATAGTCTAAAACAGTGTTTGAAAACGTCCCCGAGGATCACTTCTAGGATGTGATGCATGCACGCAAACCAGAGGAGATTCCTTCCCAGATCCTCCTGAATCTTGATGCAGGTTCCTTCATTGGGACTCGTATTTGAGGCACTAGTGTCAAACACGATTCCTTGAATGCGCGCCTCTAGTCCAGCGTCGGATACCGCCTTGAAGACAGCCTCAGTCATGTGATGATCTTGGCTGTTTCCAAGAGGCACTCCTTGTCCCCACCTATGACGTGAATGGCGAGCCTCTCAAGGCGCTCACGTCCCGGAGCGATGGCAGGCAACTTCTTGGCATCCCAGTGAAGAGGCACAAGGCATCCCCCTGGGAGTTCGAGCTTCTCTGCAATGGCCACTTCCTTTCAGTTCTTTCTCCTATGGCGGCGGATGGAGCTCATAGAGATCGTTATTTTGTCGATGTTCTGACCCATTGCCTTGGCTACGGCTCCTACCACTGCCATCGCAGCCGGATCTGAGACCTTGAAGCGGTCCAGTTCGGTGGTCACTTCCTTTGACACGAGAATAACAGACTTCTTTCCAGCTCTTTTCTTAGGGGGACTTAGGCACTTGATCTCAGCATTGCTTTCATCCGTTTTTCCGTGAGAGGACGAAAACGATGAGGCCACCTGGCGTGATAGTACAACACTTAAGGCGATCTTTTTCTCTATATCCGCATCATCTCCGCTTCTTCCCGCTTCCACCTTCTCTCTTGGAGCCTCGCAGACACAGTGTCCAGTACGGTCATGGAGGAAATCGATCGATCCACTCTTTGGCTGATGAGGGAAGCCCTGTCCTCCTCGTTTGTGGTCTTCTCAAGGGCATCTATGTGCGCCACATCGAACGAGTCATCAAGGTCCCCTTGAAAGATCTCTTCATTCTTCCTTGCCGTTATAGAAGCTCTTTTTTGTGCTTCTGAAGACCCTCGTAGGCTTGCACTAACTTGAGCAGCTTCGCCTTGCTGTAACGCAGTGTAAAGGGAAGGAGACCTGCCTTTTTCCTAAATCCTCAGGACTCCCTACACCATCTCCTTTGCAACCTCCGCCTTTGTTTTCTTTTCCAGACCGTGTTGGAAGTAGAATTTACCGGAGCACCTGCCCCTTTGAGGGGCGACGGCTCCCGGTGATATTCTTCTCCGGGTGACCGATCAACCACCACTGTTTGCGAGTAGAAGCCATTGCACCTGTGGAAGGAAAAATGGGAATATTGAAGTTCTCTGTTCTGTTAGTGATCGCCCCTGAAAATTATATTTTCAGTTCCCCAAACAACAAGTAATGTTCGCACCAATTTAACACCACAAGAATGAAGAAGTTGGTGACCCTAAAACACCAAACAAACACTTCCAAAGGCCAATCCACTTGATTGACTGCCAACGTCACCTCAATAATGGACAGGTGGGGGGCCTCATGAAGGGAGAGGAAAATATGTTGCCCGTGGGGGACCTTTATATCTTTTCTGAAAGAGTTCAAATACGATTCCAAGTGAAACAAGAACATGTGGCCTGAAGTCTCCCACAACTTTTATATTTTTACAATATGAACTTAAACAGCTCTAATATACTTATATATATATATATATATATATATATATATATATATATATATATATATATATATATATATATATATATATATATATATATATATATATATATTCAAGACAAATTAGGGCGGTTAATGTAGTGGCATTATTAGACAACTGCTTTACCTTAGGTCCAGCGTGGCATACTTCGTCCTCGAACTGGAAGACTGTAGTCAGCGAATACTTCTACAGTGCCCCCCAAAGCACATAATTAGCTTTGGGTTGCGTGCCCAACACTGTATATATGAAGTCTGTCTGTATGTGTATTTGTGCGTGGGTTTAACAATTTATAGGAATCAAATAATCCCATTCTAACTCTAATCCTTCTCCCCCCTCTCCCTCAATTTTTATGCCCCTTCTCTCTCCCACCCCCTCATCTCTCAACATAATCTCCCCTCTCTCCCTTCCATCTATCTCCTCCCTCTGCCCCTATAAAAGGACCTCCAAACCAAGAGAACAAATTATCTCCCCCTTCCCCCCTCTCTCCTTCCTTATCTCCCCATCTCCACCCTCTCTCTCCTCCCTTTTATCCCCCTCCCCCTCTCTCCTCCTTCTCCTCCTCTCCATCCCCCTCTCTTCTCCCCTACTCCTCTACCTCTCCTCCCTCTACCCCCTCTCCCCTACCTACACAAGGACATTCAAATCAAGATAAAAAAAAAAAAAAATCCCATTCTTATTTCATAGTCATAGATGAGAAATTATTTTTTGCTCCTAGAAACTTTTAAATTTCGTTTTCCCCAAACTTAAAAACGTCATATTTAGATTTTAAAATGGCTATAACTCGAAAACTAAATAATTTTTTTAAAAATAATGACTAGCAAAATTAAAGATCAATGATCCTCAAATACAATGTCCAAAATTAGCGGTTACTATCTCAAACTATTCTCGAGTTATATATCCTAGAAGGTTAATAAAGTACAGCAAAATTTGGCCAACTTTATAGATTTATCACATATGTTTGATTTCAGGGCCTAAAAATTACATTTAGGAGGACAAAGAATAAAAATGAAATTTATGTAAAATTATCCGAGAAATATAGGGTGGATCTTTTTTTCTTATTTTACCAAGTAGGCTTCACTTGAATCTACAATATAACTACAATTTTATCCATATGTAACTTTACAATATAATTTTAAAAAATAATAAATTATGTATAGCTATAATAAACATTCATTAAAAGCTCTATCCCTTTCATATTTCTGTGCTGCCAGCTGACTAACTAAAACCAAAATGATTTCATCTTAATCCGATGCCCCCCCCCCCCAAAAAATGCCCGTTTTATGCCATCTAACTATGCCCAACGTAAGAAAAGAGAGAGATCCGCAGAATATGATGATCAGCAGGGCAAGAGAAGAAAAGAAGATGCCGAAAGGCATGCAGCTTCACGAGCGTTAGAAAGTCAAGAACAAGCGGAAGTACGTCACAGACTAAATGCTCAACGGACTGCATAGCTAGACAGTCTCAAACTCGAGAAGAAACGGAAAGAAGACGCTACTTGACCAACAGGCAAGCTGTCATCGCTTTCGAGAATTACACAGTGTAAGCCTTCGAGATCCTGCTTGGCCTCTCTCAGGGTGGATTCCTCAGACCCACTCTCTACACCACCTTTACGAGAGACATACTTAAACCAACCGATGGAAGAACTCTCGACATCCAATATGCGGACGATATTACCCAAGTTGTGGTTCGGAGAACAAATTCTGCGAGGATGATGGCCAGAGACACGACAGCAGAAGCCGAAAGAATCTCCAGGTTCGAGAAACGCTGGAAAATACAGACTAACGTATCAAAATTGTCAGCAACCGCAATAGAGAGACGTCGTTCCGTTCTTCTCAATCTATAAAACTCCGAAATTGACTACTCACCGCATGTATCAGTCCTCGGCTACAAACTTTTAGTACTGGCATGAACAGACAGGTCAGCTTCAGGATTGGATACGCCAACACTGAACTCGACAAATTCTTCCGATTGAAACCTCAGCACAACCAATAAAAAGTTGTACACTAGTCTGGTCAGATCGAAACTGGTCTACCCTTATATTCCGCTCAAGGCCGCGTCAAGAACAAATATGTCAAGACTCCAGAGAGTAGAAAATCGAGGCATCCAGTTTATTACCGACGCTAAGTGGAATGAGTATCGGACCTCGAGGAGCCTCCATGAATGAACAGGTCTTAAACCACTGAACACATACCTCTATAAAAAAAGGTTTAGACATCTGGGCAAGACTAGAGGTTATTCTCCCTATGGAGACTGTAGCGGCTCTTGACCCAGGGGCAGAGAGAGGTGGATACAAATGATACCTTCCCAACACCAGAACAACGGAACCTGTACCAAAGTACAACTAAAAAGTGAGAGAAAATTGCAAAATAATAAAAGACTGAAAAAAAGGCAAAAAACCCGCAATGGGACAAAATAGTATGTCAGTAACAAGTAGAAAATAGAAAAAAAGATCCCGCAGTGGAACAACATTAATGACAAATACGAAAAACTAAACAAAATAACAAATGGAGATGGCCCGTTCACCGGGCACCCACACCCATGTCTGACTACCACTTCCTTTCTTTTCTCACTATTACTCTCCACCCTGTCTTCCAAACTCCTCCCCCTCTTACCAGTTTCAAGTTTTGTTTCAATACTCAATGGCCTACAGCAGCTCGACGATCTCAAACTCAAGAAGAGAAGGGAAGAAGACGCAGACTAAATACTCAGCAGACTGCTGAGAAAGATAGAATAAGAGGGAGCGAAGTTTGGAAGAGAGGGTGGAGGGTAATAGTGATAAAAGGAAGGAAGTGGTAGTCAGACATGGGTGTGGGTGCCCGGTGAACGGGCCATCTCCATTTGTTATTTTGTTAACTTTTTCGTATTTGTTATTAATGTTGTCCCACTGCGGGATCTTTTTATTATTTTCTACTTGTCACTGACATACTATTTTGGCCAATTGCGGGTTGTTTGGTCCGCCCGATCGTAGTTTCCTAAAGAAGGATGGCTCGTAGAGCTTGAAGTTGTCGTCGTGCAGCCTTACTTTGCATTTCAGTAAGGCTATCTTGACCGGCTCTTTGTCATCGGGTGAGTCATAGCACCACTTGATGTGGCCTCTGTTGACTCCTAAGGCCACCTCCTCGATGGATATCTCTTTGTTGATTGATGTTTTTGTTGAGGGCGATGGTGAGTGTGATATCCCTTCCGTCGAGCTCTTATTCTTGCTGTTGTGGTAGTCGTTTTGCTTCTTCTTCTGGTTTTCTGGGTTTTTCTTTGTTTGTATTTTTGTTTTTTTTCTGTCTGAGCGAGGCAGGCAGTGGTGTTTGGTTAGCTGCAGGCTCATATCCGGTCGCTGTAAGTACATTTTCGTGTTTTTTTGTTTATTTTGTTGGTTTGTCTGGTTCTTCTTGTGCTCCGTAGTTACATGCTGCCGAGAGAACTTTGCCTGACTGTGGGTTGTCCGGAAACGTGATAGGTTCCAGGTCATTTGCAGCTGGCATCTTGTTTATCGCGTATTGAATGAACCCGAGCAGGCTAGGTTCATCACATGTGCGTGGAAAATGCATGCTAGCATTTTAGGAGGTGTCGCATCAGTGAGCTGTAGGACTATTTGGGGATGTGCCGGTGTTGTGTTAGTTTGTGGTGGGATCTTGGTGGCTGTTACGTAAGAGATGTTTGGCCTGTCAGCCGCTACTCTCTTCCTTCTTATGTATTCCTTACTGACTGGCATTGCATGCTCAAGGTGTGGTGGGGACCAGCACAGTTAATTCACATCTTCGTGTCGTTAACGTAGTGCATCCAGTCGTGGCCGATTTGTGCGCACTCTGAGAAGATCTTAGCATTCTATTTGTCTGGGTAAGCACTAGTAGGGTGTTCCTCTACCTTGTAGCAGGAACAGCAAGTTAGCAGATCGAATAATCTCTCCATTTCAACCTGCTCTGGGGAGATTATCATGGAGAATAGCTTCAGTCCTACTTCCTTCGCCTTGGCCACCATATCCATTTCTCTGAACACGATTTTTAACACTTGTGTGAGCTTCCGAAATTTAATCACTTCGGTCACATCTGCCCATTCTTGATTTCTCTCTATTTCTTGTTTGATGTCTTCGGCTGATCTTTCGCTTACCCATGGGTCAACTCGCCGGCATAAGATAGCCTTCCTTGCCGCTAGGCCTAGGGAAGTTTTGGGCTCTAGTCCTATGGCACCTAGTTCTTTTATGCTGGTTGTTGAGGTCAGCATCATCAAGTCCGTCTGTGTGTGACAAATCACGGTGTATTATCTGGTCGCCTCGATTAATCTTTTGAGTCCGATCCCCAGTTTACCGAAGATAGTCCCAAAGACCTTCCCTTTGCGGGGTTTTGCATTCCCGACTAGTTACAGTTGGACCCGAAAGTCCAGAGACACCCTCCCCCCCATTCCCGCTCTGTTTATTGCTGGAATTTCTTTTCATTTTTTTTTTGAGGGGGGGGGAGGGATGTCCACTCCCATTCCGTAAAGTATCACTTTTACTTCTCCACAGGCGAGATAGAAACAGGAGGTATCTCCAATCAGTCTGAGCTTCAGAACACTACTTCTCAGTCTTCGGGAGTTTCTTCAACTTTTTATTATTCCTCTATTTCACCTTCCAAATCTCTTTAGCTTTATATTTGTTTGTTTTTCTTGGATTTCCTCCTTTTCGTTTTGACGAAGGTTTCTGAGGAGTTTGGTGATCTAATGATTATTTTTGCCTGCAGCAGTTAGACAATCTCAAACTTGAGAAGAAACGGAAAAAAGATACAGAATAAATACTCAACGGACTGCAGCAGCAGGACAATCTGATACTCGAGAAGAGTCGGAAAGAAGACGCAGACTAGATTCTCAAAGGACTGCAGCAGCTAGACAATCTGAAACTTGAGAAGTAAATGAAAGAAGGTGCAGACTAGATGTTCAATGAACTGCTGTGACCAGCCAATCTAAAAATCGAGAAGTAAAGAGACTGAGAATGGATACTCGTCAACTCAAACAACCAGGAAATAAACTTACTTATGAATCTATAGACTGTTGTCGATGACTCTGAAATAGTCAATTACCCGGTTGAGTGGTCAAACTCACTGGGGCCACCAGGAGGTCCTCCTCATTGCCCTCGATTCAAAATAGGAGCTATAATAATGCTTTTGCGCAACCATTCTCAACCAAAGTTGTTCAACGAGACAGGACTTGTTGTCAAGAAATTAATGATAAATGTCATGGAGGCGACAATAATTTCTGGCTGTGGTTTAAGCTAAGATGTTTTTTATTCCTCGCATACCTTTAATATCTTCCAACATGACTTTCGAGTTGAAACAACTTCAATTTCCAATACGTCTGTCTATTGCGATGTCCATTAATAAGTCTCGGGTCAGACTTTGAAAGTTGCTGGTTTGAAATTAGAGGAGGATTATTTTTCACACGGTCAATTATATGTTGGGGCTTCCAGAATCGGGAGCAAGAACAATTTTTTCATTTTCGCTCTTACTGGTAAGTCCCAAAACATTGTCTACAAGGAAGAGTTTAGCATGGGAGTAACATAGACAAAAATACTAGAGATCATAATCCGAAGTTTATATGCACCCGTGATGATATTAGTAAGATGGAAATATCTCAATCGTCTACATAAAAGTTGACAGTCATTTCTTATATATGTTCAATAGAATCTAAGTGGATAGCTTTCAATGTATAATATTAGCAGTTTTTTCAATCCAGTCAACGACGGGCATTTCTGCTATTAAATATATATATATATATATATATATATATATATGCAAATTTTGTTGAAGACCATTGTGTATTTTGCCTTAATTAATTTCCTTTGGCAACAATGGTCTTCAACAAAATTTGCATTCAAGAAAGACTGCTACCCAACTACACTAATATAAATATATATATATATATATATATATATATATATATATATATATATATATATATATATATATATATACTCGAATTTTTTTTCCAGATTGTTTCCTGCTGTTTCATTTTGTTTAGGATGTGTCTTATCTTATATATATATACTGTGATCCTTGCCTAGCGTCTTCATTATTAGTTAAAAATGGCATCTTACCCAAATTAATCCGATAGTTATAAAGAAAATCTTGATTCAAATATTGTGGTTTTCCATTATCTTTCACAGATATACATCACGCCAATGTAATATCTTCCATTCTCTCTCTCTCTCTCTCTCTCTCTCTCTCTCTCTCTCTCTCTCTCTCTCTATATATATATATATATATATATATATATATATATATATATATATATATATATATATATATATATATATATATATATATATATATATAAATAATAAAAATGAAGTCTGTGTATGTACGAGTATGTATGTGTGTGTGTCCATTTATAGTAATAAAAAAATTCCATTCTCCACCCTCTCCCCCCAACTTCCCCCCACTCTCACCTGTGCCCCCCTCCTCTACTCCGCCCCCACTCTCCTCCGTGTCCCCTTCTCCCCCCCCCTCCTCTCTCTCCCCCGTTTCGGGTGTATCGCCCATCTTTAGGTTCTAAATTAATAAGACAATAAAAATAGAATAAGCTATTAAATTGATAAGGGGAATTCACTTATTAGGAAATCTTAGCAAATCGTTGAAAACAAGGAAATATTAAAATATTTTCACATGGGAAGGGTAAAAAGTAATCTAAGCTAAATTAATGAAATTTCATTAAACGATACAGACTAAAACAATAATCATATTTAAAATTTATTAAGAGAGTAAAAATATAAAAGTTAAAATTTATGAACAAACAAACAATATTAAAATGACAGATATTTAGATCGTATTCAAATGAAATATATTAAAAATATATGAAAAAATAGAGGATCCAAATGGTAATAAGGACGAATTATATTACAAAAAAAGTTAAAAGAAAACAACAAAAACAAATTTCAACGATGAATATTAAAAATAATCAAGTTAAGACAATATAGAGAATCGAAACAAAATAATGGCTAAATCAGGGATTAAAAAGACAAGAGCAATAAATATGACAATGGGTGGAGGAAGTAAAAATCCGTGAACATTCTAGAACTCTTAATTAAGGTTTCTCTATACAGCTTCATCAGAACAAAACCATAAAGGAAAAGAAATCACTATATAAAACCGGGTCATTCAAATATCCCGCTCATTTCTTTTTCAGATTTTAAACCAAGGACTTCAATTTCGTAGTATAATATAATTCAGTAAATTAGAATTTGTTTGTATATAAGTTGAACCCTACATCTGGTCAAAATAGGTGGTGATTTGACTTTGGAAATGAAGTGTAAAATCGCTGCCTGGCAGGAAGTTTACCAATCTCCAACTCTCAAAGACGATTCCGTGCTTTCTATGAGAAGCCTACTTGCCCAGCACTCTCTATATATTATTCCATTACTAAGAGATTTAAGGAAACAGGCTCTGTGACAGATAGGCCATGAACAGTAAGACCTAGAAGTAGCCGTTCAGAAGAAAACATTGCTATCATTGAAGAAGCTTTCGATAGAAGCCAAGGGAAGTCCATAAACTGAGCCTCGTGGGAATTAGCCATTCATGCTTCAACCATACAACGGATAGTACGTAAAGATGTAAAAATGTTTTCTTTTTGTTGTTCAAAAACTTATGAAAGAGGGTTTTGATCAAAGGGTAGAGCTATGTGAGACACTAATACGCCATTAGGAAAATGACCTTTCCATCTTAGATAACATGTTCTTCAGTGATGAAGCAATTGTTTACTTACCTAATCGCGTGAATCGACATAACACTCGACTTGAGGGTAAAAGCAACCCAGTTGTTGCTAAAGAGTACGAGCGCGTCTCTCTATAGCTCATTGTATGGTGCGTTATCCCTTCTAAGACTCTCATTGGACCACTTTTCTTCAAAGATGATCAGCAGCGGACTGTTAATGTGACAAGTGATAATTATCTAGCGATGCTTCGAAACTTTTATCTCCCTTAGTTGGAACATGTAGCCAATGTTGATGATTGTTTTTTACCAACAAGATGGTGCTCCTTCAGATTATGCTAAAGTAGTTCACGATTTCTTGAATCACAAGTTCTCTGATAGATGGGTAGGTCGTCGAAGCCTCTGGAGTGGGCGCCACGTTCTACAGATTTGACGTTCTGTGACTTCTTTCTGCGTGGCTTCCCTAAAAGCAACGTCTATGCATCAAAGCCCAGGAGTGTTGAAGAGTTAGAGAAACGTATAAGGAATACTCGTACCTGCAATCTTGTTACAAGGGAGATGCTAACCGGAGTTGGAGAGGAATGCATGAAGAGGTGGGCAATATGCCGCAATAAAGAAGGCGCTCACGTTGAAGTCTATGGAGCCTAGGAAAAGAGAAGATGAGAAATTCTTCAGTTATGGGACTAATTCTAGCAGTCTATAGCAAGTTCAAGACTAATTTTATTCAAATCAATAAAGCTGTTTTCATTTCATTAAACGTGTAGTGAGACTTTTCAATAAACCGGTATGTAATCAGATGCCATCCAAGGTCATAGTTGCCCTTCCTCGGTCAGATTCTTTGAGTTGGTCGGTTGATGTGATAAGACTCCACCCTTTACCCATCATTTGATATTGAGCCTATCTCTACCATTGGTTACCAAGAAGAGTCGATCCCGGTGATAGATTGACCTGTTAGAAATATTGTACGCTGCTTCAGTTAATATTCTCTCTCTCTCTATCTCTCTCTCTCTCTCTCTCTCACACACACACACACACACACACACACTCTCTCTCTCTCTTTTCCCTAAGCCATTGTGAATTATTTTGATATCATCCCACTTAAGCAAATTACCATATTCATCGTCATGTGTTATTATTACTTTTGATGTTCTATGTTCTCTAATATCTCTTTTATGTTCATTTATCCTAGTCTTAATATCTGATTTACCGTAATACCCTTGGTCGAATCCGTCCAGGGTATTTAATAAATAATTCCTCTGTCCTTTCGGGCTGGCGAATTCCTATTTTACCAACACTCCAATTTTGGTTCGCGCAGAGCTAGCTATTTAAATTCCCTTTTTCTGAAGAAACCTGTTTAATCTTTCCGTCGCAAAGAGTGAAGAGCGAACAGGTACCTAACCCCTTCTAATCCTTTCCCAGCAGGTTCATTACCCGAGTCCGCCTCCGCAAGCCTCGCCTCCTTATTTCTTTTCTCCGCTATTTTTATTCCTCTTTGATATCATTTGATTAAAATACCCTCTGGATAGTTCAGGTCGACGAAGGCTTTTTTAATGGATTCAAAGTTCCCATATCAAAAGACCTTCACAACAAATGCGAATGGCCCTTAAATAAAATCTAATGACTACGCCCCTCTTCTTCTTACTGTGTACATATATAGAGTGATTTCCTTTCCTCTGTACATAGTTCTGTTCTGATGAAGCTGTAAGACGAAACGTTAATAAAGAGGTTCAGAGTGTTTCCAGATTTTTACTTCTTCCACCCATTCTCACCTATACGCCCTGGAGTCCAACAACATATACATTAACCTATCCCTCGGCTCCTTTTTTTCAGTGATTTTCCCCAGACCTAGACAATCACGCAACCACGCTCCCCCTCCATCCTATCCGATATAGAAGGCCTCGCACTCCTTGGTTCTCCAACACGCCCCTGGAGTTTGCAAAACATAGAACATGTGAGAGGCATGGCGACGGAACGAGATTCTCTCTTGACCCAAAGAATCCTTCAAACTACCGTCCTATTTCTCAACTTTCGTTCCTTTCCGGGGCTCTTGAGAGACTAGCATCACTAAACACATGTTCTTCTCCAGCATCAACGAACCTTTCCAGCCCAGCTTGAAGGCAGGCCACAGCTGTAAATTGGCTCTCTCACATGTGACTGACCAGCCCCGCCGCGAGGCTGATACCGGGAGGCCTTCATTCTGGTGCTTCTGGATTTTTCGGTAGCATTTGAAACTGTTGAACATTTCTTTCTTCTCTACCACTTTCATAACTTCAAGGGTATCTCTGGAACTGCTGTATACTTGTACTCATCTAGTACTCATTCTGTCCACAACGGGGTTAGATCTCTCGGCCAGCCGCTGTTTCCTATGATGTCCCTCAGGGCTGTCCTTGGTTCGTTCATTTTTTGTATCTACCTCCTCCCTCTTGGCCTACTTGTATCTCGTCTAAGTATATCCTTTCATTTTATGCTGATGACATGCAAATATTTATCTTCTCCTCCTTTTACCCTCCTTTTACCAATCTTTTACTCGTATATGACACGATTACTGAATAGCTATCGGACAACTTCCTCAAAATCATCCATGACAAAACTTATGTTATTTCCATAAGTATCTCAAAAGATGTCACTCTTTGTAAAAGTTTAGCTCCCTCTCTCAATCTATGTGGATGGCCCCCAGATCGCGTTCTTTGACAACGTTAGATATCTAGGTGTTTCCTTTGAGGGTCAACTCGATTTCAATCACATGTTGCTAATATCAGAAAATCTTCTCTCTACTTTTTCCGTAACCTCAGACGTATTTGGTCCCACTGATCGAAACAATTTCGAGATAGTCATCCATGCCTGTATTACCTCCTGCCTCGATTACTATAACTCTCTTCTCACTGGAGCCTCCAACACTAAAATCCGTTCCCTTCAACTTGTACAGAACTTTGCGTCACGAGTTATCCTGCGTTAAGGACGGTTCTCTCGTGCCACACTCCTACTTCGCGAACTGCATTGGCTGCCCATTAAATTTCGAGTACTTTTAAAGTCCTTCTAACTCTTAAAATCCTAAATACCGCAGCTCTCCCTTACCTATCTTTCATACTGCTTGTGTCCAGACAACAAAGACCTCTTCGCTTGGGAAGGGGTCTGCTGATTTTGGTTCCTCGCACTCGTCTCTGTTGCGTAGATGATCGTGCCTTATCTGTAGTTGCCCCTAAGCTGTGGAATGGTATGCCTCCTACATACACCCCTCTTCCTCGCCCGGCGCTTTCAAGCTGGCTTTGAAAACCTGCCTTTTCTGTCATGATTTTTACTAGTCGATGGACGAGCGCCCTGAGAAGGCTTTAAAGTCTTTAAGTGTTCCATATAATATCTCTATGAATATATATATATATATATATATATATATATATATATATATATATATATATATATATATATATATACACTTAGCTAAAATTATAAAGCACCCCCTCAGATTTAAGCTCACCGGGGCTAATCCAATTAGCTCTCGACCCATGATATTCACAACCCTCATCAGACAAAGGTTCACTATACCCTGTGGTCAATATACAATGACATCCTCGATAGGAATTTATTATAACAAATTCCAAAATTTCTGAGGATACAAAATATAAAAATAGAACAAAATATCTCGACGTAATTATTTTCAATTTAAGACCTTAGATGATTAGAATGACATAATAAAGAGAGATTAAGTTCAACCTAGATAAGTGTAAGATAATGAATGCACTTAGAAAATCATAATCCCTAAAGATGACCACCAAATTTGGGAACATCATCAATACAAGGTCAATGTGGAAAGAGATTTGGTTCTCTTAATTTTCTATTACTTAAAATTTTCAAAGTAATACCACAATAAGTGAACAACCTTCTAAGGTGTTTAGCAATATCACAAAAAGATAACCATAGTTCTCGGTTACATAACAGAGAGTTTCGTATTTAAAACAAAAGATACTCACATTCTCTTATTAAAAAGGAGCTTATGAAACCTCACTTAGAATATGCGGTTCATTTTGGTTTCTACATCTGCGAAATAACCGAGTATGCCTTCAACGTCAAACAACTGAATTAATCCTTCAACTTAGTGCAACTAAATCAATCCTTGAACTTAGTACAACTAAATTAATCATTGAAATTAGCGCAATTGAATCAATTCCCGAATTTAATGCAGCTGAATTAATCCTTCAATTTAGTACAATGAATGATTCCTTGAATTAAGTGCAAATAAATTAATCCTTAAAATTACTGGAAGTGAATTAATCCTTGAATCTAGTGCAAATTCTTTCATCCTTTAATTAATGGAAGTGAATTAATCCTTGAATTTAGTGCAAATGAATTAATCCTTGAACTTAGTGCAACTCAATTATTCCGAGAACAGAAATAAATTAAATAAATTCTTACATATTTTACGTGGTGTTCCCCAGACACACGCTATTTTCACGCCATCTCATTCGAGGTGTTCCCCGGACACACGCTATTTTCACGCCATCTCATTCGAGGTGTTCCCCGGACACACGCTATTTTCACGCCATCTGGTACGAGGTTTCCCCAATACACACGCTATTTTCACGCCATTTCATTCGAGGTGTTCCCCAGGCACACGCTATTTCCACGCCATCTCATTTGAGGTGTTCCCCGACACACGCTATTTTCACGCCATCTCATTAGAGGTGTTCCCCGGACACACGCTATTTTCACGCCATCTCATTCGAGGTGTTCCCCAGACACATGCTATTTTCACGCCATCTCATTCGAGGTGTTCCCCGGACACACGCTATTTTCACGCCATCTCATTCGAGGTGTTCCTTGGACACACGCTATTTTCACGCCATCTTCTACGAGGTGTTCCCCGGACACACGCTATTTTCACGCCATTTCATTCGAGGTGTTCCCCGGACACACGCTATTTCCACGTTATCTCATTCGAGGTGTTTCCCGACACACGCTATTTTCACGCCATCTCATTCGAGGTGTTCCCCAGGCACATGCTATTTTCACGCCATCTCATTCGAGGTGTTCCCCGGACACACGCTATTTTCACGCCATCTCAATCGAGGTGTTCCCCGGACACATGCTATTTTGACGCCATCTCATTCGAGGTGTTCCATGGACACACGCTATTTTGACGCCATCTCATTCGAGGTGTTCCCCGGACACACGCTAGTTTCACGCCATCTCATTCGAGGTGTTCCCCGGACACACGCTATTTTCACGCAATCTTATTTGAGGTGTTCCCTGAACACACGCTATTTTGACGGGATCTCATTTAAGGTGTCCCCCGGACACACGCTATTTTCACGCAATCTCATTCGAGGTGTTCCCCGGACACACGCTATTTTGATGCCATCTCATTCGAGGTGTTTCCCGGACACACGCTAGTTTCCCGCCATCTCATTCGAGGTGTTCCCCGGACACACGCTATTTTCACGCAATCTCATTTGAGGTGTTCCCTGAACACACGCTATTTTGACGGGATCTCATTCAAGGTGTCCCCCGGACACACGCTATTTTCACGCCATCTCATTCGAGGTGTTCCACGGACACACGCTATTTTGACGCCATCTCATTCGAGGTGTTCCCCGGACACACGCTATTTTCACGCCATCTTATTCGAGGTGTTCCCCGGACACACGCTATTTTCACGCCATCTCATTCGACGTGTTCCTTGGACACATGCTATTTTGACGCTATCTCATTCGAGGTGTTCCCCGGACACACGCTATTTTTACGCTATTTCATTCGAGGTGTTGCCTGGACACACGCTATTTTTACGCCATCTCATTCGAGGTGTTCTCCGGACACATGGTATTTTCACGCCATCTCCTTCAAGGTGTTCCTCGGACACACGCTATTTTCACGCCATCTCATTCGACTTTAAAAAACTAAAACGTTTCAATAAAATAAATTAGGAGTTAATATTAAAATAGGGCAACCATTCAGACATCAAATATATTAGCACCGTTTAACACTAGCATAGCGCTAAATTTGATCTAGCACCGTTTAACACTAGCATAGCGCTAAATTTGATCTAGCACCGTTTAACACTAGCATATCGCTAAATTTCACGTAGCACCGTTTAACATTAGCATAGAGCTAAATTTCATCTAGCACCGTTTAACACTAGCATAGCGCTAAATTTGATCTAGCACCGTTTAACACTAGCATATCGCTAAATTTCACGTAGCACCGTTTAACATTAGCATAGAGCTAAATTTCATCTAGCACCGTTTAACACTAGCATAGCGCTAAATTTAACACTAGAATAGCGTGAAATTTCTTCTATTATAAAATTAATCAGGTATGTAATGATCTCCTCTCGCAGGTCCTTTATAAACCTTACAATTCGGTTGTTAACTTTTCTAAAAATGTAATTAATAAGTGCCAATTTAATGTCTTAACTTAGTATTAACAAATAATGTTTGGTATTCACCTATCTACCCATCCATCTAACTATCGATCCTTCCATCTATCTAACTATCTAACAATCTAGCTAGCTAGCTATCTGCCTATCCATTCATCTATCTATCAATCCATCTACCTATTCAGCCATCTATTCACCTATCTACCCAAAGATCTATCTATCGATCTCTTCATCTATCTAGCCATCCATCCATCCACATACCTAAGTAAAGACCCATCCATACATTTACATAACAATCGATCTATCTACCTATCTATTCGCATAGCAAGCTACCCATTGATCTACCTATCTAGCTATCTAACCATCCATCCACCTATCTGCCCAGCAATCCATCTATATTCCTATCTAGCCATACACATATCTATCGATCTAGCCACCCATCTTAATTACCCATCCATCCATTTCATCTGCTTATCTACCCAGCCATTTATCTACTATATATATATATATATATATATATATATATATATATATATATATATATATATATATATATATATATATATATATATATATATACATATATATATATACATATATATATATATACATATATATATATATATATATATATATATATATATATATATATATATATATATATATATATATATATACCCATCTACTTATCTATTCAGGCGACCATCAATCACTCTACCTATACATCCATTTATCTACCATCCAGCCACTTATCTACGCCTCCATCCTATATCTATTGCGCCATCCATCTACATGCCTAGCAATCCATCTGAATATATATTTACCTATCCAGCCATATATATATATATATATATATATATATATATATATATATATATACAAATTCACCCACCTATCTACTATTCCATAAATTATCTACATATCAACAGATCAATCTATCTAGCTCTCTACCATTCTATCATACTACCTACCTACCTATCCATCTATCATTCCACCACCTACTTACCCCACTATCTATTTCCTTATCTTCCCTTCTTTCTATCTACCTATCTACTCATTTATCCATTTATCTATGAATCCCTCTATCTAACCATGCATTCATTTTCTACCATCATTCTTCCTTCTACCTATCTATGAATTTATCATCTATCTATCCATCTACCCAGTTTGCCTTTAGAAAAGATACCTCTACTATGACAGCCATTATGGCGTAGGAAGAGGTCATCTATCGCTATAACTCTTATAGGTCCAAAATATTCCCCTGTTTTTTAGATCTTAGTAAAGCTTTTATCGCGTAAATTATTGGGTGCTGATTGAGAAATTAATAGAAAGCAAAGTTCCTCCGCATCTCATTAAAATCATTAAGAATATGCTGATGAATCAGTTAGTTTGCGTCTCTTTTGGCAATAGCAAATCGTCGGTCTGGAAAGTTGGAAATGGAGTGAGACAGGGAGAGATAATATCCCCTCTCCTATTCAATCTGCACATGAATAGTTCGCTAGAGGCAGTCAGATCCTCGCGTGTCGAATGGAGGTCTATCGTTAAAACAGCCCCGCCTATGCTGATGATATTGTCCTGCTTGCCCCTTCTTCCCAGGCTCTTATAAATAGAGCTGAGCTGTCGCTGGAGGAAATGGCATGAAGATTATTGAGGATAAGTCCTCATTCATGGTGTTCTCGTATAGTCTTAGAAGATCAATAAATAACGTTAAACTTACTATTAATAACTAGAGAATAAAGATGGTAGACCAAGTTAAGTATCTTGGAGTAAATCTCTCGTTCGACCTCGGAAACAATGCTGATTTCCTGAGAAAGTAGAAGGTGTTCCTATCTCAGTATCTGTCTTATGCGGAAATTTGGAAAAGTGAATCAAAACAGATTGATTCACCGTTTTAGAACCTCCTTTCTCTCGTTCTATGGGTCCTGTTTGTGGACTGATGTTAGAGGTTGCTCTGGGACTTTCAGAGCCTTGTCTACTCACTTTCTTAATGCTTTGAAACGTATTCTCAACTATTCGACGAGGAAAAGTACCCATTACGTATCCCCTCAGGGAAACTTCCTAACATTTCGCCATTTCATAAATAAAACCTTATTAAACTTTGCATTTGAACTTCCTAACTCCCTCAGCCCTTGCATGATGCCCATCAAAAGCCACCTACGAGATCACTCCAGGACACTGAATGACGCGAGAGTAATTGAAGAGAAATATTATAAGAAGACCTATTTGAACATGATAAGGATGCGATCTATGCTAGAATCCATTTTATTGGGGCAAGAAAGATAGCCTTCGATAAATATTAATTCTCTAGAAGCTATTTATTTATTTGTTTTTGTTTTGTTGTTTTGTTTTTTGCTATAGACCTGTAATCTCCCAAATCAAATTTAATTTGTATGTCCATTAAGTATTAGTGATTATGTTTTTGTATATTTTGGTAATGTTATGATAATTATAACCTCCTTAGTAGTATCATGAAATTACTATAATAGGCAACAGGAGCTGCCAAGTGTAGGCCATGAATGGGCTTTTGCAGTCTCCTTCTTTTCTTATGTTCATATGTTCTTATATGTAGATATATGTGTACGTATCTATTGATATGTGCATATGTTCTTGTATGTATGTTTAAGCAATCGAAAACCCTCTCAACTATGGTGATAAAATTGTTTCTAAACTATAATTATTTTTAAAACGATTATTTCAGTTTATTTTGTAAAATCTAAAATTATAAAATCAATTTCTCAAAACTATGTAATTCCTTTTATGAAATAAAATATGTCTGACTGTCAGTCTAACCATCCATCCACCTATCTACCTTATATTTTGCTATTAATTTATCCATCTATCGATCCATCCATACTCCCATCTATCTACATATCTACCTTATATTTTGCTATTAAATTATCCATCTATCGATCAATCCATACGCCCATCTATCTACCTATCTACCTTATAGTTTGCTATTAATTTATCCATCTATAGATCCATCCATACGCTCATCTACATACTTACCTATTAATCTATCTATCTTTATATCTATCCATCCACCTATCTACCTTATATTTTCCTATCTACCTATCTATTAATTTACCCATCTATCTACCTATCTAGTAATTTATCCATCCATCCACCTATCTACCTTATATTTTCCTATCTATTAATTTATCCATCTATCTATCAATCCATCCACCTATCTACCTTATGTTTACCAATCTATTAATTTATCCATCCATACGCCCATCTACCCATCTATCTACATATCTATTAATTAATCCATCTATCTAACTATCCATCCTCCTATCAACCCATCTATCTACCTATCCATCCACCTATCAACCCATCTATCTACCTATCCATCCACCTATCAACCCATCTATCTACCTATCCATCCACCTATCAATCATCTATCTACCTATCTAGTGTATGTCATTTATTCTCCTCCCCCTTTTATTTGGCAGACTCGATGCGGCTGTTGGCCCCTCTCGCCCTGATCTGGGTGTGCGCCGCCTCCGTCGACGGGGGACCCCACTTCGCCCACACGCCCGAGCGCCCCTTCCTCGACACAGGTAGGATCGTATGGGGGCTGGGGGGTGATGCTCCTCTAAGTGGGGCCCTTTAGAAAAGGTCTGTATAGGTCAGACAGAGATAGATGGAATGGCAAAGTGATAGACAGACAAAGAAATATATAGACTAGGAGACCGATGAGTAAAAAATAGACAGACATGCTAAGTAAATGACATACGAAAGGACGGCTATAAAAATAGACAGAGATATGGGAGAGCCAAACAGAGACAATACAGAAAGAAATAGACAGACAGAAGAAAATAGACAAAAGGATGGAAATAGAGAGGGAGATGGAAGTAGACAAGGAGATGGAAATAGACGGGAAGATAGAAATAGACAGGGAGATGGAAATATAGTGCCAGGGCAGATAGATAGATAGATTAATAGAGAAAAGAATGCTGGGGATAATCCTAAACAAATGGATAGACCTACGGAAAGAGTGAAGAGACAGACAAACAGACAGTCAAAGAGAGAAATAAGTTGACAAATCGACATGGAAAGAAGGAAAATGTAGAAAAACTAGACAAAAAGAGGCAAACATTTGAACGGATAATTAGAGAGGAAAAGAAAATAAGATAGACAGACAGACTGGCAGAGAAATATTCAGAGTAATAGAGTGACAGACAAATATTGGGATAGTCAGATAAATAGGCAGAGAGAGGTAGATATTTATCCGCACTTGCCTTATTGGATTCACAATTGCTTAAGTCGTTGCAACATCCCCCAAATGGCGAAAATCGCTCTGTTATGGAAGGGAAAAATGGATAACACAAATCAAATATTTCTTCGAAATCGAATGAATTTTGCAAGAAAGGAATCGACTGCTTTGGGAAACGATGGTGGAGCATTAGCTATAATGGGTGCCACGACTACTTCCCCCATCTCTCCCACTCCCTTCCCCTGCCCCCCACATACGTATTCTGTCCCCCTCCTTTGTCACTCATTCTTCCTCACCCACTCTCTCCCACTCCCTTCTCCTACCCCCTACATACATATACCCTCCCCCTCCCTCTGCCACTCATTCTCCCCCACCCACACTCTCTCCCTCTCCCAAACACACTCTTTCCCCAACACATACATACGATCTTATTCCATCTCATCTCTCTCTCTCTCTCTCTCTCTCTCTCTCTCTCTCTCTCTCTCTCTCTCTCTCTCTCTCTTCTCTCTCTCTCTCTCTCTCTCTCTCTCTCTCTCTCTCTCTGTGTCTCTCTCTCTCCCGCTCTGTTACCTGACCTTTAAATTCCAGGTTTAGCCTTTAAAGGTCCCCGTATTGATAAATCCCTGGGGCAACGCCCCCGTTCCCCCTTCTGTCATTGTTTAGAGGCACTCATGGGCCTCTAAAAATGCGTCTGCTCCGAATAAGTTCAGATCTATTGTTTAAGTGGTGGAGAATCCTGCCAGCCCACCCCGGGGTATCTGGGTACCCATCCCGCACCTCGGGGGGCTGGTCATGTAGCGACCTATTTCCTGTACCCAATTAGGGGGGGAGGGTCTTTTTTGATGACGCAAGTGCTACTTTTTACGGAGGACTTCCAATTCTTAAGTAGGTTTTAATCTCCGCTTTCCTGACTATCGAACCCAGTGTGTCCTTTTACCCCCTTCCTTAGCCCCAGTGACTTCGGAAGGTCTCGGATAACACATTTGCGTAGTATTGAATGAAAAAAATATCCGACAGGAGAATAAAAAAGTACTCATTTTCGAGTAATTTCCAATTTTTAATCAGTTCATTTTCCTTGAAAACTATAAGAAAAATAATGCAACTAATGTATATTAAAGCTATGGTCAAGAAATTAATGTTGGCCATAACAGTATATTTTAACCTTGGAAAATTTAGGGATATTACTTAATATTTTATTCGTTTGAGAATGACCATGTTTTGTTCAAACGTTTTGAAAATATATATGATTATCGAATGTTTTGGATTTTTTTTTAAAGAATAAAGACTTACAAATAGTGACATTCAGAAAATTGATTGAAATTTAGGCATGATTGGTGGACGGGGTTTTTGGAGGGGGAGGTCGTATATTAGAAGGTTTTGGGGAATATCCCTAAATTTTCCAAAGTTAAAATTTACTAGCTCCAATCAATCTTTTTTTTTCCCTACGTGGTGTAACCAAATATTTATACTTATTCACGTGTTACCTCTCGTGATCTTTATCCACATATATATATATATATATATATATATATATATATATATATATATATATATATATATATATATACAAGCCGCTGTTCTCTTCCTTAAGAGGAAGAGCTTGGTTACACAGGCATCCCTGCGGGGTGTGGCCTACGGCCTTATTTGCTAATCTTAACCGCCCTTTTTATTCCCCTTTATAGACTCTTTATTTTAAAACCCTGAACCCCCTTTTCTTCTTCATCTTCATCTTCATCTTCATCTTCATATTCTTCTTCTTCTTCTTCTTCTTCTTCTTCTTTTTCTACTTCTTCTTCTTATAAGGGAATTATTAGAAATAACTTTGATAAAAAAATAAAATATACTTAGGTTACAACCGAACTAAAAGAAAAAATCTTATTCAAACCTTCAAAAATCTCGTTCTTAAAATATAGGGTTATGGATATATATATATATATATATATATATATATATATATATATATATATATATATATATATATATATATATATTTTATGGAGTTCCTCACGAACCTGATAAGAAGGAAGAAAAATTCAAATGTTTAATATTTAATAAGCCAGACACTTCCGTCCTCATGCAGAAACAAAATTTCCGCCTAAAGTAATGAAAAACCCTGACTTAATGATTACGAAAAAACATAATTAAAGGCAATAATATAAGCAAGAAGTCACTTAATACGAAATCAAAATATGAAGCTCAAATTAAGCGAATAAAATCTTGATAAAAAAAACAGAAACTGACATTTTTCTGCGAGTCCTTTGGGGCAAATCATCATAGACTGAATTCGAAATAGCCAAGTAAAGTGTTATGATAATTTAGTTGGTTTTGAGAAATGGGAATCAGTGTTTTAAATTGCATTTAATTCTGAGATAAAAAGTATAATTGTCTAGTTAAGGACTTATTTTTTTAAAAGAGAGCTTCAGGTTTTTTCAAGAGGCTTCCCCTGAGACTCAAGCCCAACGGAAGGAAGAAGACACCGCAAGAAGTAGCCTAACAGATATTTATTGACCTTAAAATCCCACTAATTAAGTGCCTTGATGTCCTGACATGATTCATCGTGATCTGTCCTGAAAACAAGGATGTCGAGAAACTCCAATCCTCCGCGGGCAGCATCACACTCACCAAACTTGACCTGGAAGCAATACCCCCCCCCCCCATCCACACACACACACTGATCACGGCCAATAGATCAGTCGTATGCAGGAAGGTTGAGCCATGGGTAGGCATGAACACTCCTCAGGATATTAAGTAGGAGTTGGAAGCAAATCGACCGTGGTTGAAAATTCATGATATTATAAAATTTAGGGATCATACTCACGTGTTTAAGATGGTCTGCAAAAACACCGAAATGGCTGCCAAAATCATGGCTAAAAGACTTATTGCATTCTACACTAGGATCCCGCAAACCCATATCCAGCGAGACGCATTCATCAACATACAGATATGCTTCTGTTGTTACGAAATGGAAGACCACATAACTGCGGAATGTCCTAAAAAAGACCTCACGATATGTTTGGAGCGCGGGATAGAGGGGCACACCTACCGATCATGCCAGAATACGACTAAACAGTGCATAAACTGTGGAGGACCACATCGGACAATGGTGATGTCATGCCTGAAAAGAAAAGACATAATAAGAAGGAAGGAGAACGAAGAGAGATTAAAGGGACAGAAGAACATGACATACGCTTCGGAGACAAAAAATACAGTAAACAGCCAAAAGACAGAAACACAACACAGCATAGACGAAATATTGAATGTCTTGCACTCACATATATTGAACATTGCCAACCCCGGAAGCCAAGCGAATACCCTAAAGGAATGCTCTAGGACAACGGTTTAGAACCCATGAACTTTTCCAAGGATGTAGACTCGTCAGCAATATTTAAGGTGAAGATTAGTGACAAGACAACAAAAGCACTAGTCGAAGAAGCAAAACCGCAAGACGAAAACAATGAAGACTCAAATACTGAGGAAACAGAAACGGATAGCAGCACGGAAGAATCCGCTCAGGAAGTTAAAGGTCACCAGAAGTAAAGCCCAAAAGAAAAGAAGATCCAGATCCAGCTCACAAAAGACATCAACCCAACGGCAGCAGTCCCCGATCCCGTCGACATCACTATTGCAGAAGGGAAAGGAAGTAATAATGTGTAGACGGAAACAGTATGAGAGAAAGAAGAAGAAACGTTAAACAAGACCTAAAGAGACAAACGGAAACCCAAAAAGGAATATCAAAATGGACAAACGTAAATTGGAAATACTTCAAATTAATACTAACGGTTGGATAGGTAAAAAATGCATTTACGGAAATATCTTTAGAGAGTTAGGCCCAGATGTTATTTTAATATCTGGCCACAGATTAGACCTAGAAATAGAAAAAATAAAAATATGGAATTACAATGTCGTAGCAATGAATCCTTTGAGACAAAGACACGACGGAGTAGCAATTGCGATCAAAGAGGAACTAGACTATAAGACTCACCAAGGACTAATCGAATCCTATGTAGCAGTAGAAATAAAATTAGAACTAACTAGTCATATAATAATAGCCACGCGGTACCAACCCCCAAGAAGAGACGGATTACCAATTGCCAACTTTACTAAGCTTTTTAATAACAGGAACCCAGTCATATTTATGAGAGACTTGAACGCACACTGCGCGGAAAACGGATATAGAACAAACCACAACGCTGGCATGCATTTGAAAATGATGCTGGATAGGAGAATGCTCTAAAGACTTGGGACAGATTTTCCCACATATATACATAACAGAACGACAAGTAAGTCAGATATCTGCCTCGCAAACTTTAACTTGCCATTTAATTTTCACTTGGAACTGGTTGACATACTGGTCAGCGACCACATAGCTACACTACTTACCATTAACCAGAATCCCATACAGAAGCCAGGTAAGAACTAGAAAGCCTATCACCAGGCAGACTGGACAAAGTACCAAGAAGTTTTAAGCGAATATGAACCAAGGACTTTCATCGAAGCGACTATAGAAGAAATCGACGAGGGACTTAGAGAAATTAGGAGTACGCTGATTAGAGCAGACGAAAAATCAGTTCCAAAAAGAGCCTTTAGAACGATCCAAAACTTTAGATGGTCACAGGAAATTATAAATAAAAATACGGAAATAAGAATTATCTCTGAACAAATTTGGATAGAAGGACTTATTAGATACCTATACAAACAACTTAGAAGAAATTAAAGAGAATTAACGCAAATGATAAGCGATAAGCAACAAGAATATTGGAACGACCAGGTCAGGAAGATAGATGTCGAAGAATCCCCAAAGAAATTTTGGAAATGGGTAGATAGAATGAAGGAAAAACCGGCCAAGAAAAAGATCAAGATTAAAAATGAGAGAGGGATACTAATTAAGGACGAGAGCGAGATAGAAATAGTTTTCATAGAATATTGGAGAAACGTTTTTAGAATCAGCGAAGAAGAAAATGAAAATTTCGACACTGATTTTGAGAACGTAATTGTAGAAAAACTCAACCAGCCAGACAACGGCCAGGAGTTAACACTATGATTCGGTTGACATAACGAGAAACAACAATGAGGGAAATGATGCTACATTATCCGCACAAAAACTGAAAGATAGCATAAACAGCTTCAAACAAAATGCGCCGGAAGTCTCAGGACTAACAAAGAGAAACTACACAGAAGCGCCCATTAACATCTTGGAGGGATTGAAGAACCTATTCAATGTCTGCCTTAATACAGGCTACTACTCTAAAGACCTAAAAGTAGCAAAAATGATTTTTATCTCAAAGCCAGGAAAATATCCACACAAGGTTGAAAACTATAGACCAATATCTCTGCTTGACTTCATCTGGAAGTATATGAAAAGATTCTAAAGAAGAAACTCGATCAACATCTGGTGGAGAACGGCCTGTACAACGAGCGCCAATTCGGATTTCGGAAGAACAGGAGCACGGATATGGCGCTGTTTAATTATGGACAAAATAGCCAAGGTCAAGGCGAAAAGAAGAGTGTGGACATAGTATGTAGAGACGTGTCCAAAGCGTTCGACAAAGTATGGCAGGAAGGCGTACAATATAAGATACTTCTGCTCGGATTAAGCAGTCAGCTGGAAAGGTTGCTATGCAACTATATAGCTGATAAATACTCGTATATAGACATGGATAATGACCAGGGGAAACCCTTTAAACTGGAGTTCCCCAGGGCGGTTGCCTGAGTCCGTTATTATACGCTATTTATACAGCGGAAATCCCCCCTCCAATGATGAAGAGATTATGAACATACAATTTGCGGATGATATCACCCAAGTTGTGGTGTCTCCATACAGGAACGCACAATTTCAAGCAAGAGCGACGGAAGAAGAATTCGAAGAATTAATGAATCCGAATGCAGATGAAAAATCAGTACGAACAGAGACCAATTTAAAATAGTGACCATGTACAGAAGAAAAGTAGCAGATATCAACGTGGACAATGTAAGATATGAATACAGTAACGACTGTAAAGTAGTAGGTTTGACAATAACGAAATCCGGTTACACGAAACACGTAGCCGGTAGAATACAGAAAGGGAAGAGAGGACTAGTACTCCTGTATAAATTAAGAAATTTAAGTCAAAAGAATAAAAGGAAGATTTAAAAAGCGATTATCCAACCAACACTGATCTATCCAGCAATCGCAATGTGTACATTGTCACGAACTAAACTGCTCGAACTACAAAGAGTCCAGAACAAAGTGATGTACCCAGGGACAAATGCAAGAAGGGCAGAGAAGAGAAAGATAAAAGAGCTACGCAGAGAAGCTAACGTCGAGCCCTCAAACAGGATAATCATGAAGAGAAAACGGAGTCATCGAGAGGACACATGACGAAATTGGAGACGAACTTTCAACGTAAATAGAATTAGTAGTAGACTGGAGGCCTCACCGACTCTTCCCAAGCAGGGTGAAGATCGGAAGTGAGGACGAAGAAGAAGAAGACATCTACACGTAGCGGGAAGGATACATCACCGGATTTGACAACAGATAAAGAGATACAGCAACGCAACGAAGGAAAGGGTAACAAAAACCATTGAAAAACAGCAAATGTGAAAGCGAAAAGATAAAGGGAAAATATACATGCAAGAATAGTGAGTTAGAATACAACATAACATGCGAAAAAAGCAAACAAATTCTACTTAAAAACAAACACACACTAATAACGGTTTGAACGCCAACTATAAGTACTAGGTAACAAAAACAGAAAGCACAGACATCTGGATCTCAGGTACTTCCTCTGTAACTATAATTCCAACTTCTAACTAATTAAAATAGACAGAGATTAGCTTGACCTCCAAGCATTATGTGGCTCACCGCATGCCTCTAACTTCCTACCATTTCTCACTAACTCCTTTTTACTGTATTTCTTAACGAGCTCTACAAATATACGTGGTTGGGTGATACACACCGGGGTATTAGCAGCGCGTATTAGATGTAGGGTCAAGACCACCTAGGTCATCTGTTTAATCTTTTACTAGTTTCTTGCTATACTATTGCTCCCTTACCTCTTTCTCTCTCTGTCCTCTTCCACGTTTCCCTGTTACTCTCTCACCAGTGCCGCAAGGCACAGGCAGTGGGGAAAGGGGGAATAGGAGGAGTTCGGGCTCTCTCGCCCCTTCTCCTCACTTCTGGCCCCGACAGTGGGCCAGAAGAGAGAAGATAGGGCGGGATAGCTCTGGACACACTAGCCTTTTACACTCTCTCACACCTTTTCTTCTATTCTATTCCTAAACCATACTTAGTTTGGATTCTACTCTGCTCAATACTTCTCTGACAAAGGTCCCTAGTTTGGGTCTGAAAGCTCAGAAATAAACCCTCTCAAAGTATATATATATATATATATATATATATATATATATATATATATATATATATATATATATATATATATATATATATATATATATATATATATATATATATATATATATATATATATATATATATATATATATATATATATATATATATATATATATATATATATATATATATATGAAAATTAATGCAATCTCGCAAGAAAAGATGAGGAATTACACCACATTCTCCGAAGACATTTTAATTCAGAACAGTTTCGGTGTATCTCACACCCTTTTTCAACTGAACTGGATATAAAATATAAGAGAAATGCATATAAGCATAACACAAGGTCAGATCGTGAAAGATCCCCTCTTTTTTCCCTAATCCCCTACTTGTGGCTAATCTGGAGGGGGGGGGAAGGCCTAAACATATTGAAGGGCTGACATTTTACTATTTTGTTTATTTGCTTTCTTATTACAGGATTAAAAGAAAATTGACCCTCAGATAGATTTAAATTAGGAACTGACGATATCAAGCTCGATTCTACGATTCTTCTCTTAACATAGTTAGCCGATTTAAATACCATTTTACTTCCAATGAAATCGATCGTATGATTCTTGTCTCTAACATGGCAAAATATTCCACTGCTTTCGCTGCCCACTCTAATATCTCTTTTGTGTTCATACAATCTCTTGTCTAGATTTCTCCCCGTTTCCCCATATATAAACTTTATGGCAATCGTTGCATGGTATTGCATATACTCCTATGTCAATATGTTCTTTGGGTTTCCTGGCAATCATCAATTGATTTAAGGAATTATTATATTTAAAGGCTAGATTAATACCCGCTTTTCCAAAAATGTCCTTTAAACTATTTAATTTATTATTAAATTGCTTCACCCTTCAAAAAGAGATAATACTTTTTCATCGAAGATTTATAACTCAATGAGGGCTTAAGCACCTCACTGCTCCCGTCCATCGCCCTGCGTGTGAACCTGCTCAGATGTCTGCCAGTCATTGATTTCTTCTTAACTATTATAGCCACTTGGACTGACATAATTAAGGGCTTGTGTGAAAACTGGTTTGATGCCTAGCCCACATTGGAAGCGTAAGTCAGAAATTATCTCGAAACTGGGGCATAACTGCAAGTTTCGGACGAAGGAGAGATCCTCATTGCCCGGGGGACCCGGCTAGAATCATAGAGGAAAGTACACCCGTCTCTATTTAGTTATGGCGTAAGTACTCAAGAGGGTGTGGCAAAACTCTAGCCTTCGTTGATTCGGCCGCTACTGCTTCAAGTCAACCACAATTCACCCCTCTTGAGGTTCCCACTCGAGATCCATCCCATCCATCCATCATCCATCATTCTGGCAGCAAACGAGCAGAAGAACAACAGGAAAATGGACGCGGGCGTTTTGTTAACCATTTTATTGGACTCGTACCCAAACCTCCCTTAACTATCCATTACCTCCTTTACCACTTCATAACTTTCTTTTTCACTCCAAAACATCATAATTACACTTTGGTTTCAGAAAAAAGAAGACGTCACAAGAGGACATAGTAAGAACAACGAAGACTATGGAGACCCTCACTAAGGGGGCCCCCTAATGACCATCCCCGGAAAGAAGAACCCCGACAAAAAGGCACCTATGTGAAACCCTCTAACACGAACTAAAAGTGGCACTAGTTAAACTTATTGAAGTTTCATCTGGTTTCATCGCCCTATGTGCCGAGTCCAAGGACGTGGACCAGCTCCTATCGGAAGAGGAAGCGAGGGTCCTACGGAACACTGGCCTAGAAGCGAAAACCCCTCCATAAGTGGCAGCAAACAGAAGCGTGATCTACCGCAAAGTGGAGAGCTGGGTGGGTGAGCATACACCCAAGGAACTCAAGGAAGAGATCACCAAGATCTCTTCCCAAGTTCGCGAAATAATCAAATTTCGCGAAGACACCAACGTTTTTAGAATAACATTCGCTACCACGGAAATGGCCAAAAAATCAACTCAAAATGGAATACTGGTATTCAATATGAGAATACCAGGCGAAAACATACAGCAATAAATATTTAGTAGAATACAAATGTGCTTTGTAAGCTACAAACGCGAAGAGCACACTACAACGACATGCCTGGACAAAACAAACTGTGGTGAAGAGAATGCGTCACATAACGGCATCGATGTGACAAATGAGAGAGCACCAAGAAGAGATGCCTAAACTGCAAAGGATAACATAGGACCATGGCCCTGAACTGCCCTAAGCGCCGCGAGATTACAAAAAGAAAAGAAGAAGAAGAGAGGAAAGCCAAAGAAACGACATACGCGAACGCCAACAAGAAGAATGCGGAAATAAAGCCTGCACCTGCACTTGCACAGATGAATATGACGGGAGATTTGAGTGCAAATATATTAATCTGCATTACCCACGCAAATGTGGCTAATGCAGTAAAGCCTGGCTGTTATAGCCAGGTACTAAATGGTCAACTGAAGGCGAATAATCTTCCTTCAGTAGTTATGCCTGCAGACCCCGGATGCTCCAAGGCATTCAAGGACTCAGTCATAAAGAATAATACCGTCAAGTCTGGACTGAAGAATATCATTGAAGCTCCCTCATCGGAAGAATCCGAAGAGGACGACGAATCGGAAAAGGCTGAAAGTGAGAAGGGATCCTCCTCTTCTGACAACGAAGAGGGCTCCTGCACCCGTCCATGAGCTACGAAGAGCAGGTCCAAACCCTGAGTCCCTCTCCGCAAAAGGAAAACCCTGGGCCACGTAAAACCGCCCAACCAGCCGTCAAGAAGAAGAAGAGTAAGAAGGAGCATAGGTAAAAACAATTCACCATGTTAGAGAACGCACTGAAGTTATTGGAAATTAATACCAATGGCTGGACGACGAAAGAATTCTTTACGGAAATGTATTCAGGGAAATTGATGCAGACATCCTCTTAATTTCAGAACACAGAATCGACACGCGTAGTGAAGAAAGGAAAATCTGGAACTACGATGTGTTGATCACTAATTATTCGCAAGAGCAGTACGACGGAGCCGCTATTGCAATAAAGAAAGGGATTAAATACAAGCAAATGAGAAATCTAGAAGAATCGTACCTCGCGATTGAGGTCAAACTCGACTTAGGAAAGTTGGTCATTGCTACCGGATATCAACCGCTAAGGGAAAATGCGTTACCAATTCACACTCTCACTGGCCTATTTGGCAGAAGAGCCCTTACTATATTAATGGGGGATCTGAATGCCAGATGCCGAGAATCCGGTTACAGGACCTTCAACAGTATAGGAAGAAGCCTGGACCTGTTGTTGGACAGAAATATTGCCCGGCAGGAAGTGCCACAAAACCAGACATCTGTCTGCGAATCGTCAGCTACCGTTCAATTATTACATGGAACCAGTCCAGGTACCATGCAGTGACCATATAGAGAATCCTACTCACCATCAACAGGAACCCTATACAGGCTCTAGCTGTAGTCAGAAAAAACTATAAAAGAGCAGACTGGACACGGTACGTGCGCCTTCTCGAGCACTACGATCCGCCCAACTTGGACGAGGAAATTCTTGAGGAGATTGAAGAGGCACTCGACGACCTCAATAACCATCTCATCAATGCAGATAGGGCTTGTATCCCTAAATACGAGTATAGGACCACCTCTAGCTACAGATGGACCGACTACATGGAGGAATTATACAGTTAGCTAAAGTTATTGTATGAAATCAACATCGTGAATGCTTCAGTTCACTCAATGCAGCGAAGTAAATAAGTCAAAGAAGAACTGAACCATTTGATCCTCGAACAACAATGTAGAAGATGGGGGGATGCAATCGATGGCCTCGATCACGAAGCAACTCCCAAAGTTATTTGGAAAAAGATCAGAAATATCAAAGGATCGACTGGGAAGAAGAAGCAGAAGATCGAGCTACAAAAGGAAGATGGAAACATCGAAACGGAAGAAGGAAGTATTGAAGAGATATTCCGAAGTTATTGGGAAAAGATATTCAGTATAACTGAAGAGGAAAACGAAGACTATGACCTGGAGTTTGAAAGCAACATCATCGACAAGCTTAACGAACAAATACACAAGACGCAGCCTCACCCCTAGGTGGATAAACAGCGCGACGGAGACACCGAGATTACCGAAGAAAAACTACTCGGTGCGCTCCGCTCATTCCAACAAAAAGCCCCAGGACAATCGGAGCTTACAAAGCTTAACTTTGAAAAGGCACCAGCCAATGTCATCGAAGGGATGATAAGAATATATAACGCCTCTCTGAACATGGGATACTTTCCAGATGCTTATAAAACGGCTAAGATGATTTTCTTGCCTAAGCACGGAAAGAACCCAACGTTGAAGGAGAGCTATCAGCCAATTTCACTTCTAGAATTTGGCGGGAAGCTCTTCCAGAAGATCCTCAACAAAAGACTGGTGTCTCACCTGGAGGAGAACTCCCTCTTCAACCCACATCAATTCGGGTTTAGGAGGAAGCGAAGTACGGAGATGGCGATAAATGTCATCACGGATAAGCTTGCCCAAGCGAAACGGGAAAGGAGTTACGTGGACATTGTTTGGCGTGATGTGTCAGAGGCGTTTGATAAGGTGTGGAAACTGGGAATGCAGTACAAGATCTTACGACTGGGCCTAAGTAAAAACTTAGAAAGAACTTTCTGTGACTATGTCGTGGAGAGAGCGGCGTACATCATTTTAGGGTGCACAGACGGAACAAAGTTTCCGCTCACTGCGGGCCTCCCGCAGAGGGGTGCCTGTCCCTCACTCTCCACTTGATCTACACTGCGGATGTCCCAGCCCCTGTAAGCCTCACTTGCCTCAACATTCAATTCGCCGATGATTTCACCCACATAATCACTTGTCCATGGAGGAATGCACCTTGGCAAGCTCGTATGACAGTAGCAGAAATTGAAAATCTTAACACCTACGAGGCCCGGTGGAAGATCCGCACCAACCAGGAAAAGTTAAAAGTAGTCCCCATAAACAGGAAACTACTTTAGAATGTCAGGGTGGGGGATAGACGCTATCCCTACACCACGGAGTGCAATGTACTCGGAATGAAGATTACTTCAACCGGGTACAAGAACCACGTCCAAGAAAGAATCGCCAAGACCACTGCTGCAGTCAAGACACTATATAGGTTCAGAAATCTTCGTCAGAGCAATAAGAAAAGGATCTACAATGCACTTGTAAGATCGACGCTGCTATATCCCGCTTTCGCCCTCTCGTGTGTCACGAAGACACTAAAGAGGAATCTACGAGTGGTGCAGAATAAATGTACGTACCTAATTACAGGTACACGCAGAAGAGAAAGAAGACCCCAGAAGAGCTGCACCGGGGGGAGGCGGGGTTAAGTCCCATTAACTTTGTCTTTGAAGAACGAACAAGGAATATGCAGGAAATGGTTAATCGTGAATTGGACGATGATATCGTCCAAATTATTGACCAGAACAGAAGAGGAATAAGTCGCGCCGGATTTCCAAGCTCCGCCGGGGTTTTAGTTGGCGGAGAAAAAGTGCCGTTCTACACATGATAATAGCAATGTTTTTACCCTAAACAAATAAAAAATCCGACTAAGAAAAAGCTAACCTAACTATGAAATCTCACCGATGAGGACCGAAATTTACCAAAGAAGACATCCACGAAAAACAAAAAAACACATGTTATACACATTACAAGATATACGAAAAAACAAAGACTCTAAGCAAAACAATAAAGTAATTAATAAAGCCATTATTACCACAACAGCAAATGCGCATATCATATCCAAAGACATTAATTGATTTTGAAGACAAATGACTGGAACGCCATATTATATATATATATATATATATATATATATATATAATATATATATATATATATATATATATATATATATATATATATATATATATATATATATATATATATATATATATATATATATATATATATATATAAAGTAACTCAAAGACAACAAAGGAACTACAAAACCAAAAATACTTAAAAGCGATAGGCCTGATCACTAGGCTCTAGCATCGCTTTGCACCCTTCCACACTTCTTTCTCTTTTCACCACTTGTCTACTTTCCGCTCTCTGTGCACACACCCTTACTCTATCCCCCAAATTTAATCCTCTTACATAAACTTTTAAAATTAATCTTAAACTAAGAATAAAGCAATATTAAGCAGAAAACTGGATGTATAAAATTACAAACCTAACCGTATGTTTGTAAAAAAAAAAAGAAAGATTCAATGTAGCAATCTCAAATCCATATATCAAATGCGACACCAAAATAAAAATTATACAACGACAATCTCATTGAATTCACAAAAGATAACTTTCTTCAATGTAGAGACAATGAAGAAAAAAAGAAAAAAGACTGAGGTTACCAGACAGCCTGGTACAAACCCTCTCACTCTATAAAGACATTTTCTTATTCTCTCTTTACTTCTGCTTCAAACACAATTTTCTCTCTTAGATCGTCGTTGTACGGGTTACACGATGTTACAGGTTTACCTGACAAACGCCAAACTGAGCTGCGCAGAAAATATACCAAAAAAATTAAGCTAAGTTAGGAGAGGAACCGACGACAAATCACTATTTAAGTCTGAGGAGAGATGTTTAATATACAGTGTTTCCGCGCTTCGAAGTGTAATCGGGCATTTATGCGAATTTAAAATCTCAAAATCTTCTATTGAAATATCGCTCTTACAATTTAATGAATAATCTCTTATCTCTGATTTTTCCTTGGTTTGAAGTATCTTGTCTGTTTGATTACTTATGCCAATATGGGAGGAGAATCTTGCCTTGAGATTTTTTTAATTATTTTTAGGAGCCCACCCAGCGCCTGCTTACTAGGGCAAAAGTCGCCGTACTCACCACACCCTACGACTAGCCTATATTAAAAAACAAATAACTATGTAATTAACAAATAACAACGATAAAAGGTCATAGACTATGTGATAGAACGGGTTGAGGCCGCGTAATTTCAACCACTATCACATGTTATTTAAAACCACGATGCTCCCCACGTGCATCTTCGCTTTGAAGCTGGGCGCCTTATCGCCGCAGCCACCTGAGTCAACGTTTAAACAAGGAGGTTTATCACCCCCCCCCCCCGCTCGCCTCATCCGCCGATCACGCCAGATTGAGTTAGGCTTATGGGCAGATAAGGCTTGTTCTCAGGCTCGGCTGTGCATTCCCTCGAAGCTCCCACTCCATTGTCCCCCACGCCAAGGGAGTGTCTCGACTATTTAGATGGAAACTTTACCACTAAGATCAGATTGGAGATCCAGATTTTCGTCGCGAAACATCATCACGACCCTCTCTCACCTTGTGCGCCAAGGGACCTCGACCTCGAGATTCACCATCACTTGTCCAGAAGAAGGACAATATTCCTTGAGTGCCAAGGTTCGAGCCTTCGTGAAGCCGAGTCCACAAAGGCTTCCCCCTTGTTGTTCTTTTTTTAGCCCGTTGACAAGAAACGGTTCTCCCCCCCCCCTCCCACCTGTTGTTCAGAAGAGAACAACGTAGAACAGCCATTGTTCGTTTGAGCCCGTTCGCCAAGAAACGGTTCTCACCCTTCCCCTGTTGTTCAGAAAGAGAACAACGTTCGAACAGCCATTGTTCTCGAGCCCGTATACAAGAGACGGTTCTCACCCTTCCTGTTGTTCAGAAGAGAACAACGTAGAACAGCCATTGTTCTTCAAGCCCGTTCGTCAAGAAACGGTTCTCATTCCCAAGACGCCACGTCAGGATCATTTAATTCCCCCCCCCTCCTTCGGCTGGAACTCGCCAGCGGACCGAATATTCCTTCACGTCGCCTTCCTCTGCACAACAAGTGTAATTACGTAAGCCGAACGTTACCTTTGAGTATTTAACCCTTTTTGTCAATTTTATCCTGTGCTTTAAATGGTTTAGCAGACCATCACCTCCCTTTAACTTTATATTTGTTTTACCTTTTTAAATCTTTTAATCGTCGGATTAGCCGAGTCCCCACGACCCTTTCCATTCTCTGTTTATGTCAATATTTTCCGTTTTGTGTGTTGTTGATAGTTATTATTAATAAAACTCTATTTTATTAATGATAGCAATATTATTATCCTTGAGCTCAGTTCCACTTCTTAAGCATATCGAAGATACATAATATCGGCCAGCCAGACATCCACGCACTCTAAATATAATTGAAGAAGTTCCCTCAACGAATAGTTATATATGGTATATCGTCGAGAGTCTATTCTACGACAGACTAAAAAAAAAAAAGGAAGAAAACAAAGCAAAAAGGAAACAAGAAGAAAGCGTGCTCCAGCGTCGGGGTTAGGCCCGCCTCAACCCCGGCGCAGCAACATGCGACCCACAACAAACAATCAAATAAAGTAGAGGAGGCCAGCCTCCTCCAAAAAGTCGTATAGTCCGCAAGTCCCTGTACACAAAACAGTCTCGAGTACAAGGGGCAAGTGGTATCGACAACGCTCGCCTCGATACAGGGACAGGTAACGTGAAGATCACCTAGACTGGGACATTCAACAAGAATGTGCCGAACAGTTTGAGGGAAAACGCAGTCGTCAAAATAAGGCGCATGCGAGCGCTCCATCAAATGGCGGTGCGTCCCGCGAGTGTGCCCAATTCGGAGACGACAGAAAGCAACCTGAAGCCTTCCTGGCATTGGGGGTAGGTCCATGGGAAAAGTCGCGGTGCAATAGTACATAACTTTATGTTCCCCTCGACTGTCTCCCATCTTCTATGCAAAGCTGCCCGGGGGCAGCCCATATTCCTACCATGTAATCGGTGTGAGGAAGAGCAAAACGCTGGTATGTTCGCCGAGTCCTCGCGGACTCTAGCGCCCTCATGTGCGCGCTCATTCCCCGCAATTCTTACATGTCCAGTAACCCAGCAGAAGATAATCTTGACAACCGCCCGGCTCGCCAAAGCCGTGGCGTCACGGATATCGCGAACCAAGTGATGCAGAGATTCCAATGCCCCGGGAGCACTCAGGGCGCTTTGTGAGTCGCTCTAAATCACAATCCAGTCTCCGAACCGGGCACGTCGCGTTATCTCCCGTACCGAGCGGTATATTGCAAGCAGCTCTGGCGTGAAGACATCCGCAGCGCCTACCTTCAAACAGAGGGTATACGGCGTGGAAACCGCCCCTCTCTTGGGACTTGGAGCCATCCGTATACACTGGCAAGGTTCCAGCGTGACACGTAGTGTGCTCTAAAAAGGTCTAACGCAGTACTCCCAGCGCTGTATGAGATTTGGGAGCAGAGGCGTGGCGACAAATAGGCAAAGGTGGTACCCTGCAGGGTGGCGGCCCGGGCAGAACAAGGGGCACCACCTGTGCGAGAGCTATACCGAGTTCTCGAAGGAGTTTACTAACCCTAAACCCAAATGGCTTAGGGTATGACTGCCGTCTCTCGGCAGGGGGCTTCCTGTTAAGTGAAGACACGTATGCCCGCAAGGAAGAAAGGCGGGCGTGCTTTGATATATAAGGGAACCTAGCCCTAGCCCAACGAAATTCACCGACAGTGAAATCGTTCGGGCGGCGCTTATAGTGCATGTAGGCATAACGCTTCTATTTGAGGGCCGTCTCACACTCAGATGACCACCACGGAAGCCACCACGGAAGCCGCCACGTGCAAAACGGCCAGACATTCTTGAAATAGTAGTTAGCTCCACAGAGATGAAGTTGCCAGAGAAGAAGTTAACGGCCTCATCTATCATCAACCGACCTAAACTGCTCGACTGAGATAGAGAAATCAGTCATTTCCTGAAACCAGGACCACTGCGCCCTCGCCAAGCACCTCCAAGGCGGGCTCTCAGGCGGCCCTGGGATTGATAGAGTAGTATCCCCAGATTCGTATTGCTGAAGGGTGGAAGTAGTAACACCTCCGCGGCAGTGGCACGAATGCCTTCACGTGGTAGTGATACCAACCAGCACGAACCGACTCAGGGAGCTTGTCACAGTCGAACGTGACGAAGAGTCTAGGGGGGAAGGGGGGTCTCTGGGCCCCTCCCTGGTTTCTCATCACATGTTTGACCTTGATCGCCCCATGGTCGGCCAGCCCTAAGGTGATGTCGTCTATGGAGTAGTCCACGAGTTCCCTAGCATAAACCGCTCCTTTCACGTAGTTCATGGTAGAGTGCGGCGTCACACTCACAGGCGTGCCATCAAGTGTCCGAAGGGCACTAATTATGGCCACCTCGGAGGGATTCGACGCATTCACCAGAAGGCTCCCGTCAGAGAAACGTGTCACCTTATGCCCTCTACCAATCACGCTAGCTAGAGTTCTCCTATGATGGATCATTTGCCCTTAGCCTATATGCTGCCATCACTGGAGCGAATAACCAGGAGGCTTTTGAAGCCAGCGGGCTCGAAAATACTAGGTAATCTCTGACTGAGGGGACCCGACGTAATCGAGGCTCCGCTCTACGCACTTGCAATCTTGGCCTTAGTCAGGGACTCCCCACCTGAGGAAGCACCGGGGGCGGACGTGCCGATCTTGGCTTGGTCGATTACCAAAATGGCAGGAACCCGTCCGTCTCCGTGGCTCACGCGGAGGAAGAGGAGCCCCGAGTCTTCTTAGTCTTTTTCTTGTTCTTTTTCTTTTAGGAGAGGAAAGTGGCGAATGAACCCGCTTCTCTTCCCCACCGGTAGGAGCCCCTAGGCCAGATGGACTGGCCTCAGCAAGATCCTTTTTGGAAGTGGAGAAGGTCTTGGCTGTCACAGGGGCACCAGCCAGGGAAAGAAATCCTCTCTTTGTGGATCCTCGTGACCCTAAGCCGTCTGAGGAGAAGCTTGCACATGGGCGGACTTGGGTTCTGTGCTTGGCACCAAGCTCGGGTGCGACCCCATGGAAGATTCTACCGTTTGGGGCTGGGTGACTTGAAGGACCATATCCATCTCACGCTGGACCTCCATGTGGTCATCCCCCCCAAAGACATCATGGATCCCATTCGAGGAAACCTTTTTCTTGTCTTTGGCTGGCGAATTGGTATCCGTCGGGGAAGAGAGGGGGTCAGGTACACTGACCCCCTGCATGCTGGTCACGCACGCAATCAGGATATTATGGGGCACGGGCCGAATGGCCTTGTCATCCCTTGTTCTCTTAAGGGGGTTGGCCCTATCGAGCCGGGAGCGGTCAATTAAGTTTCGGAGCTTGCTTTCTTGGGGGGACTGCCGCTAGAGAAAGGGAGTCGCTCAAGGGCGACTCCAGAGAAGGAGGTCAGGGAAACGCCCCTGCTCCCGTAGGCATAGGAGAGGAGTAAACTTCTCCGGTCAAAGAGGTTTGGAGGGTCCCTGCGAAAGCACAGGGGGTAGGGAACGCTCTGTTTCTTTAGTGGAACTTCCCGAGAGCTGCTCTGATGCTGGTGAAAGGGTAGGACAGGGGGAGATGGTCATGGGGACCCTATTATTTGCACAAGACGCAAACGCCCATCACCCCCACGCAGTATCCCGCTCGTCGAGGGGTGAATACGGGGCCGGCAAAACCAGCTGCCGCCATTTGAGGCCACTCCTTCCGCCTAGTGGCCTGGCAGTTCATCAGCATGGCGGCTCCACCTTAGGCCCGGCGTAAAATCTATAGACAGTGAAAGTAGAAATAAAGTGTATGTGAGAAAGATGTGGGTGGGGGTGAAGCAGGTTATCCCCCCTTCCCAGCCGGATCTCAAGGGTGAGGGGACGTTGTTGCCTCCCCCCTCAGCCTAGATCTGGGTTGCTGTGGTGAGAGGAAGCGTGTCGGCGTCTACCCTGTGAAAATAGAGGCCGACTAGAGAAAGTCGTGGGAGAGGTTCTAGGAGAAGTGGGGAGGTAGGGTAAGGCGACAGGGTGTCAGAAAGAAGGAGAAGAGTCTAAGCTGAGCCTGGACGGGACGCTTAGTCCCGTCAGCACAGCCGCCAGGAAAGCTAATCACCGTGCCCCTTACGGAGCCTTGCCTTGAGAGTTCTTACGGAGTTTCCAATGTATTTGTAATATAAAATTCCAGGACATTTAAATATATATATTATGGAACTCCTAAGACTCTTTGGAACCTGATCCTTTATTGCAGTGGCTCTCAACCAGTGTGCCTCATGATCTTCTTAAGTGTGCCGTGAAATTTTGAACGACACACTAAGGAAATGCAAAATTCCACGTGATCCCAACTGTAACATGTTGCAACACTTGACTTTGCTGATTTCTGGATGAGCGAAATGTTTCCAAATGTCGCAATCTTAACAATTCTACAGTTTTTATTGTTTCGTTCGTCATTAATATTGATCATGTGACTGGATATTGGTTAATACTTGTCTTAAGCTAAAATTTAACTTAACTAATCTTGTTTTGTATATAATTTAAATGTTAAATTATATACAAAACAAGATTAATTTAACATAATTTAGATATGTGCTTTATAACTTAATTTCTGATTGCTTATATTGGCAACAAGGTTGAACGAGGTATTTAGCTACACAAGAAATATTTTAGAACGTCTTTAATTTGAGTCAGTGTATCATTAGACAGCAGTAAGTGTAGTTAATATTTTATGACCCCTTTCACAATGGATAAATATTTGAAAAGAAAAGAAGTTACTGACGAGTCTAAGTCCAGAGACGAACAACCATCAATCTCCAGTGTCAAAAAGAAGCATAAATCGACAATATTGTGCTAATAATTTGAAATTGGGATTTTATTGGTCTGGTGACGTCGAAAAACCAAGTTCATCATGTGTAGTGTGCTATGAAACAATATCAAATGAATCCATGATACTAATTAAGTTAGAAAGACATTTTATTTATAAGCATTCCTTTCTGAATGATAAAAAACTTAATTATTTTCAAAGATTATTAGAGAAGAAATCTAAACAGCGAAGTTATTTTGAAAAAATAATGACCGTGTTTGAACAAGCCCAACTAGCGTCAATACAGGTGGTTGAAATAATAATATTAAAATCTAAATCTCGCACCCTTGATGAGTTAGTCAACCTCCTAGCTTGCAAAAGGATGGTAAAACCACTGTTTGGTGAAAAAGGCTGAGAGAGATTTGAATAATATCCCGCTTTCAAATGATATATCGAAAAATATTGAAGATACTGTTTGGAAAATGCGTAACAATTCTAATTTTGCTTTAATCGTGGTTGAATCCACTGACATTAGTAATAAAAGTCAATTGCTTGCATTTGTACGTTTTATTGACGGGAATGAAATAATCAATCAATTTTGGTGTTGTAAAGAAATGTCCACAACTTCAAGAGGTAAAGATATTTTTGATATGGTAACGGGTTACCTCAAAGAAATGATCTTGTCTTAGAAGTCTTGTGTTGGCATTTGCACCGATGGTGCACCATGCCTGACAGGCTGTATTAAAGGATTTGTATCCCTCGCAGAAAAAGAAAGTGCAGATCTCATTCGTACTGATTACTTTCTACATAGAGAAGTTCTTGTTTCAAAAATATCGCGAGAAGATTTAAAGGTTGTATTACATCAAGTTGTTGAAATGGTCAATTATATATAAAAGTAGTCCATTGAAGTCACGATTATTTGAACAACTGTGCTAAGAAATTGACTCCTCTCAGCGTGTATTAATGCATAGTAAGTTTCTATGGCTGTCGAAAGGCAAAGTATTAAATCGTATTAACGAATTTCACAAGGAATTAATAAAATTGTTTGTCCAAAAAAACCCGAGGAAATTCTGAGAAAACTTTAGTTGCGAATTATGGATGTCTAAAATGGAATACTTAACAGAAATATTGGATCATATGTAGATTACAGACCCCAAGTAACTCATATGGAGAATAAGGCCTTATGTAGATTACGGAGCCGACGTTGGTCTTATGTAGATTACGGACCCCAACGTTGGTCTTATATAGATTACGGACCCCAACGTTGGCCTTATGTAGATTACGGACCCCAACGTTGGTCTTATGTATATTACGGACCCCAACGTTGGTCTTATGTAGATTACGGACCCCAACGTTGGTCTTATATAGATTACGGACCCCAACGTTGGCCTTATGTAGATTACGGACCCCAACGTTGGTCTTATGTATATTACGGACCCCAACGTTGGTATTATGTAGATTACGGACCCCAACGTTGTTCTTATGTAGATTACGGACCCCAACGTTGGTCTTATATAAATTACGGACCCCAACGTTGGTCTTATATAAATTACGGACCCCAACGTTGGTCTTATATAGATTACGGACCCGATTCTTACCCAAATGAAGAATATAAAACTCAACTAAAATTAATAAATCGAACTTTAATATATGTTTTTTAATTTAACTGAATGGTTAGATTAGTTTTCTTGTTTTTCCCTACACTAATATAAAAAGTTGTTTTTGATTAATTAAAAGGTTATAATAAAAGGTCATATTTATTTTAAGTTTAATTAAAAGAATATTATGAACTTATGGTATCACAAAAAGGAAAAAACTATTGTTTATTTGCCTTTCACGCCACATAAATTATAAGTTCACTTAAAAGAATATTGTAAACTTATGGTATTACAAAAATGAAAAAATGTATTAATAAATATACCAGGCAATGGCTTCGCCACTTCCCTCGTAGGGCGGGGGGAGCTTGCGCTTCGCTACTAAGATTAAAATTTAAAATCTAAAAAAAAGCAGCCATGGTTAAATTTTTATAAATTTTCAGAACTTCGCCAATTATAATAATTTTAAAAGGAACTCTAAACTAAATTTCCTCCCTTACAAAATATCACGTTGTTAAAATATAGAGTTATAGAAGAAGAAGATGTATAAAAATAAATTTTCTGAGCTTCACCATTTGTAATTCTTTGGGGTTGAAAAAATTCACAAAATTTCGATACCTATATTTATTTCTGAACTTCACCATTTTGTTTTTTGATATTATAAAAGAATTATTAGAAATAACTTTGATAAAAAAACATAAGTCATAACCAAACTAAGATGAAATTATTATTCAAATACTTAAAAAAAATCCCCTTCTTAAATTTTAGTGTTAGGGATTTTTATGGGATGAGATTATTACTTCAATTACCACTAACTAATTTTGTGATTTTTTTTTAAACCCAAAGAATTACAAATGGTAAAGTTCATAAAATTTATTTGTATATATCCTCTTCTTCCATAACTCTATATTTTAGCAACGTGATATTTTGAAAGGGGGGAAAATTAGTTTAGAGTTTCTTTTTATAATTATTATAATTGGCAAAGTTCTGAAAATTTATAAAAATTTAACCATGGCTGTTTTTTTTTAGATTTTAAATTTTAATCTTAGTAGCGAAGCGCAAGCTCCCCACGTAGGGAAAGTGGCAAAGCCATGGCCTGGTTCTATTAAAAATGATTGATGAAATTTTAAAAACTAAAAAAAATAATTAAAAATATTTAATAATATTTTATTTCGGTGAACCAACTTTTCAATTATGGAAATTTAACAAGAAGCTAGAAAAAACTAATTAAAATTGCCATGTGGAGAATACGGACCCCAACATCCCCTAATGTAGAATACGGACCCCAAACATCCCTTAAAATGTAGAATACAGACCACAAACATCCCCTAATGTAGAATACGGACCCCAAACCGCCCCTAATGTAGAATACGGACCTCAAACATCCCCTAATGTAGAATACGGAACACAAACATCGCCTAATGTAGAATACAGATCCCAAACATCCTCTAGTGTAGAATGCGGACCACAAACATCCCTTAATGTAGAATACACACCCCAAACATCGCCTAATGTAGAATACGGTCCCCAAACATCCCCTAATGTAGAATACGGACCTCAAACATCTCCTAATGTAGAATACGGACCTCAAACATCTCCTAATGTAGAATACGGACCCCAAACATCGCCTAATGTAGAATACGGACCCCAAACATCTCCTAATGTAGAATACGGACCTCAACATCCCCTAATGTAGAATACGGACCCGAAACCTCCCTTAATGTAGAATACATACCCCAAACATCCCCTAATGTAGAATACGGACCACAAACATCCCCGAATTAGAATACGCACCCCAAACATCGCCTAATGTAGAATACGGACCCCAAAGATGCCCTAATGTAGAATACGGACCTCAAACATCCCCTAATGTAGAATACGGACCCCAAGCATCTCCTAATGTAGAATACGGATCCCAAACATCTCCTAATGTAGAATACGGACCACAAACATCCCCTAAAGTAGAATACGCACCCGAAACATCGCCTAATGTAGAATACGGACCCCAAACATCCCCTAATTTACAATACGGACCATAAACATCCTCTAATTTAGAATACGCACCCCGGACATCGCCTGATGTAGAATACGAACCTCAAACATCCCCTAATGTAGAATACGGACCCCAAACATCCCCTAATGTAGAATATGGACCCGAAACATCCACTAATGTAGAATACGGACCCCAAACATCTCCTAATGTAGAATACGGACCTCGAACATCGCCTAATGTAGAATACGGACCACAAACATCCCCTAATGTAGAATACGCACCCCAAACATCCCCCAATGTAGAATACGGACCCCAAACATCGCCCAATATAGAATACGGACTTGAAACATCACCTAATGTAGAATACGGTCTCCAAACATCCCCTAATGTAGAATATGGACCCCAAAAATCCCTTAATGTAGAATACGGACCCCAAACATCTCCTAATGTAGAATACGGACCTCGGACATCGCCTAATGTAGAATACGGACCTCAAACATCCCCTAATGTAGAATACGGACCACAAACATCCCCTTATGTAGAATGCGGACCACAAACATCCCCTAATGTAGAATACGGACCTCAAACATCCCCTAATGTAGAGACGGACCACAAACATCCCCTAATGTAGAATACGGACCACAAACATCTCCTAATGTGGAATACGGACCACAAACATCCCCTAATGTAGAATACGGACCTCGAACATCGCCTAATGTAGAATACGGACCACAAACATCCCCTAATGTAGAATACGCACCCCAAACATCCCCCAATGTAGAATACGGACCCCAAACATCGCCCAATATAGAATACGGACTTGAAACATCACCTAATGTAGAATACGGACTCCAAACATCCCCTAATGTAGAATATGGACCCAAAAAATCCCTTAATGTAGAATACGGACCCCAAACATCTCCTAATGTAGAATACGGACCTCGGACATCGCCTAATGTAGAATACGGACCTCGGACATCGCCTAATGTAGAATACGGACCTCAAACATCCCCTAATGTAGAATACGGACCACAAACATCCCCTTATGTAGAATGCGGACCACAAACATCCCCTAATGTAGAATACGGACCTCAAACATCCCCTAATGTAGAGACGGACCACAAACATCCCCTAATGTAGAATACGGACCACAAACATCTCCTAATGTGGAATACGGACCACAAACATCCCCTAATGTAGAATACGGACCTCAAACATCCCCTAATGTAGAATACGGACCACAAACATCCCCTAATGTAGAGACGGACCACAAACATCCCCTAATGTAGAATACGGACCACAAACATCTCCTAATGTGGAATACGGACCACAAACATCCCCTAATGTAGAATACGGACCTCAAACATCCCCTAATGTAGAATACGGACCACAAACATCCCCTAATGTAGAATACGGACCACAAACATCCCCTAATGTAGAATACGGACCCGAAACCTCCCTTAATGTAGAATACATACCCCAAACATCCCCTAATGTAGAATACGGACCACAAACATCCCCGAATTAGAATACGCACCCCAAACATCGCCTAATGTAGAATACGGACCCCAAAGATGCCCTAATGTAGAATACGGACCTCAAACATCCCCTAATGTAGAATACGGACCCCAAGCATCGCCCAATGTAGAATACGGACCCCAAACATCCCCTAATGTAGAATACGGACCCCAAACATTCCCTAATGTAGAATACTGACCCCAAACATCATCTAATGTTGAATACGGACCACAAACATTCCCTAATGTAGAATACGGACCACAAACATCCCCTAATGTAGAATACCGACCACAAACATCGCCTAATGTAGAATACGGACCCCAAACATCCCCTACTGTAGAATACGGACTCCAAACATCATCTAATGTTGAATACGGACCACAAACATCGCCTAATGTAGAATACGGACCACAAACATCCCCTAATGTAGAATACGGATCCCAAACATTCCCTAATGTAGAATACGGACCAGAAACAAGGCTGGGGTCCGTAATCTACATATGATTCGAAATATTAATTGAACTAAATGAAACAAACAGTAGACTTCGACGTAAAAACGAAACTATTCTCACTTCAACAGACAAGTTAGTGGCCCTCAAAAGGAAAATTGCGATTTGAAAAATAGAGGAATCACTAACAATCTTGCTATGTTTCCTTTATTGCGGTCTACCTGCATTAAAGAAATGATCCCTATTGCGGTTACTCATCCGCCATCACTGGACGAAAGCATCAATAATTATTTTACGTCATAAACGACAGAAAAGTATGATTGGATTAGAGATCTTTGGTAAATCGTTCTTCAAATATTGAACTTGAGTTACAAGAAGAATTGGCCACCCTTTCTAGCGAGCGAGGGCTATAATTAAAACATTCGATTCTGTTCATTTATACATTTTGGTTTCAATTCAAGAGAAGTTTTCTTCATTATCTACAAAAGTTTTAGCAATTTTATTACAATTTTCAAATTCTTATATATGCGAATTAAGCTTCTCAACATTAAAAACAAGAAGCGTGAAAGATTACCCACAACTTAAGGAGAAATAAGGATCCGTCTGTCTCATATTCAACCAAACATCGAGGCAAGGATTAGAAAAAGCCAGATGCAAATTTCTCACTAAATAAGTGACCATTTGACTGATGAATTTAGAAACACTGCAATAAATTAAATAAATTAAGTTCCTATCTGTTTTCCTTAATTTAGTTTCAGTCATTCTATGTGTCTTTGACTAGTCTGTGCAGTGGTACAATAGCAGTCTACGGTTATATGTGGTTTATGAGTTTTTACTTTGCAACATTCAAATATTTTTTATTTATATTTAGTCAGGTGTGGCGCTAAGTTTCAGGTACTCTTACGTGTGCTGTTGGCAAAAAAAAGGTTGAGAACCACTGCTTTATTGTTAAAGAAAGATTTTATAATTAATATGTGAATAAAGGTAATTTAAAATTTTATTTGACAAAAATATTTCTTTAACAATGCGTGTAATTTTCGGCTAAGGACTTTCTTATAAATACCCAACTCCGGCATAATCAAGTAATGTCTGTCTTTTGCCATCGTTATTTCCGGGTGACAAGGTTGGTTAACTCCACGTAAAAATGTGTGGGTTGATTTTTCAACAATATTTAATGGAAAACTATTGCTTAAACAGAAGAATTTGAGGTTTTGGAATTCTTCATTTATAAGAATATAAGCCGCTGTTCTCTTCCTTAACAGGAAGCTTGGTTACACAGGCACCCCTACGGGGGTGTGGCCTACGGCCTTATTTGCTAATCTTAACCGCCTTTTTTAATCCCCTTTATAAACTCTTTATTTGAACAACCTGAACACTCTTTTCTTCTTCTTCTTCTTCTTCTTCTTCTTCTTCTTCTTCTTCTTCTTCTTCATCATCTTTATCTTCATCTTCATCTTCATCATCTTCTTCTTCTTCTTCTTGATCTTTCTAACTATTTCAATCCTTTAAATTTCCAAAACCACCGAAGTCATTTGTCAACTAGGCAAAAAAAAACATTTCTAAATTTTCAAAAAATCCCCATCTTAAATTATAGAGTTATGGATAAGATGAACAAAGATTATATGCACGGTGAAGAAGGGTCTTAATAGACGAGATTTTGTATTTCAAATCTAACCAACTAAAATGTTTAATACTAACCTCGTATTAATGGGTTTCCTGTAAACTGTTTCTATATTATTTTGATTTTTTCCTTATTATCGAAAAAGGGAAGAGTGTTACCACTCTCAGTTTCCATCGTATATCGAATATCAGAGTGGATGGTGTTTAAAAAATTAAGAAATTCTAAAGCTTGATCACGTTGTTTAAATATCGCTGTGGAGTCATCTACAAAACGGCTATTAAAGGTTGGTCTACATGAATTAGGAAGTCCAGAAAAATCTTTTCCTCCAAAGGAGCCATAAAAATATTTGCTGCCAAAGGGTCGATTTGGGACCCCATACCGACTCCGTCAATTTGCTGATAAATCTGACCATCGAAAGTAAACACCGAACCACCAAAAACAAAATCCAACAAGGAACTAAATTGTAATTTACTGAATCTATTGAAATTTGGGAGTCCTTAAAAACTGCATAAAATAATTGCCTGTGTTTTATTAGCAGGTGTGTTTGTAAACAGTGACTGAAATATCATAACCTATTAAAAAAACTACTAGAATTTGTTTTATATACCATCAATTCCTCTTGAAAATTGGATGAATTGTAAACTGATAAACAATAACCAAAATGGGGTGTAAGAAGTACAAGCACGGCAAATTAATACACAGTAACTCCTTTAATAAATTAAATAGTTCCTTACAAATGTGGATAGAATTTACTTTAAATTGGTGCCCAGAAATGCTTGTGACACAAGTAAAGAATATAGTGATTATTTCCAGAGTGAAAGCAAGAGATATGTACAGTTTCTTTCGTGAAATTTGCATGAAACATTTTGAGAACAATCCTATTAATTTGGAGGACCAGGTAGAATAGGGAAAAAATAGATAAAAATAGTTTTCTAACGGACAAAAGACCATAAAGTTGCGCACCCCAAACCTCTTTGTGGGTATTTGCCCCGTTGATACATCGACTGTTCCATCCATGGGGTATATGGAGATTGTAGATTCACGCAATGAAGATACATTATTGCCTGTTATTTATAAAGTTGTATTCCCCGGAAAAACAATTTACTGACCAATGGAAAGCTTATGGCCAAAGTCAAAGGGATCTTGGATATACACATAATATAGTCAATCACTCTTTAAATATGTTGATGCTACTAGTGGTGTTCACATTCAAGCTATAGAAAGCTACTGAAACAATTGAAACAAAAACAAACATAGAATAAAACGAAAGGTTGTCTGTTAAAGGGAATTTCTACATTCTTATTGACAAGAGATTTTTTGGCTGGGAAAAAAAACAACGTCAATGCATTCGTCAATTGGAGCGACTTAATTGTTAGTCAGTACTCCATTTAATGATAATTTTTCTAATTTCAATAAACCTTTTCTTTTAAATTTAATCTTTAAAAACCCAGTTGAGTTGAGGTCTTAACTGTATTTTAGGAGAGCCTAAACTTTACAAGATCCAAAAGATCCTCCTAGGAATAAAGTGAAGCGCGCATACGCCAGATTGAAAAGCCGTCTTGGGTTTACTTTGAGTAAACTCATCTCCCAGCCATTATCTAAAGGATATTTTTACTTTTTAAAAATACTCTTATTGTTGGCTGAGATTTTGGGGGAGGTTCTTTTGTGAAAACCTTCAAATATAGTCCAAAGTGTGTGTGTGTGCGTGTGTGTGTGCGTGTGTGTGTGTATGTGTGTGTCAAGCAACTTCCTCTCTTCTTCGTCAAAAAAAAACTTTCAAGATCCAGTCAGTTCATTGAGCAGAGAAACGCGATCATATTTCGTGTCCTATTAACACATGAAACCTTTATGCGTGAGACTCATTGACATACACGTGTATAAACGTTGCTATTATGGAAACACATAACTAAAGACAAATGCCACGTAATTGAAAAAATGCAGCAAAGATCCGTGCGATCAGGGAAAAGTCCGCCACAGCTGATGACGTATACCGCGTGATCAAAGTAACGCATCAGAGATCCGTGCGATCTCGGATAACTCTGCCCACAGATGATGACTTATTCCGTGTCATTAGAAGAACGCATAATATCACCGTGCGATCTCGGATAACTCCGCCCACAGCTGATGACGTATCCCGTGTCATCGGAAGAACGCATAATATCACCGTGCGATCTCGGATAACTCCGCCCACAGCTGATGACGTATCCCGTGTCATCGGAAGAACGCATCATATCTCCGTGCGATCTCGGATAACTCCACCCACAGCTGATGACGTATCCCGTGTCATCGGAAGAACGCATCATATCTCCGTGCGATCTCAGATAAATCCGCCCACAGGTAATGACGTATTCCGCGTCATCAGAAGAACGCATCAGAGCTACGTGCGATTTCAGATAACTGCGCCCACAGCTGATGAAGTATCCCGCGGAATCGGAAGAGCGCATCATATCTCCGTGCGATCTCAGATAAATCCGCCCACAGGTAATGACGTATTCCGCGTCATCAGAAGAACGCATCAGAGCTACGTGCGATTTCAGATAACTCCGCCCACAGTTGATGAAGTATCCCGCGGAATCGGAAGAGCGCATCATATCTTCGTGCTATCTCGGATAACTCCGCCCCCAACTGATGATATATCTCGCCTCATCTGAAGAACGCATCATATCTCCCTGTGATCTCGGATAATTGCGCCCACAGATGATGACGTATCCTGCGTCATCTGAAGAACATATCATATCTCCGTGCGATCTATGTTAACTCCGCCCATAGCTGCTGATGACGTATCTCGCTTCATCGGAAAAGCGCATCATATCTCCCTGCTATCTCGGATAACTCCGCCAACACCTGATGATGTATCCCGTGTCAACGAAAGAAGACTTCATAGCTCCTTACTATCTCGGATAACTCAGTCCACACCTGATGATATATCACGAAGATTGGAAACTCCACCCACAGCTAATGACGTATTTCATATCAGCGGAATATTGCATCATAACTCCGTGCCCTCTCCAATAACTCCGCCTACAGCTGATGACATATCCCGCCTTATCCGAATAGCGCATCATATCTCCGTGCTATCTCCGATAACTCCGCCAACAGCTGATGACGTATCCCTTATCGTCGGAAGAGGGCATCATATTTCGGTGCGATCTCTGATAACCTTGCCATCAGTTGATGACGTATCCCTTGTTATCGAAAGAGCGCATCATATTTCCGTGCTATCTCCGATAACTCCGCCCACCCTCTGCCCTCCACATCAAGGAGGACCTTTACTACCCTGACGACTGCTCCTCCCCTTTCCGCACTATTCGAATAACTCAGCTCGTTTTCTATACAAATGCTCCATCCCCCCCCCATTGTGCGTGTGTGCATTTATATTTCATGACTGTGTGTGTGCGTATTTGAACCTCGCTCCCCCAACCTCTATCTATCTATTCATTGATCCACGTCCCAATATCTGTTTTAACCCTAACTCATATATGGGTGGGTTGGTACGGAGTGATAGGATGGTAGATGGTATGTATGGATATAGTCGGGTAGTAGATGGTAGGTATGGGTATTTTAGCATAGTAGATGGTAGTTATGGGTATAGTCGGATAGTATATGGTAGTTATGAGTATAGTCGGAGAGTAGATGGTAGACGGGTACAGTGATAGGTAGATGGTAGGTATGGATATTCGGATAGGTAAATGGTAGGTATGAATATAGTCGGATAGATAGAGGGTAGATAAGGATCTAGTCGTAATGGTAGATGGTAGGTATGCATATAGTCAAGGTAGATGATAGGTCAGGATATCTGTATAGGTAGATGTTAGGTATTGTAGATGGATAGGTAGATAGTAGGTGTATATAGTAAGATAGGTAGATGATACTAATAAGTAGTCTGATACTTAGATGCTAAGAATGAGTAGATGGTAGGTATGGGTAGATATAGGGAGACTAGTGCAAGAGAGGTGACTGGTGGATATATGACGGAGTAGGTAGACTATTGGTAGGCAAAGAAGGAGAGGTAGATTGGTTGAATAGGACAGGCGAATAGGTAGATAGAGACAGGTAGATAAAGATAAAAAAGACACTAATCCATAAGCGAATACCTTTTTCCATTTCAGATAAAGGTGAAATCAAATTCCCAATCCCATATCGATCTATTGATTAGTCTATCTACTTGTCTCTCTATCGGTCACTGAATCGGATATTGACCTTCAACTTGTTTTGAACGCGAACAACAAGACCTTATTCAAATTTCATTCGTACGCCCACAAATTCACCCCCTCACAGAAAGACACTCATACAAAGGCAAATGCACACACTCATACAAACATACACACACTCATACAAAGATACACACACTAATACAAAGACAAATGCAGACACTCATACAAAGATACACACACTCATACAAAGATGCACACACTCATACAAAGTCAAGCACACTCACAAAAGATACACACACTCATACAATGATACACACACTCATACAAAGATACACACACTATACAAAGATACACACACTCATACCATGATACACACACTCATACAAAGATACACACACTCATACAAAGATACACACACTCATACAGAATACACACACTCATACAAAGTTACACACACTCATTCAAAGATCCACAATGGCATACTTGCACTAACGCATGTAGAGAACGCACATTAATACAACGGCAAATACACACGTCCATACAAATGCGCACGCACACGTAAAACCTCGTGACACAAACATATCCACACCAAGAACACGTACACGCCGATTTCTAGACGCATACATGCACTCATCCAAAGACAAGTACACAGCGATTTACAGACACATACACACACTCACATAAAGACACGTGCACACTAATTTGCTAAAACACACTCACTCAAAGACACGTATACAGTGGTTTCTATACATATACACACGCTCGCACAATACATGTACACACCGATTCACACACTTATACAAAGCCACAGTTATTCCACCTCTCATCACATCTTATCCCTTCATATCCCTTAACAGCCACCAACCGATAAACATTCCCAATTCCCCAATTCCAATTCCCTATTCCCAATTCCCCACTCCCAATTCCCTATTCCTATTTCCAATTTTCCACTCCCAATTCTCAATTTCCAATTCCCAATTTTCCACTCACAATTCCCTATTCCTATTCCCAATTCCCCACTCACAATTCCCTATTCCTATTTCCAATTCCCTATTATATTGCCAATTTCCCCCTCCCAATTCTCAATTTTTAATTCCTAATTCCATATTCTCAATTAAGTATTCCCAACTCACTATTCGCAATTTCCTATTCCCAATTTTTCATTCCAAATTCCATCTCTACGCCCCTTCCCCTTCAATCAACTACACCCCCAAAACTCACCTTCTGAACATCACATAACACTCTATACTACAACCAGCACAGTTTCACCATTTTAAATATTCTATATTATAATTTCACCATTTAGAATCTTAATTACAATATAGTTCTACCACTCAATATTCTGTATTCCATCTAGAGTTTCACCATTTAGAATATTTTGTATTCCGTCTGCAGTTTCACTATTTAGAATATTCTGTATTTCTTTTACAGTTTCACCACTTAGAATATTCTCTACACTATTTAGAATATTATGTATTCCATGTACGATTTCACCATTTAGAATATTCTATATTACATATAGAGTTTCACCATTTAGAATATTCTATATTCCATCTACAGTTTCACCATTTAGAATATTCTATATTCATTTTACAGTTTTACCATTTAGAATATTCTGTATTCCATTTCCAGTTTCACCATTTATAATATTTTGTATTCCATCTAGAGCTTCACCATTTAGAATATTCTATATTCCATGTGCATTTTCACCATTTATAATACTCTGTATTCCATCTACAGTTTCACCATTTAGAATATTTTGTATTCCATTTGCAGTTTCACGAGTTAGAATATTCTATATTACATGTACAGTTTCACCATTTAGAATAATCTATATTACATGTACAGTTTCGCCATTTAGAATATTCTATATTACATGTACAGTTTCACCATTTAGAATATTCTATATTACATGTACAGTTTCACCATTTAGAATATTCTATATCACATGTAGAGTTTCACCATTTAGAATATTCTATATTACATATAGAGTTTCACCATTTAGAATATTCTTTATTACATGTACAGTTTCACCATTTAGAATATTCTATATCACATGTAGAGTTTCACCATTTAGAATATTCTATATTACATATAGAGTTTCACCATTTAGAATATTCTTTATTACATGTACAGTTTCACCATTTAGAATATTCTATATTACATGTACAGTTTCACCATTTTGAATATTCTATATTACATGTACAGTTTCACTATTTAGAATATTCTATATTACATGTACAGTTTCACCATTTTGAATATTCTATATTACATGTACAGTTTCACTATTTAGAATATTCTATATTACATGTACAGTTTGCCCATTTAGAATATTCTATATTACATGTACAGTTTCACCATTTAGAATATTCTATATTACATGTACAGTTTCACCATTTAGAATATTCTTTATTACATGTACAGTTGCCAAAATTAGTCGTGTAACATTTTTCGAAATTTTGAATCAAAGTCAATTAAAAAGGATATAATTATTTGTTTTATACATCCTTGAATAGTTTTTGATAATTGATTCAAGGCTCGCTGTACAGTGTTGCCAATTAATAATATTTTTCCTAAGGTTAGATTGGAAAATTCATTATAGAGATAGCAATAGTCAATTTTTAATGGGAATATTTTTGTGATATATACAGTTAAAACTTAAATAAATATAATAAATACATAGAGCTAAATAAGTTATGAAATGTCACATTTAGGAAATTTGGCACCACTGTTTGGGAACTAAATCGTTTCGAAATGTTTCGACAGCACTCCCCGAAATACCGCAATAAAGCTAATTTATTTCATTGGTAAATGCCGTATCTCCATATGTAGTTTATTTATTTATAACTAAATATACACCAGACAATCCATCTCTCATAAAATAATAATAGATTAAATTGCCACTCTGAAGGAAATTATTATTTATGTTATTATTAATATTATGATTATTCCAGAAATTAGATATCAGCTTTTGGTTTAACTGCTTTCTGTGTTTTCGTTTCCAGCTGACGAAAAATCTTTCTTGCGTTGAAATTGAAGCGTTTTAAGATGATTCTAGATAGAAAAATGCAACTTGCTTTTATTATGGCTTTATTTATTATGAGTTGACGTTTCACGATTACACTTATCGTATCTTCAGAACATACTAAGTAAAATTAAATTGATTCATCTCAATCGGAAAACGTCAACTCATAATAAATAAAGCCATAATAAAAGCAAGTTGCATTTTTCTATCTAGAATCATCTTAAAACGCTTCAATTTCAACGCAAGAAAGATTTTTCGTCAGCTGGAAACGAAAACACACAAAGCATATTTAGATTATTATTATTAATATTATGATTATTATTATTATTATTATTATTATTATTATTATTATTATAGCAAAGCCCAAAGTTATGATTGCAGCATATAAAGCTCGTCTGATGCAAGGGACGAAGTAAAATTAGTAATCAGATGAAATGAAGCAGCTGATGCTAAAAGGTAAAACTTCTTCCCGGATCAATTTTTCACCCAACTTCTTATCTATTTTATCACCTTTACCTTTTCGCTACCATTAACATCTGCACTGATACATTTTTCACAAAAACTCACATCCACTTTCTCCACCATTTCATTGTAGTATCCTGCGGATGACTAGTAAGTAGGTCTGCGCCTAGTACTCAATTACGATAGCTATTTTCCCCGTCACTTGTACCATCCTTTGGGTATAACTAGGAAGGCAGCCTACATTTGCGCCTTTTTACCAGACCGATTCCACTGGGAAACACGTATTTTAGTGAGTGATATCTGACACTTTATTGTAAGTAATTTTTGTGCGCTGAAAGCAAATTTCACCTCGGTTTGGCTCTATCAGGTCCTGATTCTTGTAAACAGCCGATGCGCCATTTAATAGTTTTTTTCAAAATTGAGAGTAAAAATGACGTCATCCATTCCCATTTATTTCTAATTATCGTGAATAAATACAGTTCAAACTATTGTAAAATTACATTATAACGATAGAAATGACTTAAAATAAAACAAAACAAAGAGATATGAAGCTTTTACTCTGGTAAAAATTTTCTTTTATAGGACTTTCTAGAGTCTTTGGTTGTTGACGGCAGGTCTATTTTCAAGCACCAGCAATAATCAGCCATTATGTGGTAATCCCAGCGTCCTTGATAACGTTCCTCCATCATTTTACTATCTTGGTGGAATCTCTGCCCTTGTTTCTCACTTACAGCACCAAAATTTCTTGGAAATTGGTCAGCGAAACTATTCAAAAAATGCATTTTTATGTTCATATTGCAACATACGAGTAGCTATTTGCAGTCCCTTAAAGTTTTTTGACGACTTCTTCGTAGTTATCTGCCCTATAATTCCCTAAAAAGCTTTTAATCAAGTCCAGGAATGAGAACCAGGCATTTCTTTCGCGTTCATTTATGACATTAGAAAAAGACTATCATTAATTAATGTTCGTATTTATGGATCGTCGAAAATTCCAGCTTGGATTTTTTCATAACTTAAACTTGGGAATTTTGAAATTATGTGTTGGAAAAACTCGCCGTTTTGATATGCAGAGGAGGAAATATGATTTTTTTTATCTTGCAAAAAGACTTAGCAAGTATTGAGAAAATATCATTTTTTATGAATATGATGAAAGAGGAAGTGTGTTGAACAAAACGGAGTAAAAATTCGTGCTCAGCGCACCCAAATTACGTATAATTTTCGTGTTCAGCGCACCCAAATTACGTATAATTTTCGTGCTCAGCGCACCCAAATTACGTATAATTTTCGTGTTCAGCGCCCCCAAATTACGTATAATTTTCGTGTTCAGCGCACCCAAATTACGTATAATTTTCGTGCTCAGCGCACCCAAATTACGTATAATTTTCGTGTTCAGCGCACCCAAATTACGTATAATTTTCGTGCTCAGCGCACCCAAATTACGTATAATTTTCGTGTTCAGCGCACCCAAATTACGTATAATTTTCGTGTTCAGCGCTCCCAAATTACGTATAATTTTCGTGCTCAGCGCACCCAAATTACGTATAATTTTCGTGCTCAGCGCACCCAAATTACGTATAATTTTCGTGTTCAGCGCACCCAAATTACGTATAATTTTCGTGCTCAGCGCACCCAAATTACGTATAATTTTCGTGCTCAGCGCCCCCAAATTACGTATAATTTTCGTGTTCAGCGCACCCAAATTACGTATAATTTTCGTGCTCAGCGCACCCAAATTACGTATAATTTTCGTGCTCAGCGCACCCAAATTACGTATAATTTTCGTGTTCAGCGCACCCAAATTACGTATAATTTTCGTGCTCAGCGCACCCAAATTACGTATAATTTTCATGTTCAGCGCACCCAAATTACGTATAATTTTCGTGCTCAGCGCACCCAAATTACGTATAATTTTCGTGCTCAGCGCACCCAAATTACGTATAATTTTCGTGTTCAGCGCACCCAAATTACGTATAATTTTCGTGTTCAGCGCTCCCAAATTACGTATAATTTTCGTGTTCAGCGCACCCAAATTACGTATAATTTTCGTGCTCAGCGCACCCAAATTACGTATAATTTTCGTGTTCAGCGCACCCAAATTACGTATAATTTTCGTGCTCAGCGCACCCAAATTACGTATAATTTTCGTGTTCAGCGCACCCAAATTACGTATAATTTTCGTGCTCAGCGCACCCAAATTACGTATAATTTTCGTGCTCAGCGCACCCAAATTACGTATAATTTTCGTGCTCAGCGCACCCAAATTGCGTATAATTAACTTTTAAATCTAAGTCAATAAACAAAAAGTTGAAATTTGTTCCCAGTGTTATTATTATTATTATTATAAATCTTTCCTCTCTGCTTCGACCAACCTTTTGAGGAATCTCCTCCCCATATATTTTATTGGTCATTACGAACATTTTAGGTACGAATTCCATTTTAATTAAAAAAAAGAAGAATAATTTCACCTTTTAGTTTTCTTTTATTTCACTTTTTCCATTTTTAAATGAATTATTTTATGTTCCCTAATTTTCAATCCTATTCTTAGCTTGCCCAAGCCCCTCTATTTTCTTTCCTTCCTAGCTCTTAATATTAACGATTTAGATTGGGTGTAATTAGGATATTAACGTAAGTACCTGTTTTAATATTATTACATCTACAAGTTCATTTATAGGAGAAAAAAAATGAATGAAACAAGTTGAGAAAAAAAAATATTAAAAAATATCAAACGCTTAAACACAAGTTGTCTGTATGGTGACGTCAGTGTGCGTCAGGAAGCCATAATGGCGGAGGGAATTCCGACGGCCTCAAATCTTTTTCCCTTCTTTCTTACCCCCCTCCCTCCCTACCCCACGCCATTTCCCCTCAAGCAACCTTCCACAGCCTCATATGTAGCGACATGTGAGAAATGAACACCAAAATATCAGGGGAGGGCGGGGAACTCGTGATTTTGCCCTTTTATGTACCCCCCCCCCTAATTCTTTGAAGGGATCCTCCCCCACTCGCTCATACATGGCTCCTGATTCCGGATTATTCGAAACGTTGAAAAATGGAAAACCAGAGGCTGAAAATCGTCGCACAAAAAAAAGAGGCCTCCAATTAGTCTGATATTGGACCCAATCATCAATCAGCGATAAGGCCGACTTTGATTCTCGAAACCATGGCAACTACCCTAATTTCGAAAGAATGGATAGGAGAGTTTGGAACGCTGGTGAGGAAAGGGCTAATCTTTCACTCAGAAATTGGCTCAAGTCTAAAGAAGTTGCGAAGTGACGTGTCCTTCGAACATGGCCCTCGACACCAGTATTCAAGTCTACTTTTCCATTCTTTCGAGCTATGTGGGAAGATGTTCGCACATTGAAGTACCCTAAACTAAGATCTAGTATTTCTTTCCAATGAGGGTCTTTAAAGGTGTCCATTATAAACCCAATCTCCAAATGAAAATATAATGCTCTAGTTGCTAGTATTATTCGACACAAAAACTTAAGACTACATGAAATAAAAAGTGCCCGATGCAAGGAACAAGGTAAATATCACATTTAGTCTCAAATAGACCCCATTGGATTGATTAAATGATACTCGGTTGCGATTCTCACACTAGCTATAGAATTGGAATGGTTGATGTAAACGTTATTATGGACAGTGTTTCGAGCAAGAAGACCCAAAAGATGAGTCAAATCTGAATGAAGATATGAGCAGAAGACCGATGCTTTAAAATTTAGCTGAATTAAGGTTATCAGGTCGGGTGGAGGGCGATTGGTAATCCTAGACTGGATTTTCCGATTGATTTTCTTATTCTGAAAAATTTGCCGTTATTTCTCTAAGGGCAGATAGTCTTATGACGTCCAAAAGCTAGTTCATCTATACATTGCTCCTAACTTTAATTCTAAGTCAAAAGATCTAATTTTTCATTCATATAAATCGCTCCTCCGACCTCCTCTCCAGAACGCACTGCAATTTCGGCAGTCTTATTGGAAATAGTGCAAGCTACGACAACTAAACTAATTCCTGAGCTTAGAAATAAACGGTACGAGCAAAGGCTTCGCTCCTTAAACCTATTATCCCTTGCAAGGGGGTGATGACGTAGACAACAAATCAAAGTGATTAAAACCTTCAACAAAATTTTACACCAAAACCACGTTGTTAGAGCCTAATAGGCCGTAGATCATAGACCGAAGGTCTGTTTGCGAAGCTAAAGCTCCCTCCACCTGTAAGGAGGAGTGGCGAAGATCATGAGGAAGTTTCGTTGAAGGGTCGATTATTATTTTATTATTATTATCATTGAAATTATTATAGTGTTAGTAATACTACTTAAAATTAAGATGCGACAACCAACGATGGCATCAGCCTGAAAGTTTATGAGGAGACAGAAAGTGGTAAAGCTGGAAGATGTGAAAATGTGTGGAGGATATCGAGCCCAGATCCACCTGAGTGCCTTAGGGCAGGAGGTCACGCAATTCTCCAGATGTCAGCTACAGCATGACTGGTCACGGTAAACCTGACCCCCTATTAAGGGGCCCAGTGATGTATAATAACCTATTGGATTATGGGTGTTGTGTGTGGAAGATGAAAAGGGGGAGGGGGTAACGTGGGGAGACATCGGGTTTTAATTAAGTAATACTTATACACGAGAGAGACAGACATACATAAACAGAGAAAGACAGAGAGGCAGACATACAGAGAAAGACAGAGAGAGTGAAGAGAGCGAGAGAGAGAAAGAGAGAGAGAGACGTCAGGTTTTAATTATACATGAGGAAGTGTGTGTGGGTGTCAGTCTCCGCACTCGAAGCGCTTCGCGCAGACAAAAGCGAGAGAGTAGCAAACTGAAACAGTAAACTTGAACGCATAAAAACATGACAACATTCCGTGGACGTTGATATCCGAGAGTACGACAGGCTGTCATTTGTCTCGGTTATGACGATAAAAAAAAGAAAGTCGCCATTTAAAACCCGCAAGAGGAGAGAGAGAGAGAGAGAGAGAGAGAGAGAGAGAGAGAGAGAAAGAGAGAGAGAGAGCGGAAGAAAAATAGACGTTCTATGAATATGACGTCGGCATGTCATCGGCAGTGGAAACCAACCGGAGATCACCAGTCAGTGAAAAAGGACGTCGGTATCTTATGGTAAGTGGGGGGGCTGCAAAGTTTCTCTTGCAAGATTCCTTCTTCTTTAACCTCGCTGAGAAATGAGTGAGGGAGTACTCCAGTCGTTGAACGAAGTCAATAACTGAGTGATAGATGCCTATCTGTGTCTATCGTCTGTCGGCGAAAAATCTGGCCTTGGGTACGGGGCAAGGCAGGGTAGAGGTGACGCGTCGCGTTCGTAGCTAGAAGCTGTTGGGAGGCGAGTCAGGGCGTACGAGACTATACGTGACTGCTAACCAAGACGGGGCTGTATTGTACTCATTTCTCAAAGCTTTTCTCGAAGTATTTATACTGCCTTGGCAGAAGCGGGTCGCCGGGGGGTCCCCCAAAGAGGGAGGGAGATCTCATTAGACTTGGCGCGCAAGGGGAGGGGGGCAGAATATTCTCAGCTGCCACACAGCTTTGCGCAAAGCTCCTTGGCGCCGTGGGTCTGGCGCCGATCACACGGTGCGATGGCGAGGAATGGAACCCAAACGGATTATGCGGTCCCGCGAAAATCTCGCGGCTTTCCTGGAGCAGGTGTAGCTTCTCAGGCGCCACAGAAGATGTTGGATTCTAGGGAGGGGGGATAACTTTCTCTCTCTCACACTAGCTGAACTTTAAGTTAAACCTAACCTAAACCAAACCTAAACCAAACATAAGTCTATCAAAAATATATATGAAATTCAACTTAAATCTAAACTACTCTATAATTAACCTAATCTAACCATAACCTAATTAAGCATAAATATAACCTAAAAGCCTAAAACTCTTTTAAATATGACCCAAACTCTAAAAAATATAACCTGACCTAAATGTATTCCAACCTGACATCGACTAACCAAAGTTTACCTTTTCTTTCAAACCCAAAGCCCCACACACAGCAAACCAGAGATCACCAGTTAATGAGGATGGACGACGGAAAAAGACAAACACCATGAAATTTTACCTATCCTGAACCTAACATTAACCTAATCTTACTTCACGTAAACATAAGCTTAACTTAAACATAACCCAAATATAATCTAACACGGCATAACTATAACCTTACAACAAACCTAACCTAACTTAACCTTAATTAAGATCAATCAGCCTAAACGAACCGAAACTCTCATTTTCATCTGCAACTCCCCCCTCCCCCTCAAAACACAAGGCTAAGGGGTAGGGGGTCGCTAAATTGAGAGGAACTATTAGTCAAAATAAATCACGATTTGGAAAAAAATTCTCGGTGCGTCAGTTTTTACTGTATTTTGGTTGTGACCAGGACCGAAATGGCCGACTCGACGAGGAGGATAACCCCGACGACGCCTCGAGGCAACACAAAAAATAATGAATGAATGAAAAATAATATATATATAATAATTATAATAATAATAACTATAATAATAATATTTATTATTATTATTATTATTATTATTATTATTATTATTATTATTATTATTATTATTATTATTATTATTATTATAATTATAATAATAATTATTATTATAATAATAAATAATAATAATAATTATTATTATAATTATTATAATAATAATAATAATAATAATAAATAATAATAATAATTATAATAATAATAATGAAGGTTTTCTATGGCACCCTTCAAGACCGTGAAGCCTTCGCAGAGCGCCCGTCCATCGACCAGGAAAAAGCCTGAGAGAAAAGAAAGGTTCAGTTCAATTTTCGGCTTTGTGTTCGTAGCTTCGGGGGGCTTATGTAGACCTACATGTGCGAACATCTCCCCGTGTTCGAAGCTTCTGTAGTTCTTCATGTGCTAACATCTCTCTTCCATGATCGTAGCTTCGGGGCTAATGTAGATCTTCACGTGCGAAGATCCCCCCCCCCCCTGTGTTCTTAGCTTCGGGGCTTCTATAGACCTATATGTGCGAACATCTCCCTGTGTTCGTATCTTCTGTAGATCTTCATGTGCTAACATCTCTCCCGTGATTGTAGCTTTGGGGCTTCTGTAGATCTTCACGTGCGACCCCCCCCCCTCCCGTGTTCGTAGCTTCGAGGCTCCTGTAGACTTACATGTGCGAATTTATATACTTCTCACCCAATTACGAGGGTCCTTGGAACAATGATCCTCTGCCTTGGGATCGAATTACGATCATCCAGAGGACTATAAAGGCTTCTTGTTCCCACGTGTACATGTGTATGTTTATGTACTTTCAATATTTCTTAATTTAGCCAACGTGCACCTCCCATCCCTGACACGCACATATTCATACTTGCTTTCACACACACACACACACACACACTTCAACTCGCCCATTTAATCAAACTTACATGTCAACACAATCACACGTATATGTGCGCTTTCTTCCAGATATAAAACATCGGATTTACTCAACTCCGAAACGAAATACACATATACACACTTTTCCACACAAACTCATTCACCCACATATATCAAACCCACACGCACACACAGATCCATGTGTTCTTTCACGCGTAGGTCATTTCATGCCCTAACGGACACAACTACAAATATACACAATTTATTCCAATCCCCACACACATACATATCCAAAAACACATACAATAAAGAATACACATCCACCATCACATTTACACACACATGTCCACACGCTCATTCACACAAACCTACACTGATTCTCCCTACACGTACACATTCTTAAATCCATAGTCACACATAGCAACAAACTACTATCCATACACGCTCATGTACATTCGCGAATAAAACACAAAGTATTTTTAAAAAACAAAACAAACAAAATGTGAAAATCCAATAAATAACAGAGAATCAAAAGAAAGAAAATTAGAACAAGAAAAATCAAATTGCGATAAAAATAATCAATAGCAGAGAATTTTAATGGTGATTAAAATTAAATAACAGCGGATATATTTAGCGATAAAACACAAAGTAATAAATAATTAAAATAGCCACAAAACACTAAATTTTAATAAAACTAAATAAAGGAAGTAATAAGTGACAAAACAATAAATAACAGAATTAAAAAAGTGATAAAACACTAAATAACGTAGAAATAAAATATCGATAAAAGACTAAATAACAAACAATTAAAATACCGATAGAGACTAATTAACAGATTTAAATAACAATAAAACACTAGATAAAAGAATTAAAATACAAGAAATTAAAAGGTATAAAATACTAATTAACAGAGGATTAAAATAGCTAGAAACACTAACTAAATAATTAAAATAGCCATAAACACTAAATAACAAGGAACTATAATGTTGACAAACACTAATTAACTAATTAAAATAGTTATAAAACATTAAATAACAAAAGATTATAATAACAATAAAACACTACATAAAATGGAAATTAAAATACCGATAAAACATTGAATAACAAAGAAATAAAATAGAGAAAACACTAAAAAACAAAATTAAAATCGCGATAAGACTAAATAACAGAGAATTAAAATAGATCTATAACACTAATTAACTGAGGATTAAAATAGCGACAACAAAAATATATAACGAAATTAAAATAGCGATGAAACACTAAATACGAGAGAATAGAAAAACAATAACACAGTAAATAAGAGTAAATTAAAATAGCAATCAATTTGTTTAATTGAAATAACGAGAAAACACTCAATAAAGACTAATTAAAGGAGGATAGAAAATATCAATAAATTATTAAATAACAAAAATATAAAATAGGGATAACCAATAAATAATAGAACTCAAATAGCAATTAAACATTAAATAACAAATAAATTAAAATAGTGATAAAACTGTACATCTCAGAGAACAGACCTTTAAAATAGCGATAAACACTAAATAAAAAAGAATTTCAAATTTGTGATAAACATTAAATAACAGAAAATTCAAATAGCGATTAAACACTACATAACAGAGAATTAAGAATAGCCTCAAAACACTAAAAAACATAAGAATAATAAATATACACCATTAAATAACAGAAAAATAAAAAAACGATTGAGAACTAAATAACAGAGAATTATGAGAGCGATAAAACACTAATTGACGGAAGAAAATAGAAACAACACAAAATAACAGTGAATTTCAAAATACCGATAAAATTATATAACCGAGAATTTTAAAAGAGTGAATTAATAGCAATTATATAAATTCAGAATATGGTAATTGTGTCTTTTGGATCTACTTTCAGCTCTCAAATTCGTGGCAGGTAAGAAAAACAGATTGTGGGCTTCCATAGGAATTTGATAGAAAAACAAGAGCAGCGGCTTCGCCACTCAGCTTGCACTTCGCAGGCAGACTTTCTGTCTATGTCCTCCCGCCTGTCTCGCTCTAGCAACGTGGTTTTGGTCTAAGAAAAATTAAAATATTTACATTACATATCCTAATAATTTTCTCCTGGTAAATTTTGTTTATATCTATATTTAATTTCTTGGCCTAAATTCAAGAATTAGCTGAATTCTTTTCATAATCTATGGAAACAATCCTTATCTCTTTTTTTGTATTTAAATTTCTGTTATATACTAAAAATACAACCCCTTCCCTCCAAAAAACCCCGCCATGCCTAAATTTTAACTCATTTTATGAACACGATTTATATTGTCTTTTTTATTCTTACATTTAGTGAGTAAAAAGTAGAAGGTGAGAAAAAATGGTACCACTTCATAAATACCTGGATAAAAGCTTCAAATATATGAAAAAACAGGACTAAGGTCTGTTTTTTCCAACTCTAAATCGACTTTTAGCAATGACTCTATAAATGCTTTGAATTTACCTAAAAAAAACGTCCTGCACTCTAATATTTCGATCTCTAAATAAACTTTTAGAAATAACTTAGATAAAAACATTTAATATATGAAAACCAAACAATGGCTTCACCACTTCCCCTTATGGGGGGAGCTTGCGCTTCGCTGCTAAGATTAAAATTTAAAATCTAGGTAAAAGCAGCCATGGTTAAATTTTTATAAATTTTCTGAACTTCGCCAATTATAATAATTTTAAAAAGAAACTCGAAACTAAATTTTCCCCCTTTCAAAATATCACGTTGCTAAAATATAGTTATAGAAGAAGATATATAAAAATAAATTTTCTGAACTTCACCATTTGTAATTCTTTGGGTTTTAAAAATTTCACAAAATTTCGATACTTATATTTATTTCTGAACTTCACCATTTTGTTTTTTGATATTATAAAAGAATTATTAGAAATAACTTTGATAAAAAAACATAAGTCATAACCAAACTAAGATGAAATTATAATTATTCAAATACTAAAAAAAAATCCCGTTCTTAAATTATAGAGTTAGCGATGATGATGATGATGATGATGATGATTATAATTACTATCATATAATATCTAAATAGCTGATTACCACTAACTCCTGGAAGCTTAAATACTCCTACTTCGACTCAGCTTTCTCTTCACACAATCTCCCTTTTTCCCGCCATTAGCTTTCTTTATATTTTGCAATTTATTACGTAATTGGTATTTAATTACGTGATTAATTTAAAATGTACTTTTTCTATTTTCATAACTTAATAAATTTTATCTATCTTATCTTACCAAGGTCATAACCGAACTAAGAGGAAAAAAAAAATCTGTTATAATTCCAATTCTCTAAAAAAATCCCGTTCTTAAAGTGTTATGGATAATTAATCCGTATTATTTAGAGTTAATTAATTATAATCGTATATTTTACGATCCGTTCCCGCCCGCTTCACCGCTAGCAACTGTCCTCGCTCCATAATATTTCGTCCATTTTCTAATATGTTTCATGTCTCAATGGGGTGCGTGTTTCACCTGTCTCAAAGGGGGAGATAGGAAGCTCCCCCACCCCCGTTTTGACATTTTTACATGTCCATTTTTATAAAATAAACTAACTAACGTAAGCGCTACAGTCGTTTATTTTTCCCTTTTTTATATTTTAGTTCGTTAGCATTTTTCTTCTTTCTTTGTTTATATTCTAGAATTCTTGCCATTTTTTCGTATACATAAAGGCCTATTTTATTCCGATAAAATCGTTTCAAAGGTTAATTAGGTTCTTTATATTTATTCTTTTATCCATGTCTTTCTATATTATTTTTATAGTTTTTTTTTATCATCGTTTATCAGCATTTTTATTTCAGATAGAATCGGGGGTTTTTTTCGGATTACTCTAAGTTATTTATATTTAATCTTTTACCCAGATTTTTCTGACAATTATTTTTTTAGAGTTTTTTATTATTGTTTATTTTCTGAATTTTTCTTAAAGATTTTACCTAACATTTTCAAATAAATAATTCGATATTTTGGGGGGAATTAATTCCTCTCAGCCATAGTCATGATACAAATCTTGAGTCGGTTGAGTCAGTCTATCTAGGCGTCATTATGGGAACTGTACATTCTTTCATGTTTTCTACGTTAGTTACCCACCGCCAAAAATTAATACAATTTTAATTCATTAAGTTTTCAATTCCTTCTGATTATTGTGATAAGACGCTCGATAAACATCATTATACATTAAAATACTTTAGAGAGAATTTTACATGAAGTTAATGTTTCGGAAAAAAAAATGGTTTAGTTTCTGTACGGAGGTCGCAATTGACTTTCGTCCTCGCAGCTATTTCGCATCATAATCCGCCCGAATAATGTAAGTAAAATTCATTTTTTTTATTTCATTTACAAAGTGTGGTGGCCTATACCTTGTTTTCTTTAAATATACACAAAAAAATGGCGCCATCCTGACTTGAATTGAATTCAAACTCGCATATTCATGCGCGGTGAACGAAAAAAAAAATGCTATTTCAAATTGAATTAGGCTAGAAAACAACAATAATGGCGGGCGGAGAACGAATCGCAAGGTTTACGATTAAAATCACAAATGTGAACCGTGGTGAAGTTAACTCAAGGGAGGAAAACGAGAAACGTCAATTATAACAATGATGACAAGAGACAATGAATGAAAATGAGATAAATGAAGTCTTTTAGTACTACTATGTGTATAGAAAGCACGGAGTGGGTTCACAAGATCAGGTTGTCGTAGAGGAAAGGATTCGGAAAGAAACTTAGGAAGAGATAACAGATCTGTGGTTAGACACCGATGTGTGGTGTTTTGTTTGTGTAGTTTGAGGTGTTAATACAAATGTGGCGACGGGAGGTTGAGGGGTGGGCGTGAGTACAATGGGATCAGGCTATTCGTGCCGCTGTTAACTTATGCGGAGAGTGGAATATGTTGTGGGTGGTCATGGGCTGCGGGTGTCTTAGTGCCATCACAACGTGTTGTCTTCCGTGTAGTGGTGTGTATGTGAAGTCTCTAGCGAGTTTCTCCAGCTGTCTCACTAGGCTGGTGTAGGCGTATGTGTTGATTGGTGTTAGTTTGTTGTTTTCATGTAGTATGTACATAGGAGAGTGACATGCGCGTCTCAGAGTGGAGTTCTGAATGCGCGTCTTTTCCTCTAACATGTATTACTCGAGCTACGAGTGGTATTGGAGCGTATGTCCTGGTACATTGGTCCGTTTTTTAATCTTTAAAATTTTCTCAAATTTAGATTGGTTAAAACAAATATTCCTATGTTACGATAAAATCATTATTCTTTTTTTGATAAAAACATTATGCTAGCTGTATAATTTTGTCACTTCTAACTGGTCTTAAAACATATTTTTATGTTAAGATGATAATGAATATATAAAAACCCATTTTTGTACATTTTTTCATTGTTTGACCGGAAGATGACCTTTGAAAAGGTTGAAAGACGTCTCGGCTAATACAGATATTCCACTTACCAGCAATTTTTCCACCTTTCGCTCTATGAAAGGAAAGTCTTTAAAAAGGTTAAAAAGCTGCAGCGCAAGATTAACCAAGTAGTCATAGCTGTCGATTTTAACAAATCTTGCATACAACATAGCCTCCTACCACGATATATATATATATATATATATATATATATATATATATATATATATATATATATATATATATATATATACACACAAAAAAGTACAGTAGCGTACGTGTAACTATATGGATAAAACCACAGTAATAGGACTAATTTTATATGTGAAACCAGGTTTCGACGGAAACATCAGTCATCGTCAGTCGCTGGTGGACAAGTGAAATACAGAAGTTGCTTAACGTACAAACACACAAATCAGTGACGCTAAGGTGGAAGATATGAGAATGTGTCGGCATTTTTAGAAACAGAAAAAATCAAGAAATTCATACTTCCGTTTCTCAAAAATGCCGACACATTATCGTATCTTCCACCTTAGCGCCACTGATTTGTGTGTTTGTACGTTAAGCAACTTCTGTATTTCACTTGTCCACCAGCGACTGACGATGACTGATGTTTCCGTCGGTACCTGGTTTCACATATAAAATTAGTCCTATTACTGTGGTTTTATCCATATATATATATATATATATATATATATATATATATATATATATATATATATATATATATATATATATATATATATATATATATATATATGGGGTGGGTGGGGAGTGAATTTGTTTAAAAATAATTGTTTTTAATGTAGAAAGTGTTTTTTCTTAGGCAAATTAAAATAAAGTGCTTTGGGGTTTTGTTTTGTTTTCTGTTAGGCTATTGCAATCGCATCATAATTGTATTATATATCATTTTTAAGGTCATTTAGAATTGGGCCCTCCCCCCTCCCTACCCCTCACTTAATTGTGGAGGGTTGCATCCCCTGGACAGCCCAGAAATTTTAAAAAATCTCGTAATATTCCTAATTCGAAAGCCTAACCTTAGATTCGAATCTAAATGGCGATTAGTAAATGTCGTTAAGCTTCTAGTTTTAATACTGTGTTGCTTGGCCTCACCCCCGAATGCTATTTAAATCAATATTTTCTTTAAAATTGGTTTTTATTTAAAGTACTTATTATAATTTAATTCAGAAAAGAAATCCCTTCAAAATGATATATAATATATAATGAGGCGATTCCTATTAACAACATGGAGCTAGGTGTTTTTAGGTTAGACTAAACTAGGCCTTGAACGAGGAAAATTACAGTCGAATGATGTAGGAACACAATTATATAGCATCTTAATTAGAAAAGAAATGGTTATTTTTCGGTTTATAAATATCTATATTTTTAAAAAAATACGCAAATGCTATATAGTGTATACACTATATCTATGATATACGCTAAATATGATGTTATGAGGAAAAATAGATTGGCAGCCATCTTCGAATTGAAAGAATCTAGTTAGTTTATTTTTTCTTATTTTGTATTTTTCACCTCAAAAGAATCGGTTACGTAGGGGTTTATATAGTTTATTTTTTTTATTTTTTGTAAAACACTAAATATTTCATTTTTAATTAAGATGCTATAATTGTGTACATATGGGTGCGAACGGGTTACGTAACACGCTATACACAAATAGAAGCCTAACGAGATTTGGCAATCGCGCCTTTGAATTCGAAACTAAGGATAGGCCTTTTTGAATTAGATATATTTACTAGTTTTTTTTTTTTAATTTGCTGGAGGTATAGGGGCGCAGCCCCCCATTTCTAAATTAAGTTAAAATTATATATAATAAAATATGATGCGATTGCAACAGCCTAACAGCAACTTCCCCCCTAAAAAGCACTTTTTTAATTTGCCCAAGAAAAAACATTGTCTATATTACAAAACAAATATTGTTTTTAAACATATATATATATATATATATATATATATATATATATATATATATATATATATATATATATATATATATATATATTATCCAAAAATTTAAGGGCGGGCATAAACCGAAAAGTAACCAAAGAAATATTTTGAATTATGGACAAAATTATAGCATCTTAATTCGAAAAGAAACATTTTTAAGTGTTTTTCAAAAAAAAACAAAAAAAACTACAAACTAATTTGTTTGTTGCCTTCTTCTAAGGATGTTAATAGTTTTCTTACTGAACTTAATTCTCCGGTTCCTTCTATTAAATTTACCCTTGAACTCGAACAAAATGGTGTCCTCCCATTCTTAGATCTACTTATTCATAGGACTCCATTGGAATTTAAATTTTCCGTCTATCGGAAGCCTACCAGCGCCGGTTCTTATATTAATTTTTACTGGGGTCATAATGATAAAGTCAAACGGTCTGTATTTATTTCAATGTTTCTCCGGGGGTTGCGGGTCGCCCGCCAGGAATTCTTGGCTCTTGAGATTTACAAAATCTTGGAAATAGGTAACAATCTTTGCCACCCTCAAAAATATTTTGCCTAAATTTGGCAAATAAATCGTTTTACAGAACTGAAATCCCTCCCGCATACAATTTTAAGAACTCCCTTTTTTACCGTTTTCTGAGTCCTTTCCTTGATTCCCCCCCTCCCCCCTCTCTTGAATAAGTTAAATATTTCTGTCATATTCAAGTATCAGTCTACCATGTGCAAAATATTGATTCGTAATAATAACAATAGTAGAGGGGGTTTATTCTGTTGATAGTTCAGTGCGCCCTAAGCAATACTTTGGGCAAACAGGTATATCATTAAGTGTACGCTTGACGCAACATACATACAATATTAGGAGGAAAGAAAGGAGTAGTTCTTTCTTTGTCCATTTATCTGAAAACAGTCACCTTATCAATTGGAATTCAGCTAAATTTATTTACAAAATCTGATGACTTTATTCAAAGAAATATTGTCGAATGCCCATTCATTAATTCCTCACCTAATTTTAATATATCCCCCGACCTCTTTAAACTGGACGCTGTTATTAAAAGTCTTATTTATTACGAAATTGTCGATTTTAAATTTTACCCCTTTGATATATTAATTTAGTTATGTTTCTCTCGTTTATTTCTATTTATTCACAATTAGGTGCGTATGTACTTAGTTTAGTGACCTGTCAACATTTTTTGATCACAGTTGGAATTTCCGGAAGTAGACCTTATCTATTTGGTTTTATACTTCATATCCGTCTTTAATAATATTTTTCTATTATGTGTCCTTTCGTTGCACATGAGCGGGGCATTACTCTGTTGTTTCGAATGAGAAATGAGACAAGAAATAGGAAGGGGGTTTTTAAAGGCAAGAGAAAGGGCCATTAGAAGAACCCAGAATCAAAGAGGTCAGAGGGCGGCAAAATGAAGGCAATCCTTTACCGAGAAGACAGAAAAAACGCCAGGGCAAAAAAAGTTTGAAGTTCCTGGCCGCGTCTCGAAGCCGGATCTGTTGATTGCCGGTCAGATGCTCTACCGTTAGGCTACCAGAAGACTAGACTTCATTTCGCCCAAAGAGTTACCCATCAAGCCCAGTATCTCCCTAAGTTAGGAACCTCTTGTACTATATTGTTATATAGTTTGCAATAAAAGGTTTCTAAATCTTTCTTTCTGTCTTCAAAATGGTTTTGAAAGGCAGAAAATAAATATGGCGAAAGCCCTGTGGTGGTTGTTATCAACCGCAGAACTTGTATTTGCTCTTTCTTTATATATTAATATATATATATATATATATATATATATATATATATATATATATATATATATATATATATATATATATATATATATATATATATATACATATATATATATATATATATATATATATATATGAATTATCCAGAAATTCGAGGGTGGGCAAAAAAAACAACCCAACATTAATCCAAACTCCAATGAATCCTTGTTTCGAGGAAATTTCTAATAATAATCTCTGATGATCATTTATTAGGCCATTGATCTGCCGTAGTTAATTTCAAGCCAAGAATTTCTGATAAATGAAGAATTTCCTCCTTAATAAACTATTTCCCGACAACATCAACTCTAATTTTTCTTTTAGAAAATGTTAAGTAACAAATAAGGTTTGGAATTTCCACTAAAATTGGGAAAATACAAACGAAATAACTTGATTGGCAACTATGGAGATCTAATTGATTCCACGTGAAATTTTGTACAAAATTTTCGACTACATCGAATGAATTTTCCTTATAAACAAAAACTCCCTTGTCAATTAAAGGGTATTTATTGTTCGAGTTTCTACTCCTTTGAAATGAAAAAACACGATATGATTGGATTTTTAAAAATATGAAAAAAACATGCGTTGGCAACTCTAGTATCTAATTGGCTGCACTTCGGCATCTGATGGAAATTGAGCACTTGAATTCACCTCTTCTCTCAGCTTATCTATTGTATAGTCTCTTTCTTTCGCACAACCACATCCTCTCATGCTTCCCGTACGTCTGATATTTTGCCCGACCCAATCTTTCAAGCTCCAATTCTCTCCCATTGCGATTTTCGAATTCACCCTATCGTGAGCACAAACTCAAAAATTGATTGTGACGTCTAAAGAACTATTCAGTCATTTTCCAACTTGCTTTTCTGCACCTTCACTTCAACCGATATCAACACATAAAATTGACGATGTGTCAACTCTAAATTGACTCATTTCCTTTTCGCGACTTAAAATAATACGAGGTATCAAAGACTGGGCATATTTGTATTGGCATATTTGACCAGTGCCGGCTCGTGTATAGGCACTGCGGAACTGCAGCACCCCCTATTTCCACTCGATATTATCGATAACATTCAATATAATGAGTCCCTTTTTATTTAATTCCTTCTTTATGATTGTACATTATATAATACTTAAGCTTAATTAATTTCAGTAGCCATCCCCTAGTTTATAAAAAAAAATGCAAAAATCCTTGTATAGAACTGTGCGCTTCACCGTTCCAGCGACGCGGTGTTTGACTGCTGCGCGCATACTCACATGTCCGAGATAGGAAGCTGCATACTAGGGAGAGAGAGCACTGTGGCTCACGCAGCGCCAATCCTGGTGTGCTGGTGGGAGGTAGTGTTGTTTTTTTACTCCGCGTGTGTTGTGCTTAAAAACGTGTTTATATTTTTTAATGTGATAAAGGGTAAAATTGAATTCATAGTTTTTTCGATTCTTTTATTAATTAATTAAGGTGCTGAAATTTATCTTGAAAATAATCTAGATGATGTTATTAGTGAAATTATGAAACTAATAAAAATCCTCTTAACAATTTCCATGACTACATCAAAAGCAGAACGCTGCTTTTCAACACTGAAAAGAATAAAAACTTTTTTAAGAAGCAAAATAAATTCTGAAAGACTAAATGCACTTGCAGTGCTTTCAATGGAGAAAAATTCCTCAGTAGTCATCCAGAGATCAAGGAGAAAATAATTAATCTTTTTGCGCAAATTAAAACAAGAAGAATCGATTTCGTTTTTAAATGAATGGATTAAGCTTGAATTATAACAATTTAGGCCATTAGTAAGTAAAAAAATGTTTAATTTTGTTATGTTTAAGATTTTATCAAGTTTATCTTTAAATTTTCTTTTTATGTTTATTTCCTTTTGCACAATATTAAAACAATGGTAAAAAATATCTGATGCAGCATCCCCACTAATTTTAGCTAGGAACCGCTACTGTATTTGACTCAAGGTGTTAGATGCTAGACATGACGTAATTTGAGTGGCTAATTTCGTTATTATTTTATCTAGTGGCAAATTTCAATTTAGTTTTTAGAAACGATCTCTCTACTTAAATAATGGAAGAAAACCCCGGATCTCTTTTGGACAATACGAAACAGAAGGATTCCAATTTGCCATTTCTTCTCCTTGATTGGATCTTATCTTGGAGTCGACTGAGAAGGAGAAGAGCGGCGATAATAACTCGACTCCAAAGAATTATTCGGAGTCGAGTTGGAGTCTACATAATTATGAGGCTGTAACATCAGCAATACCTGGGGGCAGCTTATTAGTTGCGTGTTAGTCAGGTCGCGGGTGACTCTACAGCTCACTATGTCGGTTGGGCGGTCGGCCGGTCCCCGTTTTGCTTATTTTAGTTTTATAATATCATTGTAACTATTTTCTCGATTCCGATGAAATTTGAAACCCTTATGTTGTTTTACATTCTCTTTCGAATGATCTAATTGCCAAACTCCTCCCAAGGTTAGCCCGGGAATTATTTTGTTTTGGCAATAACATTCTCTTTCGAATGATAGAATTACCAAGTTCCTCCTAAGGTTATTTTGGGAATATTTTAATGTTTTGAAGATCTTCAGGTCTAAAATCAGAATAAGTGTGCGCACGCGACATTTTGGTCAGCAGACCTTGTTTTGGGAGTACTTTATCATAGTAATTAGTTCTTTTGCTGGATAGACATTCTCAAATTATGGCTCGTTCAACTTACAAAGATATATTTAAAATAGTTTCAGGTAGAGATCTTCTGCCAACTATAAATTGGATATAGTTAATTGAACCGAGGATGAAAGCGTATGTCAAAAGTATGCAAAGATGCAGAGGGGAGTTTTTTGATTGTCTTTAAGGATTTATGCGGAAAGAAAGAGATAAGCAAAGACACTTTTCATTCGTCCTGCGCGACAATTGCTGTTCATGATCTGTGCAACTAAATTATTTACTAAATTGTCTTTTTATGTTTTATTCTATTGCCATGTTATTTTTTTATTGTTTAAATATGTCATAGGGAATCATTTTTGTTATCTCCTACAAATAGACATCCCTTGCGCTCATATTTCTTTACCAGCTATATTATAGATATTTTTTATCTATGCCAGTTTGTTTACAAAAGTCTATTATCTTTACCAGCTTGTTTACAGAGGCTTTTTCTCTATACCAGCTTGTTTACAGAAGTATATTATCTTTACCAGTTTTTTTTTGTTTCAGAGGTTTATTACCTTTACCAGCTTTTACACAAAGCTTGTTTACTTGTTTACAGAGGTCTATTATCTATACCAGCTTGTTTACAAAAGCATGTGATCTTTATCAGTTTTTTGCAGTGGCTTATTATTTTTACCAGCTCGTTCACATAGATTTATTTTCTTTAACGGCTTGTTTACAAAGGCCTATTATCTTTACCAGCTTGTTTACAGGGGCTATAATGTTTACCAGTTTATTTACAGAGATCTATTATCTTACCAAGCTTTTTACGGAGATTAATTTTCTCTACCACCTTTTTAAATGAGGCCATTATCTTGACCAGCTTGTTAACATAGATCTATTATCTCTACCCGCTTGTTTAGAGAGGTCTATAATCTTTACCAGCCTGTTTACAGATATTTATTATCTTTACCAATCTTGTTTACGGAGATTTTCTCTACCAACTTGTTTAAAGAGATCTATTTTCTTTATCAGCTTGTTTACGGAGATCTATTATCTTTAACAGATTTTTTACAGAAGTATATTATCTTTACAAGCTGTCTGGAAGTATTGATAATTACAACTATGTGTTGATCTTATTAGTTAATATTTTAGAAATTTCGAAGATTTTAAAAAGAAGGGGTTCCAATTAACCCAGATACCACTATCATTCATATGGGCAAAAGTGGGTCTCCTCTTCCTTATATGGGTCAATTTGAAAAAAATATAGATTAAAATGGGTAGACCTCGTGTCACGTACCCTTCTTTTATAAATTAGGGTAAGGGTATTTCAGTATTAGATGTTCCTTTTATAGCCTAGAGTTGAGCGAAATCACCGTAATAAGATTTATAGTTTCAAAGAGTATGGAGAATTCTTCGACAAATTTACTTTCTTCATAAGAAAGCAGCAAGAGATTTTTAGACCCAAATTTAACCTCTTTAGTTAAAAGTACTTTGAATGAATGTGTGTTTGAGGTTAAAGTTTGTTCGCTCGTTTAGACGCCGAACGTTAATGATGCTCTGCTAATCAATGCAGAAATTAATTCCCGGCCTGATCTCTCTTTGAGAGTTGAGCGATGTGTAACTTACCTTGTTTTAAGCACTTATTTAAACACAACGGTCCAAGACAGCGATTTGTTTGTTTGGCGAGGAGTCAGTTTGATGAAGGTACTTTAGCTTTGTTTGAGTTTGCAGTTAAAGATTGGTGTGGATAAGTAAAGTGTGAATTCGGTGTAATTTGAGAGTTAAAAACAAATCAGTCGATAACTTTAGGTTGATAGATTAAAAGAGTGCAAAACAGAGATGTAACTGTTCGAAAATCTGGAGAGTTTGTATAGATCGTTGATCTAGCACCAGCTAGGGACCGGCCGTAGGATATCCAACCACATAAATCAACCTCGCCCATCCTTCACATCGGGTATGGAGGGAGGAACCCTTCCCACAGGCCCACTTAGTCCCTCGAGTCCACACCGCCAACTGTTTCAAGCCAGCACACACGGCTATAAAGGACCAATTCTGTCACACAGAAGAAGCATTGCAAAAGCGATCCCAGTGCAACATTTCAGAAGACAAGGGGACAGTTTTAATATAGCCTGCTGGATTGGAGTTTCTCTTTTCTAATTTAATGTTTGTATCTATGATATTCTAGAAGGCTAATTCACTCGTTCATCAAACTAAACCAAACCTAACCGAACATATAAATAAATTATTTTACGTTTTCGACTTTTATTTCCATATTTTCGGTTTTGCAATCTTTTCTGTTTTATCGTCGCATTTCTCCACTGCCCGGAGACGTTCCTGGGAGTAATGCGACTCGAGTCATGTCGCTTCCGAGAGAATGGGGAGGTTAAGTAGGCTAATTTTGTATTAACTAACCTCACCTAAATTATGCAACCTACCTAACTTGACTAAACCCATCCTAAACCTAAAAAAAGTAAAAATGTTAACTTATACTTTAAGTTTGAATTTGTAATGTACTTTTAAATATTATATCTTCATATCAGCTACAACTCACTTCTCGACTTAAAACTACTATTGCGTCAAAACTATTTACTCTCAAGACAATCTTGCAGAGTACTCATTAAGGTTAAGCTTTTTTTAAAGTTTGTGGAGGATTAATTAGGATAAGATAAGTAATTTATGTATGTTAAAGAGCGTGAAATAAAATAATAGGGCTAAAAATAATCTTGCTAGACACATTCAGAACTCTGCAGCCTCTCGCTAGCCACATAGGTTAGGTTGCGCCACACCAAGGCGCTTGACCATGTCTCAAAAGGAAATACGCGAGAGAACAGGACAAGATTTGCTGACCAAAGTCGTGTGTTCTCACTTATTCTGATTTATGACCTTACGACCTTCAAAACTTTCAATAATTCCCGGACTAACTTTGAGAGGACCTTGGAAATTCTATCATTCGAAAGAGAATGTAAAACAACAGAAGGGATTCGAATTTCATTAGAATCGGCCGAATAGTTACAATGTTATTATAAAAAAAGAAGAAGCAAAGCGGGGACCGACCGACCGAGATATAGAGTCGCACGCAACTCAAACCCCTGTTTGGGCACTCTTATTAATCAAATAGTCAAAGGGATACCCGTAGTCTTCAAATGTGCATAAACTGAGACCATTATTGATCAACTGGGTCAAGTAAAGGGGGAGGAGGGGGGGGGGGTTATGAAACTGGGTGAAATTGTGACCGATATTATTGCAAAGTCCACATTATTCACCTAGGAAATGTTTAACATTTCATCAAGAGATTGCTCTCTCTCTCTCTCTCTCTCTCACACACACACACACACACACACACACACACACATACACACAAAATAGCTCTTTTCCTCTCAGAATCTCACTCTCTCTCTCTTTCTCTCTCTCTCTTTCTCTCTCTCTCTTACTTTCTCTCTCTCTCTCACGCATACACATACACACACACACACACACAAACGCACAATCTCTGTTACAGATGCAAACTGTCTCCCTTACAATCTCTCTATCACACAAACAATATTTCTTACAATCTCTTTTGCAATCTCTCACAATCTATCTTTCTCTCTATCTCTCTCTCACACACAATCTTGATCACAATCTCTCTTATAAGCTCTCTTACAATCTAACTTTCAATCTCTCTCTTAAAGTCCCTTTCATTCTCCCTCTCAACATCTCTCAATCTATATCTCAAACTATCTCTCTATCTCTCAATCTATATCTCAAGCTATCTTTCAATCTCTCTATTTATTCTATCTCTCAATATTTCTATATATCTATCTCTCAATCCATATATCAAGCTATCTCTATATATTCTATCTCTCAATCTCTCTATCCATCTATCTCTTAATCTATATATTAAGTTATCTTTCAATCTCTATCTATTATATCTCTCTATCTATTATATATCTCAATCTCTCTATCTATCTCTCAATTTCTATCTATCTATCTCTCAATTTCTCTATCTCTCAATCTCTATCTATCTATCTTTCAATCTCTCTATCTCTTAATCTCCATAGCTATCTCTCTATCTATCTACCTACCTATATCCTTTCTCTCTCCTTCCCTCCTTCCAACTCTCTCACTCTTAACTGGAGATAGATAGATAGATGGATGGATGGACAGATAGATAGATAATAAACTATTGTGCCACACACATTCTTTCATTTCATCCTGATTAATTGTTTTAATTCATTTTACCTGTTGAATATTGATACCTATTTGGTGCATAAATATCTGAGTGCCATTAAATTTCCCTTTTTCAAATCTTGGCCACCAACGTTTGTTTAGGTCAATGGCTATAAACTCTTTGGCAACTGATCTTCCTGCACATGAGGACTCTTCCAGATAATACCACTCGGCACATTGTACTGGACATGAAGTCAATTCTAGCACTCTTGCCCTTTCTTCCTAGATGTTCATCTAGAATGTTCTATAAGTTTCGTTCTAGAGGTGTCCGAACCGGGAGAATAAGCGTCCTAATCATTTTAGATCGTTGGAGAATTAAAAATATTCAATGGATTTTGGTCGATAAACTAATTCTCTTGTTTACTATTCACTGTTATTCCATTTGTATGTTGTGTATTTTTCACTTTGGTATTTTTTTTCTTTAATGAGTTGCTTTACCTACTAGAACACATGAGTTTTTAGCATTCTGCCTTTAAAACTGTGGTACCGTCTTAGCTAATAATAATACAGTCCTGGTAAATTTTTTGGCAGAGGCTAATCGAGGAGTTGGTCATATAAACACACTCTAATTATATAATATATTTATTAAGAATGTCAGGTACGAATTCTTCTTGGTTGCTCAGTCAAGTGCCTGCAGCTCGCGTAAATGAAGAGGTCGGATGTTAATTGTGAGGCTGACACTTGGCGTGGAGCGAATAAGTGAGTTGACGAAATGGTGAAGCAATGACCATACACTATGATTGGCATCTTTTCACAGTGTCCCTAAATAGGTCCGAATGGCGTGAAGTTGCTAGGTGTTGCCATTATGAGGATGCCAGTGGTTGCTGGCTGCAACACTATTTTTTCCAAATATCCCTTATATAAATAGAGAATGGTACCAAAGTATGCCTTAAGTATTGTTGTACAACCGATCCACAATTTTGGTGGGGTTCCATTTGTTTTCTAACCTGATAGAGAACCAGGTGTGATTGGTTACGAGTACTTTTAATTACTCACATATTTACTCAATTACTCACACAATTACTTTCATTACATCCCTATTCTTCGTTTGGTTTCTATGTTTTCTCTTTTTCTTACTAAATAACTTCTTGTTCCTATCCGGATCTTCTTTCACCTAACTCGGCCTCGTCATTCGTCTCCAATTAAAGTTCCACATCACCATTCCACCACCATTAGGCACCGAACCATTGAGTATGCACCTCTACAGCCTTTGCAGTACTCAATACGTGTACCCTAATCCCCAAGTATCCATCTCTTATCCTGTTTTCTCAGCGTCCGTTCGTTTCCAACACATCTCAACACAATTCTATCCAGTCCATAGCTCAGATCAAGGAACCTCTCCTCCTCACCTTCACTTTTATCGTTCTTATCCGACCCATGAATCATCTCTCTCATCAGCCAATAGCATAGCCACTCCCTGTTTAACGTACCACTACTTACCAATATAAGCCACATTCCATCACACACTCTTCGTTACATTTCACACGAACAGATTCATCTTCCTTCATTTTAACCTATTTTACTCTCCTTTCTTTCTCTCATCACTCTTACACTCCCTCCTCCCATTCTATATGCTCACATGATTCACACATTATATATATATATATATATATATATATATATATATATATATATATATATATATATATATATATATATATATATATATATATATATATATATGCCCAGTATAAGGCTTTATTTTCTCTATCTTCGCGTGTGTCTTCTTGGAGTATTTCTTCCCCCTCGCCACTTCATAATTCCTAATTCTTTTACTATATCTATCGCTGGTGTTTGTGTTCTTATCCAAGTGTTTCTTTGATGTTCCTACGAGTAATGCCTGGCCCGTAACGTTCCATATTTCTCTGAGGTTGCTCTTATTCTCTAGGCGTCGATTTGTGCTCAGTGTCCAAGTGTCATTTTTAAAAGACGTCCAAGTGTCACATTCTTAAATTAATAAAGGTAAGATACATCGATCAAATACCTTTAAGGGTAGGCTGTTAGAATTATTACCCCAAAAGCAGGCCAGAGCTAAGCAAGGTGGTGGTGCTTAGACGCGAGGCATTCGTCTCCAATTGACTTTGAAAAGTTAAATTTGCCGCTCCAGAGTTTATCCGAAACGATTAGTTCCGAATTCCCTCGTTAGTTAGAGTTTGGTTTAAGGGTAGTTTTGAGAGTTTGAGTAGAGTTTGAGAGATGTTTGATAGTTCCAAAATCGATAGAAAGTCATGAGATCGAAGGACCCAAACATAAATGAATTTAGGCGAGAGAGGAGGCCAAAAGAGAGAGAGAGAGAGAGAGAGAGAGAGAGAGAGAGAGAGAGAGAGAGAGAGAGAGAGTTTGAAGGGAATTCCACGGATCTCGCAGAATCAATGCAAGAAAGAGGGTATAAAGCTTACCTTAGTCGGAGAACTCAGGTAAACACCTACTTGAGAGGAGGAGTCGCTCAAGGTGTCGAAAACGTCAGAAGTTTTCTATCCGGGCGAGCACCTACTTGAGAGGAGGAGTCGCTCAAGGTGCCAAAAACTTCCGAAGTTTTCTATCCGGGCGAACACCTACTTGAGAGGAGGAGTCGCTCAAGGGGCCACAAACTTCAGAAGTTTTCTATCCGGGTGAGCCCCTACTTGAGAGGAGGAGTCGTTCAAGGTGCCGCAAACTTCAGAAGTTTTCTATCCGGGCGAGCACCTACTTGAGAGGAGGATTCGCTCAAGGTGCAGCAAACTTCAGAAGTTTTCTATCCGGGCGAGCACAGACTTGAGATGAGGAGTCGCTCAAGGTGCCGAAAACTTCAGAAGTTTTCTATCCGGGCGAGCACAGACTTGAGAGGAGGAGTCGCTCAAGGTCCCGAAAACTTCCGAAGTTTTTTATTCGGGCGAGCACAGACTTGAGAGGAGGAGTCGCTCAAGGTGCCGAAAACTTCAGAAGTTTTCTATCCGGGCGAGCACAGACTTGAGAGGAGGAGTCGCTCAAGTTCCCGAAAACTTCAGAAGTTTTCTATCCGGGCGAGCACAGACTTGAGAGGAGGAGTCGCTCAAGGTGCCGAAAACTTCAGAAGTTTTTTATTCGGGCGAGCACAGACTTGAGAGGAGGAGTCGCTCAAGGTGCCGAAAACTTCAGAAGTTTTCTATCCGGGCGAGCACAGACTTGAGAGGAGGAGTCGCTCAAGGTCCCAAAAACTTCAGAAGTTTTTTATTCGGGCGAGCACAGACTTGAGAGGAGGAGTCGCTCAAGGTCCCGAAAACTTCAGAAGTTTTCTATCCGGGCGAGCACAGACTTGAGAGGAGGAGTCGCTCAAGGTCCCGAAAACTTCAGAAGTTTTCTATCCGGGCGAGCACCTACTTGAGAGGAGGATTCACTCAAGGTGCAGCAAACTTCAGAAGTTTTCTATCCGGGCGAGCACAGACTTGAGAGGAGGAGTCGCTCAAGGTGCCGAAAACTTCAGAAGTTTTCTATCCGGGCGAGCACAGACTTGAGAGGAGTCGCTCAAGGTCCCGAAAACTTCAGAAGTTTTCTATCCGGGCGAGCACCTACTTGAGAGGAGGATTCGCTCAAGGTGCAGCAAACTTCAGAAGTTTTCTATCCGGGCGAGCCTCTACTTGAGAGGAGGATTCGCTCAAGGTGCCGAAAACTTCAGAAGTTTTCTATCCGGGCGAGCACAGACTTGAGAGGAGGAGTCGCTCAAGGTGCCGAAAACTTCAGAAGTTTTCTATCCGGGCGAGCACAGACTTGAGAGGAGGAGTCGCTCAAGGTGCCGAAAACTTCAGAAGTTTTCTATCCGGGCGAGCACAGACTTGAGAGGAGGAGTCGCTCAAGGTGCCGAAAACTTCAGAAGTTTTCTATCCGACCGATTCCAATAAGTTTGAAGAGAGTTTTCAGTTTGGCTGTTCTTTCTTCAAGCTTCGGAACGATCCCGACCGGAGTTCAAGAGTTTGGGTTTTGAGAGGAGTTTCAGAGAGTTGTTCCTTCCACTTTCTTGTGATCAATAGTGTCCTTTAGTCACTCCTCGAAGAGGGTTTTCAAGGAACCAGGAAAGGGAGAGTTGAGGGATGATTAAGGTAGGAGGAGTCAGGGATAACAGACATCCAGATGCACAAAGACCCGTAAATACCCTCGGGTTCAGCACTGATCCCCAAGAATAGTGCAGCCAGAGAGAGGGGGGGGCAAGCATCCCGAGGCTCAAAATGCTTAACTGCCCTCTCCCCACTCATATAACCTTAAACCGTTTGGTTCTTTTTCGATCGCTAAGAAGAGCTCTGCGAGAGATGGGGTGGGGGGGATGGGGGTGAGAACCCACTACGAGGGAAACCATCCATCATGCTATCTTCCTTTGACGTACATGCTTTCATGTACGCTCACACTTACACATGTGTAAGACGGTGCAATAGGCTGTAATATTAAGAACAGGCACGTCCTCTGAATATCGAGCTAAGCTCTCCTATCGCTACTGAAGATCGAGCTAACCTCTCTATCGCTACTCAAGATGGAATTAAACGCTTTATCGCTACTGAAGATAAAGCTAAGCTCTCTATCGCTACTCAAGATGGAACTAAGCGCTCTATCGCTACTGACGATGAAGCTAAGCTATCTATCGCTACTGAAGATGGAGCTAAGTTTCCCTACCCATTTCATCTCTAATTTTCTCCCTTTACTGCGTTTCTTTTCCATTTTTTCATCATGAGTCACAAGATGTCCTAACTATCTTTGTACCTGCTCCCAAATTTGATTGACCTGTATTTGTGTAAGTCTTCCTTGTTGCCTTTTCCAAAAAGTGATAAGTGACTGATTGACCTTTAGTTTTTTAATTTTCCCTTGTTGCCTTTTTTTAAAAGTGACATGAGACTGATTGGCCTTGTTGTTTCCTAAGTCTCTCTTGTTGCCTTTTTTAAAATTCTGATATGTGACTGATTGGCCTGTAGTTCTCTAGGTCTCACTTGCCGTTGTTTTTAAAAGTGATATCAGACTGATTGACACATATATCTGTAAGTCTTTCGTATCGCTTATTTATAACAAGTGATATCAGATTGATTGACCTGTAATTCTATAAGGCTTCCGTGTCGCCTTATTAAAAAAGGTGATAAGATACTGATTGACCTGTACTTTTGTAAGCCTTCCTTGTCGCTTTTTGATAAAAAGTTAAACAAAAGCTTAGGACCATGTCACTGATGGCTTGCACTTAAACATTTTGTAAACAGTCTATTAGGTCAAGATAACTTCATCGCCACCTTATATTAGGTTCATGTAGCCCCATTATTTCCGGAGTGCTTTACCATTTTCATGCTCTTAAGAACATGCAAAATTTCTTGTCTCTGTACTAGTGAGCCTCCTTTAGATTTAGAGAGAGGACTTATCACCAGTATAAAGTGTAGGAAAAAAGGAATAGAATTCGAAAGGGGAGGTAATCTTTCACGCTTACAGGGAGAGCAAATAATATGCCCCTACGTGTAGGCAATATGTAGGCTTAGCCCAAATTAGGCAACACTCATAGAGGAAATAACTGATGTGATACGAGGTAATAGGCTATAAATATATTGAATACGAGCCTTTTACACGCTACCAACCTTCAAGGGAGATAATTATGATTCCCACTTGGAAATAAACAGGAGTAACCGAGTCCAGATAACGAAGGAAGACAAGAAGGGAGCGCTCGGGTTTGCGACAGGGAAAGATACAAAGATAGAATAATTAAAAGGCACGAAATGAGCGTGTGAGACTAACTCGCATTGCGCGAAACATTATGACATTTGTACTAAAAGTTATTTAATCAAAATAAATAATGAAAAACGGGCTAATGTAATTTTTAAATGACTGTTTGTCGGAAACGACATTTTTCGACATGAGGTGTCTATTTTTATCATATAATGGATAATAGAATTCGTCAGTTTTTCTAATAATCCATAATATTTTTGTAACTTTTGTTTCCCTCATTATCCCCTTGTTTGTATTTATTTTTGGCTATTTATTATGTGTTGTTTCATCTATTTTATTATTTGTTGTTTTCGGTAGTTTTGCTGGCGAGTATTTTTTTTATTATATATTCTATGTTCTACCCTTGACTGTTTTTTAATGAGCTATTTGAGTTTTGTTCAATCGATCCTGTCTCTAATTGTTACAAGCCGTCTTATATTTCACTTTGTGTCTTAAAGATTTTGCGTAGCGTTACTTTATTATTCCGCTAGATGGATTACCAGCATCGTTATTTCCCAAAGTTATCCATTGTAAAAGAGGGGCGCAGCCAGCAACTCTATAATGGCGAAACTTGGCGACTTAATGCCATTCGGGCTGACTTAATCTGTGGCAATCCGGAGAGGAGCATGTTTTTCATACCCTCAACGCTCACTGCCACCCTCACTCCACGCTAAGTGCCAACCTTCACTTATCCTTCAAGAAAGCTCTGCATCAACGAGAGCTGCAAGCCACCTGACTTTAGGTAATCAGCAAGAATTCCAACCTAACCTTGTCATAAATAATATTAATTGTAAGCGTGTTTACATAACCAACTGGCTTCAATAGTTTATAGCACATTATACACGTGGTATATCGATTGCTTGTTGTTTGTTCGCGGATTTTTTACCCTATCTCGTCTTTGGGAAGGTAAAGTATTCATCCCGGCTCGTATGCACCAGTTCTTGACTCGACATCCTTTTCCAGGGACCTTTGCGGAAGAGGATGGTGATCCTCTATCGCTGACGAGTGAAGACAACTACCAAGATATCTCGAACTTCCTTCAGTTGCTTCACAAACGGTCGCTACCGCGATGGTACCAAGGTTTCATGTACAAGGTGCGTATAAAGCAAGACGAGGAACTATGTTCTCTCGTCCAAAAACAGAAATAAAGAGAGATCCAACAGGAATCATGCTCAGATATTTGCCAGGGTAAAATAACACAAGGAATGCTTCCTTAAATGTATTAAATTTATATAATGCACAAATAGGTCACAAATAAATATAACAGGAATAAACCACCAATGACAGCACGTTGTTATAAAATAAGCACGGCTACTCCGGACAATCAGCACAGGAAAATATCCCCGTCTTATGTCCCTTCTAAGTAATTGTAGGTCTCGATAACGAGAACCAAAGAATGCGGGGCAAGACTAAAAGAAATACCCCAAATACCTGTTACAGAAGTAGTAAGGCAATACACAGATGGTGGTTGTCTTGGAAACAGGGGAGTCGTAACGGGCCCAGATGCATAGGACTTCCGGTGAGAGCGACAGAGACGGGTAAATCGGGAGCTTGCAAAAGGTGCACCGGCAGAAATAATGGCGACAATTACTGGTAGTGGTCTGGTAAGGCAGTGTAGGTAACAGCAGGTCCTCTCTGTACCAACTCCCGATCGGCTCTGAGTTCCTTCGCGTCAGGGGGTCCTATGTATAACCTTTGCCGGGAGTGTGTACGTGACTAAATTCATGCCGGTTTTCAACTCGCCGCCCCGCGCCTTCCAGCCGCTACGACGGTATTTTCTAGTGAGTCGTTAGCTACATAGTGGTTTAGCCTTACAGTGAGTGAAACCGAGCGAGAGACCCAGCAATTTCCTACCTAGGAACATCATATACGCTAAGTACAGTGCCAAGAACAATGTCAGCCCCAGTAAATTAATAGGCGTTAAGTACGGCAATCAGGACAATATCAGACCTCTAAACATCATAGACGTTAAGTAAGGCGACCGGGATAATAATATCTAAGACCTAGTAACATCATAGACCCTAGTTACAGCACCAGTGACAATGTCACACCTAGTAACATCATAGACACTAAGTTCGGCGATCAGGACAATGTCAGACCTAGTAAACACTAAATACTGCTACGAGAACAATGTCAGATCAAATAACAAGATAGACGCTGTGTACGGCGCCAAGACTAATTGAAGGCTCATTTCAAAACCCTTTGAACTTAATTCGAATGATCTAGAGACTAGCCACTGGATCTTGGGAACAAGTCCCTTTTGTAAGTAGAAAAAAGAGCATCACGTTTCTTCTCTTCAATCCACCCTTATTCCTCCTTCTGCTTTTCATATTTTTCCTCGTGTTTTCCTCTGTTTACCCTTAGCAGGCGATATCCCATGACGAGAAGATTTTTCCTCTTCTCTTCGATCTATAATAAAAATCGAGGACGAGATAGGTTCGTTTTATGAGATTTCATTGCAGAATTGTTTATCTTGGCTAGTTTTTTGGTCTTGGCTTCAGTCTCTGCATTGAATCTTCCATAGCCAACCATAGATTTTTGGTTAAATTTGTTAAAGTAATAAAATTACATCCGTGGCCACCGTTGCAGCCATGCTTGTATTTTCACTCTGTTATTTCATTTATTATTAATATTAGGTTTACAATTTTTTGTGTATGTCCTTAGTACAATATTCATACGTGTTTCATTTTAATTTAATGGATAGTATGTACATACAATGATCCTAGCAAATTGGTAAGTGTTGGTTGGAACTTCCGTAGTAACGGACGAGAATACCAACCTCAAATCGCGGACACATCTTGGAAACGGCGATCATAATACGTCTATACCACGGTCATTACACAAATATTTTCTCCATGAATCTTATGTAAATAATTGTGTATCCTTGGTCCCGGACCTGAAACACAAATACTTATAAAATATATATATGGGAAAGTTGCACATGTACAGGGTGGCCCACAAATTTCCCTACTTTGGAAAAATTTATATTTTTTCTTAGAAAATGGCAGATATTTGTGTAAAATCATCTTCCATAATTAGATCAATAAAATGATATATTTTAATTTACAGACTTTTATTTCATTTATTAAATATATATAAAAGTGATTCAATTTTTAAATGGTAGGGGGAATTTGTGTCAATACCCTGTCTAACCTCACCCCCCTCCTGAACACTCCTCGTTCTGTCCTCTGCTCGATGGGTGACCGTTCCTTCTCAGTTTGTGCTCCTAGACTCTGGAATGCTCTTTCTGCCGAAGTCCGATCCCCTCCCTCCCTCGCTACTTTCAAACGTCTCCTGAAGACTCATCTCTTCAGAATAGCCTTCTCTTTCCTGTAAACTTTCTCTACACAACCTCCGCTCTGGGGGGGGGAACAGCCCTGAAGGGCGCACTATAAATACCTATTATTTGAATAAATGGCTTAAACTTTCATGACACTTGGGTAGAAAAAAGTGTCAATAGTCATAGAAAACGGATCATTGTCCTCCACTCCCCGCCTGAGTGTCCCGGTCTGAGGCATTCTTCGCCCGCGTTACCTGTCCCGTTGCCGGGACAACATAAGGGTTTCAAATTTCCTTAGAATCGGCAGAATAGTTACGATGTCATTGCCAAATAATTCCTGGGCTAACCTTGAGATGACCTTGGCAATTATATCCCTCGAAAGAGAATGTAAAATGACAAAAGGGTTTCAAATTTCCTTAGAATCGGTCGAATAGTTACGAAATTATTGCCCAAAAACTCATTGAAAAGTAAAAGGGTAACCATCTGACCTGACGGACCTACGGACTGATATAGTAACTTATAGACTCGGATGCACGTGACCCAAAAGAAAGGTTTAAAAAACTACCACTTTAGAGTCTTGGCAAACGGAGGATAATGAAAGAAATGGCGTTTGTTCGCTTAAATCCATACGCTTTTCATCGATTCTGAGATTATCAAACAGAAATTAATTTAATTCAATACTATCTTAAACCCTCCATTTTTCTATCTTAAACCTTCCATTCTTCTATCTTAAACCTAGCATTCTTCTATCTTAAACCCTCCATTCATCAATCTTAAACTCTCCATTTTTCTATCTTAAACCCTCAATTCTTCTATCTTAAACCCTCCATTCTTCTATCTTAAACCCTTCATTCTTCTATCTAAAAACCTACATTCATCAATTTTAAACTCTCCATTCTTTGATCTTAAACCCTGCATTCTTCTATCTTAAACCCTCGATTCGTCAATCTTAAACTCTCCATTCTTCTATCTTAAACCTACTATTCTTCTATCTTAAACCCTCCCTTCGTCAATCTTAAACCCTCCATTCATCAATCTTAAACTCTCCATTATTCTATCTTTAACCCTCCATTCATCAATCTTAAACTCTATATTCTTCTATCTTTAACCCTCTATTCATCAATCTTATACTCTTCATTCTTCTATCTTAAACCCCCTATTCTTCTATATTAAACCCTCGATTCGTCAATCTTAAACTCTCCATTCTTCTATCTTAAACCTACTATTCTTCTATCTTAAACCCTCCCTTCGTCAATCTTAAACCCTACATTCATCAATCTTAAACTCTCCATTCTTCTATCTTTAACCCTCCATTCATCAATCTTAAACTCTATATTCTTCTATCTTTAACCCTCTATTCATCAATCTTATACTCTTCATTCTTCTATCTTAAACCCCCTATTCTTCTATATTAAACCCTCGATTCGTCAATCTTAAACTCTCCATTCTTCTATCTTAAACCTACTATTCTTCTATCTTAAACCCTCCCTTCGTCAATCTTAAACCCTCCATTCATCAATCTTAAACTCTCCATTCTTCTATCTTTAACCCTCCATTCATCAATCTTAAACCCTCTATTCATCAATCTTAAACCCTTCATTCTTCTATCTTAAAACCTACATTCATCAATCTTAAACTCTCCATTCTTCTATCTTAAACCCTCCATTTTTCTATCTTAAACCCTCCATTCTTCTATCTTAAACCCTCCATTCATCAATCTTAAACTCTCCATTCTTCTATCTTAAACCCTCCATTCATCAATCTTAAACTCTCCATTCTTCTATCTTAAACCTTCCATTCATTAATCTCAAACTCTCTATTCTTTTACCTTAAAACCTCCATTCATCAATCTTAAACTCTCCATTCTTCCATCTTTAACCCTCCATTCATCAATCTTAAACTCTCCATTCTTCTATCTTAAACCTTCCATTCATCAATCTTAAACTCTCCATTCTTCTATCCTAAACCCACCATTCTTCTATTTTAAACCCTCTATTCTTTTATTTTAAATTTAAACCCTCCATTCATCAATCTTAAACCCTCCATTCTTCTATCTTAAACCCTCCATTCTTCTATCTTGAACCCTCCATTTTTCTATCTTAAACCCTCCATTTTTCTATTTTAAACCCTCCATTCTTCTATCTTAAACCCTCCATTTTTTTATCTTAAACCCTCCATTCTTCTATCTTAAACCCTCCATTCTTCTATCTTAAGCCCTCCCTTCGTCAATCTTAAACCCTCCATTTATCAATCTTAAACCCTCCATTCTTCTATCTTAAGCCCCTCCTTCGTCAATCTTAAACCCTCCATTCATCAATCTTAAACCCTCCATTTTTTTTATCTTAAACCCTCCATTCTTCTATCTTAAACCCTCCATTCATCAATCTTAAACTCTCCATTCTTCTATCTTAAACCCTCAATTCATCAATCTTAAACTCTTCATTCTTCTATCTTAAACCCTCCAATTTTCGTTTTTTATATTATCTATTAGACAACCACTTTATATTGTCAAATCCTATTGACTAAAGCCTTGCCAGTCGATAAATTCAAGTGCTTATACTAAAGGGTGGATAGTTTTGAAGGTTAAGAACTCAATTAAGTGTATTTTAGTGTTAATGGTGAATGGGTCATTAAAGGGTGTTTAGTTATGTAGGTTAATGGGTTAATAAAAGGTTGTTTAGTTTTTTAGATTGAGGTCACTTAAAGGGTAGCTAGTTATTCAATTTGGTAAAACTTGGAATTACACAACATCACAGCACCAAACATTTAAATTAAAAAAAAATAAACTAACCACAATCTGCTTAACCCCTCTAACTTTATAAACTAAACACCATTAATTAACCACCTACCCTCCCCACTAACCACCTTTTACTTAAAATCCAAACCTTCTCCCCGTAGTTTAGATCGTTAAAATGGCGGTAAGTCTCCAAGACCGAACATCAAAGGTTTCGGTAATTAGCATATTTAAATAGCGTCATACTTGTCCTCTTTAGTTCGCACCTTTTTCTCGGTAATTCTTTTTTTTATCAAGTTGCGTAGGAGAGGAGGACGATTTTGACTATTATTTACTATTTTACGAATGCCTCGATCCAGCGATAGGACCTGATAATACCTGAGGAAGAGATATATGGTGGTGTTATCCGATTTTATGGCAGAATTTGTTGTGTACGGTCGTGTTTTAGTCGTAGCCTCGGTCTCTGTTTTAAATCATCCATAGACATCGATGGATTTTTGTTCAGTTTTTATAAAGTTGTAAAAAACATCCGTGGCCACCGTTGCAGTCACGAGTGTGCTCTATGCTATTATCTCGATCGTTAGCCCACCAACCACTTTTTTTTCATTCTTTAGTAGTCATAAGTGTAAATCATCTTAGCCCTACCTTGGTGTTGTGGTGGACGAGGAAACTATTGCCCGTTCCACTCTGACCGGCACCACATTCTTCTGATTGCGACCAACGGGTTTACCGTTTAACACCTTCGGAGCCGCCTACGGGCATCACCACCTCAGTGACGGAGGTTTGCCCCATTGCATTTTCTCAGGAGCCCCTTCAAAGCCCTTCTAGCGGAGAGGGTGTTTATCCCTCTCTATTATTGACAGATTGGGGCCTTTGCCCCTTACCCCATTTTGTAGAGATGCCTCCGGGGCGACTCTCCATTTGCGGCAAGTCCCCCTTTGCTTTCAACAGGGGGCCGCCAAGAACACAGCGAGACAAATGGACGCGCTGCCTCGGGCCCTGCTCTTCCCGCTGGGGTTTGGTGACTCACCATAACTCCCTTAGAAGAGGAAGCGCCGTTCTCTGGACCTTACCAAGGCACGTCATAGACCCGATGTTTGTGACCTTATGGGAGCCTGCTTGCCAGCTCCTCCTCTCTTCCCATTGAGGGTTGAAATGCCGGCCCTCAATGACATAGGACCTATGAGTCCCAGGTCAGGATCCTTGACATCTTGGGGTAGGGGGCAATTTGAGGCTCTTCATGAAGTAGAGATTATCCTGGAAATGCTCCACCCCACATAAAAGAGTCTTCCTTGAGGGAGAACCTGGGTTCGGTACCAAACTCCGAACCTGATCCCGCCCCCCGCGAGGTCCTCCTCAAGTAAAAAGGCCCCCCTAGAGGCTTCACCTTTATAGGAGCTCCCCTCCCTCGTCGGGTGATCTTTTAATGGTTAGGGCCTTCTCTCCATATCGGAGAAATATCTGACCGAGCCTGGTCCGTTCGGCCTTGAAGCCCCTTCCGGGAGAGGAGAGAAGCGGGTTCACTCCTCGCCGTCTTATCTGGAGAAGAAGAAAAATAAGAAGAAATCTAAAATTAGGGGGTTTTCTTCCTTTGCGGTGGCTCTGGGAATGGACAAGACTGCTGTCGTTCCCGCAAGCTACCATGCCAAGCCGAACACTTCCACGAGGCGCCCTCGAGTGGGGAGGCCAAGAGAAAGACCAAAGTTGCAAATCTGGTGAGCGGAGCTTTGATTACTAGAGGCCCCTCATTCAGATACTATCCGAATGAGGGGACTTGTGGACTATTCTTTAGAAGTCATCACCGAAGAGCTGGCTTACTGAAGGGCAGTCAAAGTCGAATGTATGACAAGAAAACAAGGAAGGGAGGGCTCGAGACCGTGTGAAGGTATTCGTGCCATTGCTGCGTAGGTGCTGCTACTGCCACCACTTCGGCAATACGAATCCCTCCTGTAGGCATGCAAAGTCGGGTTTACCCAAAGTCTGTATAAGTTGTTCCAACACCGTACACAATAAGTCCTTATCGTGCATGGTCAATTAGGGAGAGCGGCCCCTTGCTTCCTCTAAGCAATGTGGCGCGTATCTCTGCAGAAGGAAATCTAGTCCGTTTAAGCAGAAGATCGTTTCTCTTTTCACGATATCACTAATTAATCCTAGCGTGCGCAGCACTCTTCTGGACGTCTTATGCCTCAATTTAAAAAAAAATCGCCCTCTTCTCCTGCCCCCCTACCCAAAGCCTCCTATCACTTGCTTTTACGACCATTCGGAACCCTTGTGCGGGTTAACCCCAACAGGTGCTCTCCTGGCAGAGCTGGCGGCACAAAGCGTTCCCATCCATCCTGGAATAAAACCAGTGCCCCCCCCCCTCCCCCGCGTGTCCGTTTACCGTTAGGCGAAACGGCTGCGCATCTCCACCTAGACGTTAAAATCTCAAGGAGCAAATCCCGTGAAGGTGGTCATGAGGCCATCTTTGGTACTCCTAAAGCTGTCTCCCGAAAGGAGGACAGCACCAAAGGAGATTAGGCTCCTTCACCCTCACCAAGGCTGGGTCAGGCGACTCTGAGACGCAGAACCGCATTCTTGGACTGGGCGTCCGTGGCGGAGTCTTTTGCGACCGCTTTCTTCATATCTTCTAAGGGAGATTCAGCTCTGCAAGCAATTTAATACACGTTGTGATTTCGCTGAAAGCAGGCAACTGGAGTTTACGTCCAGAAGCGGATAACTCTTCTACGACACGTTTACGTTGAGTGAGCTGCGCTCTGCTGTCGCTTCATGTGAGACTACCACCCATGGTCCGGACGATGTCCCGTATGTCATATTTTGCCACCTAGGTGAGCGAGGCAAGGCATTTCTCCTAACAGGCTCTGGATATAGGGTATCTTCCCAAACTCCTGGCGAATGACTACACTGCTCGCCTTTTGTAACCTGGGGATAGGTCACTTTACTCTGGCTGATATTCGCCTAAATCCTCCAACCTCCTGCGTATTCAAGTTGAACGAGAAATTGCGAAACGTTACATTAGCTTTTTTATCTTGGACAGCGGAGACCAACTGTCTTCTACACAGTGGGGCTTCCGCAAGTGCCACTCCACGTCGGATGCTCTGCTCCGACTGTAAAATGCTTCCTAGACAGCACTACGCCACGTTGTTCTTCTATCTAGAGAAGGCTTATGATACTGCATGGCGATACGGTACCATAGAGACCTTCATCACCTTGCACGCGGGGGCGAAGGAACACCTCCTAGTATTTATTTGTGAGTTGCTGAAAGATCGTCGACTCCGTGTACGGGTGAGGAAATCCCCCTCAGGCTTAATGGAGCAGGAAAAATGCGTTACGCAGGGAAGTGTCCTTAAAGTCACACTCTTTGTTGTTAACATAAACGTCATCACCTCAGTAGTGCCTGGAAGATGTTCTCGCTACCCTCTGCGCAGACGACCTTTCGACCTCTTTTTGCGCGGCCATTTCCCCCCTATTTGGAGCCAGCGGGGCTCTACTTTGTATTCACTGCCGGGCTGGTCGAAATACATCACTCGGTAGAAGATATAAGGCGTCGTGTTCGGTTCGGAGCGCGGGTTGTGATCTATACTGACTCACAGAGCGCCCGGAGTACTCTCGGGGCATTGGAATCTCTACACTCCCTGGTTAGTGGTATCCATCACGACACGGTTGCCGCAAGCCTGGTGTATGACGAGGTTATCTTCTGCTGGTTTCCTTTCGTAAAAGACGACTAAGTCCAGATAGAGGCCACTGATACCCCTAAGGTTTTGTTCTTGCGAGCGCCATACTCAATGGTGGTAATGGGCGGGGTTGTCGCGGAACGCGCACGGTCCTACTGTTAGTGAGGCTTGAATGTATTCCTCCTCTTCTTTATTTCACTATTTCTAGTATTCCCCTTTTCTTTCTTCCTCTTATCTTTATTCTTTTTCTTATTTCACTATTTCTCGTATTCCTCTTTCTCTCTTTTTCTTTCTTCCTCTTCTCTTTATCTTTCTTATTTTTTCCTCCCCTTCTCCTTTTTCTCTTTATTTCTTCTTTATTCATCCTCCTATTCTTCTTATTGTGCTTCCTCTTCTCTTTCTATTCTTCTTATTCTTTACCCTTTCCTCTTTTAGTTTGCTCCGTTTTTCCTTCCCTCCTTCTTCCTCTCCTTTCTTCTCCTTCTTTTCCCTACGTTATTCTACTTCTTCCCTGTTAGAATTATCTTCCGAACTGATAGATTCTACCTCGCTTCTCTCCTTCGTTTACCCACTTTTCTTCCTTTGTCACTTTGTCTATTTCTCTACATGTCAATTTTCTTCTCTCAGCCGATGGGCTCCGATTATGACTGTTTCCCAACTTTAGTCCTGACAGGGGTTGGTTACTGCTCTTCGCTTACATCTTCCGATCCTGAGTCTGAGGTCAGGGTAATATCAAGGCTCTCATTCCACCTCTGAGAATGTGTGTGGTTGACCTTTCCTTAATGTGGAAATGGAGTGTTTCTCTCCTTCAAACATTTAAATCAGAAGGCAAGAAAACTCCAATGAGAAAACCAGATTCAGCTATTTTAAAACTCCTACCCTAGTTCGAGGAAACCCTCTTTCTGAGACCCTCAGTTTCCCTCTACAATATACACCTTGCTCATTAACTCCTCCTATCTAGTGAGTATTTTTATTTTATGTATGTGTTCACGGTAAGTCAAATTAAACTCGTATCAAGCTAAGAGGGTAAGCGTTACCTTTGTGGTGTTTATCGTAATAACTTTAGCGTCACGTCTTCAAACGTTTTCTTTTTAGTAACACTTTCATTGCTTAAGTGACACTTCAAACTCTAATCAGACTGAATTTATTTAATTTATTATCTAAAGCTTTAACTAAATTCTTATTTTAACTTCTTTTCTACTAACAAGGGAATACGAGAGCTCAAAAGGGTACCTCTGAAAAAGGCAACAATCTTTCTCAAACTAAAATTAATTAATTTCCAATCGTTGATTTCCTTCCCATTCTCCAAGATCAAACACCTCCTTAACACGTTGGTACCGACCCGTTGGTACGACTAATCTCCCCCTTCCCTCCTTTCTCCTCCCCACCTCCCCTGCGGCGGGCTGATCCCTCCTGATTGTGTATGTTTTACAGGCCCCGCCGCTCCAGGCTTCGCCGCCGCTCTTCCAATCCAAGAGGTTCCTCCCGTTCCACCCTCTGGCGCGCTTCCGCGGTCTCTCCGTGGGGGGAGGTTCCGGGGCAGGTTCCATAATGGGGAGTGCCGGTATCCCCTACGGGCATGGCAGCTACGATACCTTCGTCTCCGACTCCAGTTCGGTCCCCTCACCGGGGCACCCAGTCCCCTCCGGTAAAAGTAAACAATGGCTCTCGTTCAACGCCATTTTTGTTTGTTTTTGTGGTTTGAGGAGGTTGGGGTATTTGGGGGAGGAGTTAGGATGGCCTTCCTCCTGGCTGGAAAGGGGAAATGGAAGGGGATAGGAAAAGAGAGAACTATGTGGAGGGGGGGGGGTAATAAAAGTGCAACTATGTAGAGGAGGGGGGGATTAAAAGTGCAACTATGTGGAGGGGGGGTAATAAAAGTGCAACTATGTGGAGGGGGGGTAATAAAAGTGCAACTATGTGGAGGGGGGTAATAAAAGTGCAACTATGTGGAGGAGGGGTAATAAAAGTGCAACTATGTGGAGGGGGGGTAATAAAAGTGCAACTATGTGGAGGGGGGGGGGATAATAAAACTGCAACTATGTGGAGGGGGGGGTAATAAAAGTGCAACCATGTGGAGGGGGGGGGTAATAAAAGTGCAGTGGTAAGAAAAATGAAATGAAAAAAAACACGAAAACCAAAGAAGAATTGATGTAAAATTAAAAAGAACGGGAGAGAAAGAAGAATATAGACAGGAAAGAAGAGGAATGAAGATAAAGGAGAATAGGAGGCAAAATAATTGAGGGAAAAAAGAGGAATTGAGATAAGGAGAACGGGAAAGAAAGAAGAATCATAGAGGGGAAAGAAGAGGAATACAGATAAAGGAGAATGTGAGACAAAATGAATTAAGGAGGAAGAAGAGGAATCGAGATAAAGGAGAATGGGAGGCAAAATAAATTGAGGGGAAAGAAGAACGATAGAGATAAAGGAAAATGGGGGCAAAATTAATTGAGGGAAAAGAAGGGGAATCGAAATAAAGGAAAATGGGACTAAATGAATTGAGGGGAAAGAAAACGGACGGGAAGTTAAGAATATAGAAGAATGAATGGTGGGGGGAGAAGACCAGAGGAGGCGGAGAAGAATCGAGGGACATCATGATTGAGATGTTCGTAATTCTGCAAACAGGGGGGGAGGGGCATAGAGCCAGCAAGGGGAGGGTCACTGGCTACTGGCCCGGGTTCCTGTTATTCCCATTCTACGTATGTTCCCCATTGGCGCTCAAATGGGGGGGGGTAGGCTTTACACCTAGTTATCGGTTGCTTAATACCCCCAGATCACCCTGGAGGTGGGGAAGCAAACACCCCCCCCTCTAGAAGAGGGGGAGATGGGGACGTCCTAACCTATCTTTCCATCCCAAAAATGGGAATTACACCCACCACGTGGGCCAGGTCCAGCCAGCCCCTTGATATCGGGCAATCGAGCCTCTCCACCCCGCCTCTAATCCAATGACACGCGCCTCAGTGGGATTCGAACCCTGGGGTGAGGTCATAATGGGTATTTGAGAGTGTTCCCCCCCCCCCTTTATCTAACAGAGTCCTTGGTTCGAATCCCAGGCGAAACGACTGGACCAGAGATGAGCGATGAGGGGCTCCATCCCGTTGGGCCCCCATTCGTATCACCCCCCGTGAGCCCGGCCCCATCGCGGATAAACGCCCGAGAAATCATCAGGATGCTGACCGGTGGCCCCCCATCGGATTTGCGGGGCTCGGGTCCCCGCGGTAAAATCTTCAGATTCGGCATCAAAAAGTAATCGGATGAAGATCTATGAAGGGACGGTCCAGCCCCGTGGAATGGGTGTTAACTAACGGATATTGGGGCTCTATACAGCCCGTAGGGGAGGGGGGAGATCAAGGGTCTTCCCCTTGCCCCTAAATGCACGGTCGTTAGCACCCATCTTCTGTGTTTACCCTAAAACCCCGGCTTTATGTCAATTAGTGTTTATTCCGTGACACTGTGCCATTTTTGCTTATTACTACCGACATCCTCGTAAAAAGGCGAACTCAAAGAACTTGGCTTACACCATGGTTTGCCAAACAATTGTTGTTTAACTGTAAAACATTCTCAATAAAGGTTTTTATTTAGTTTAACCGTAAAACATTCTCAATAAAGGTTTTTATTTAATTTAACTGTAAAACATTCTCAATAAAGGTTTTTTATTTAGTTTAACTGTAAAACATTCTCAATAAAGGTTTTTTATTTAGTTTAACTGTAAAACATTCTCAAGAAAGGTTTTTATTTAGTTTAACTGTTAAGCATTCTCAATAAAGGTTTTATTCAATTTAACTGTAAAACATTCTCAATAAATGTTTTTATTTAGTTTCCTAAGCCATTGTTCAAATCAGGTCAACTTAGATTCGCCGCTACAAATGCTAGAGCTTCACGGTCAGCTTGAATCATTTGGTGTAATGAGACTTTAATGTAAACTTTTAGAAATTACAGAATTCCCAACGACCATTAATGTTTGACCAATTTACAATAAATTCGCAATAAATTATTGAATTCTTCAGTTCGAATACATATATCAAAATGTGATATTTTTTTAAGAGTTCTCTAACTTATTAGACATACTAAACAGCAAGTACTTTTGTATTTTGTTTAGTAGAGAGGCATGTTCGTAAAAGTGCTTTTAGTTACAACAATGCCTTATATTATTTTAGTAACCTCTTTGTGTTATTTCAAATAAAACCAATTAGATTCATTTTATCTGCTGTTCAAAAAATTATTTTGTACAGACAATCCTACAAATGTCACGGAATTTATTAAAATAATGAATAAAAAATATTTTGATTTTGTTTTCTGGAGTCATCCCTATTAATCGTATAAAGAAAACTTAAACGTATATTAATGGCTAACTCGTATATATAGTATAATATTACCTAAAGTTACCATAGCTGCATATTCAAAACAAGGAACGATCCATACGATTCTACCCACGCCAAACACACTAGTATCAGTTTCCTAGTATAGAAATCTTCAGAATAATAAAAATATTGCCCTCTGGGCTATAAAGGACAGGTTAAAGGAAATACTAACTAACAAATTCTTAAATTTAGGGAATTTTTTTCCTTGCCTTTACAAGTTTAGAATCGTTTAACTAGTCTATTGTGGTATTTTATATATGATAATTAACTAAACTTATGTTAATCTGGGTCACCCTGGATTTAGAAGTTATCAACAATTCGGACAAACTTTAAAATTAGCCAGAGAAGAAGATTTATTTTGAGATCATTTATTTAGATATTTCAAACTATTATTGTTATCTATAGTCGATTAAAATATATTTAATACTTAGTCCGGATTCAAAGAAAAGACCATCCTTCAAAATAGTGAAGTAAAACTTCATAAAAAGGTATACCTTTATTTTCATCTTCAGGGTAACGTTAGGTTAGTTTATTTTAGGGTTTTACTATAACTTACCGAAAAGTGCAAGCAGACGATTTAAAAGCTTCGCTTGAATAAGTTTTATTTTTTGTTACTCAGGATCGCGCAGTCGATACATCACTCGCCAACGGTGATCCGGCGACGCAGGAGGCTGCTCGCAACTCACCTCGCGTTACTTTAGTTATTTATTTTTCTCATCGTTCCTCTCACTAAACCCCATCTATCTACATACATTACTTCACTAACCAAAATAACAGGAATGTAACTATGGCCCACAATAACAAGATAGTACCTTTACTTTTAATGATGGAGTGCTATGTGTTGCATCATCTCATCCTGAAAAATATTCACTCCATAATAATAGCTCGGAATTTTACTTTTAAATTGAGAGATATAATCGTGCCAATATACAAATCGCTCGTGCGCCCACACCTCGAATACGCGGTTCAATTTTGGTGTTCTACCCTAAACAAGGATATAGCGCAGTTAGAAACGGTGCAACGTCGGGCTACGAAATTAGTTCCTGGAATCCGAAACAAACCGTACGAAGATAGACTCCACTGATTAAACCTACTATCACTTGAAAGTAGACGATTACGTGGACAGTTGATCGAGGTATTCAAAATCTTAAAAGGATTTACTAATATTAATTACAGACTATTGTTCGAGATGGACCAAAAGGCCAACACACGCCAAAATGGTTTAAAATTAGTGAACACGCGATTTAACTCTACTATAGCTCAAAATTACTTCCCATTTAAAATAACACACACGTGAAATAGCCTACCCAACAGTATAGTAGAAAGCATGTCAGTTAATATGTTCAAAAACTGACTTGATGAGTACTTCAATAGTGTAAATATAACGTAGTAGGAGCACAGATTAAAACGTCATATATTAGAAGGAGTTAAGGATTAAAATGAAATGATGAATAGAAAGATGCCAGCGACGCCTCCATGCAGGGAGGGAATGTGAATTCCCATTTTCTTTTTCTGTCTGTCCTATAAGTATATTATTTTCATCACTGGCAAGCGACGCCTGCGGGAGAAGAGAGTACTATTCTATCACCACCCTCCTCCCACTGGCTCGAAGTGTGTTCGTGCATTTGAGGGATAGCTGAATCTGCATGTGAAGGGTACACATGTAGATAAGTGTGTACCGTAGAATTGAAATAATTAGAACATGCATGTAAAGAAAGGTCAAACGATACACATGTAGATAAGTGTGTACAGTAGAATAGAAATATTTTAAAAATCATGTAAAAATATATATACAAAGGGTACACATGTAGATAAGTGTGTACCGTAAAGTTAAAATGGTTAAAAAATAACAAAAAAAGCATGTAAAAAAGAAGCAAGATACACTAACGTTAGAATGTGGTAGTTAATATCTTTTGTAAGTGGACTGGCCTTGAGCGGATCTTAGGGTTTTTGCTGGTCCTTGTTTTTGTAGTTAAGTTCATCACCCATTACAAAGGAATTTTGAAAGATTTCTAGCAATGATTCTATAGTGGTCGCCGAGACGAAAGAAGCTGGCAACTTATTGGCTCGGTTTGGACGTAGATACACGATAGCCTAGTGGTAAGGTGCTTCCCCCATTTGATATCAGTGCCGTCGGAGTCAGTTGTTTGATTTCCGCCACCGTTCCCAATTTCTTTTCCTACACCGTCTTCTCATCTCTCGTTCTCTTCACTTGTGCACAATTTTCGACGTTTTCACAATTCTATCATAATTAATTCAATGACTACCACCTTGCCTGACTCGAATCTGTCTGCCAAAAATTAGATTTTTTTTTTCTCCTTTTGAAAAAATTAAGTTATATTTGGGGCTTACTGCACTATAACACTCATTTTATTTAATTACAGACAATCATCAATCATAGATTTTCTATATCGATAAATAAGGCCCACATCGTGATTTTCAAAGTTAACACATCCAAAATATTCGATGTTTCCTTTAAATTTGTCTCCCTTCAGAAAAATTCTTAACCAAAATCTTGATGTACCACGTCACACATACGATGGTAGGCAAGGTGTATGCAGAAGTTCTGATTAATTATGAAGAAAGGATAAGAGTAAGAATGATGAGAGATAAGCAGATCTGGTTTAATGGGTGTGGAAATGACCTGTGTACGTTAAGGCAGTTGGATGAGAAAGCAAGAACGAAGAGAAATAAAGTATGTACTGGATTAAGGATCTGAAGAGAGTGTATCATTCTTCAGATAAAGAAGTGAAATGACAGTTTTTTAGAATGTATGGAGTGGTTTGTAAAAGTTTGGGTCCTATCAAATTTGTAAGGCACTTTTGGGGGTAAAAAATAATATCAAGAGATGAAGTAGTGGTATATATTTGGCGAAAGTGCGATGCATTAATGGTTTAATATATTTAGAGATTGGAAATATGAGAGAAGAAGGAGTAGAAATGAGAAACAGGTGTCAGAATGATGAGAAATGCTGAAATATGTTGATGTATGCTGGTGACCTGGTGTTAGGAGTTGAAAATGAATGGTATTCATGGAAATTGTGAGAGTAGTTTCCAAAGGGTAATATGCGTTAGGTTGTGAATTGGGATGAGCTTTGTCGTAGTTTTATAGTCTGTGCTGCAATTCTTGAGCAAGGGTGGTGTTTGAAGTACTAAGGGTGTATCGTGAATGATACGGGTGAGGTGTATTGCAGCGAAGAGGTTTTGAATGAAAAGATTTGAACAGCAAAGTTTCAGAGGCGATCAGAGCCTAATTGAATGCTGAGGATTGGAATGCAAAACAGTTGCATGGTAATTAGTTCTTCTCAACCTCATTCTTACACTTCTCATCATACACAACCAATCACAACACTGCTTTCTTTCCTCTACTATCTTCGCAGCACAACTCTCTCTCTCTCTCTCCCTGTTCCAAGGAATCCTGTCGATGGGTATCTATATCCACATACCTCTGACGTGGAACAGGTCCCTCTGCCCGAAGGTTCCACCTGAATGTTGTTTGGTGTCAAAAATATAATACTACCTGGCACTTATCCCCCCAAAAGGACCGGCCCCTGATCCCTTCGAGTTCACCAGCGATTGCCATACTGACATTTATGTCTATTTCATTATCCGGTGGTGATCCGCCTTTTTAAAGGCAGGTTAACGAACTTATAATACTTCTATTATTACTACCACCTCAGTCTATGGGACTATGGCCTATGGTAGGAAATAAAGATCAAGAGCGTAGCAGCGCAAATGTTATTGGGATGTCGGGTGTAAGAAAGGGTAACAAAGTAAAGAACGAATAGCTGAGAGGTATATATGGCGTGAATGAGGTTTTGACGGAGAATGTGCTGACATTACCACCTCAGAACATTCTCAGCCACAGCTAAGGAGAATAGAAAATAGATTTGTGAACAGGACATAGGTCAGAATATTTTTTTTTTTACTGTAGGAGCTAGCAAGGATGTTAGCTGCTACAATACATCCTTGCTAGCTCCTACATTACTTACTATCCTCATTTAGAAAACAATTTTGTCTGACAGAAGGGAATTTTAAAAGATTTATGCAAAGTTTCCCCTGAAATTATTTTAAAAAAAAACTTTATTTCGAATAGAAAATGCGATCCGAGACGTCAATTTATGGCTGAAAAAAAAAATTTCCATTTCTACTTTAGTGCTAGAAATGTACTGAAAATCGAAAATAGATTTGTGAACAGGACATATGTCAGAATTTATTTTTTGTTACTGTAGGAGCTAGCAAAGATGTTAGCTGCTACAATACATCCTTGCTAGTTCCTACATTATTTACTATCCTCATTTCGAAAACCAATTTTTCCGACAGAAGGGAATTTTAAAAGATTTATGCGAGTTTCCCATAAAATTATTTAAAAAAGAACTTTATTTCGAATAGAAAACGCGATCCGAGACGTCAATTTATGGCTGGACAAATTTATTTTTCCATTTCTACTTTAGTACTAGAGAGGTACATTTCGTCCATATATTTGTTTTGTTACAGGAATTATGATCACTTGTTTTTTTTTCTCGGTTCTCTATACATTGCGGTTGTATTCATTCTTGTCTTGATAATCGTAACGATTTCATTCATTCTTGCTCCGGGATAAGCATGGTTCAAGTTATAATTGGGTGGACATCATTGCGGTTGATTCGTTCGTTTCGGTGCTCAACTATGTAAATTTAGTGGAGTTAGGATGGTTGTCAAAGTGACTCATAGATCTTCAGTGTGGTTTAAGCCTTTAAATTTACGCTTTTCTTAATTTTTTAAAGTAAATTAAATCTTTAAGCATAAAGTATTAGCATTCTAAAATTATTAACGAGCTGCCTCATTTACTCTTGGGAATGGTAATGGGTTAAATATATATAACAGGCATGTTTTTTGTGTGTCAACGTTCGCTGCGTGCTCATATCCCGCAAGCCCTACATGTGCAGGAAACCAGCAGAAGACACTCGACATTTACCCGGCTTGCAGCGGTCGTGGCTTTTAGGCTACCGGGAACCAGTGGATGCGGAGTTTTCAACGCCCCGAGGACACTCAGTGAGCTCTATAATTCACCATAGGTTATAATTCGGTCTCCAAACCTGGCATGGGGCCTAATCTCCCGTAGTGAGGGGTGTATTGCAACCAGCTGGGATGAAAAGACAGATGCAGCATCTGGAAGAGCCCCGCCGGCTTCAAACAAGGTGAAAAGGGAACGGAAGCTAACCCCTTCTTCGAATTTGAAGCCATTTGTTTACACTACCACGGCTAAAGCGTGACATGACGTGAACTCCAAGAAATATGAATCCAGTGTCTCGGAGCTGTAGAAACCTTGGGAGATGATATGGTACCCTCCATGGTGGCGTCCTGGGCAGAACCGGAAGAGTCAATGGCCAGAGAACTTCGTTAAGCTTTCGAAGGAGTTTCCTTGCCTTAAACTAAAAAAGCTTAGGGTATGATTGGCCTCGCACGGCAGCATAGGCACCGTCGAGATCGGTCGCGGATGAAAGGGGGGCTGGTGGGGACTAAGGTAGGCGTTGGACCTGTGCGGAAAAGTGGATAATGCACTCTGCACTGCGCGAAGCAAGCATCATCTCACTAGCCTCGACAATTAGGCTTTTTACAAAAGATGCGCGGGAGGTACCGGTCGCCAAACGAGACCATTGTAGTGGTTCGAGTTCAGTTTGTGCACTTCACGCTCGACTGTGGATGCGTATAACTCACATCTGTAGTCTAGCTTGGAATGAACAAAGAAAAGGTAAAAGAGTAGAATAAATGTTCTTTCAGCATCACAAATGCTGAACGCCACGGAGCGAAGAATTTCGATGGCTCGGGTGCGAGAGACCTTAAGGCTGCGAATGAGCGCTTTCCAGGTGAAGCGTCGGTCAAAACAAGACTAAGAAAACTGTGCGACTCTACTACATCCGGGCGAACACATTTATGAATAGACTCGAGTCGAAGTGAAGCTATGGATCGTAGTCAAAGAAAACGAAACCTGTGCACTTTGGCATAGTGAAAGATTCTGTCAAGAGCCTATTTGTGTTGACGTTCCAGGGTTGGCATCTGAGCTGCAACAAAAAATATCGAGATGTCGTCTACGTACAGCGTAGCAAGAACATGTTCATGCAACCCCGTGATAAAACCCTTGATGCTCAAGACAAAAAGCTAAGGACAATTTCCTGCGGGATGCGCTCTTCCAGACCTATTGGACCGGATCGGGTTCTTCCTCTTGCCTAGGTGGAATCGATGATCTCGTAGGAATTCAGAATAGAAAATAGGTAGGCGTCCCCTCACCACATATTATGTAGGGTTTCCAGGATCTCCAGGATACCATATTGCTACGTAGTATCATAGGTCTTGGCGAAGTGCTACATATGAAGGTAAGCCTCGCAGACGGCATTTTCCAGTCGGAGCAGAGCATCCGACGTGGAGTGGAACTTGCGGAAGCCGCACTGTGCAGAAGACAGATGGCCTCCACTGTCCAAAAAAAGGCTAACCTAACATTAACCAATTTCTCCATTAACTTGCACAGGTAAAAGATTCGAGAAATTGGGCGTAAACCAGCCTGGGTAGATTGATCTCTCCCTAACTTGAGGAAGTAAGTACAGTAGCCATTTGCCAGGAGTCTAAAAAGATACCCATCGTCCAGATCTTTCTGAACAAACTTAACACAAAGGCATTGTCACGCTCATCCAGGTGTCGAATCATGACAAAATGAGAGCGAGGTGTATCTTGCTTAAAGAAAACAACGTAAAGAAGTCATTGGAGGCTTCTTCACTTCTAGAGATGAAGTCCAGGCGATGCTTTTATCGAATACGTGACTTGCTTTAAATGCCTGCGGGGAAACATTCCTGCTACAAAATGCGTAGAAAGCGGTTGTGATGGACTCCGCTACAGAAGAGATTGCGCCCTGACATCCTGGAGGAGATCGTGGTGCTAACCGCCGGGATGATGGATGAGGTCCTGCGAGAACTCGTTCCAGATCCTTTTGACACACTTCCTACCACTGCAAGTGGGGTATTACCGATGAACAAAGACAGATGGTCACCAAGAAGAGCGGCTAGCGTGCTTCGAGACCTACATGAACCTTGCCTTACTCGACGAAATTCACACAAGGTGCAATTGTTTTGGGTGGTGCTTGTAAATGTGGCGCATGTAGGCATATCGCTTCTGTCTGAGGGCCGTCTCACATTTGGCCGACCACCAAAGAAGCGGAAGGCGTACAAAAGCGACTAGACTTTCTAGGAATAGTAATTAGGCGATGAGGTTGCCAGAAAAAAGTTTCACGGTCTCATTCACCGACCTAAAGTGCTCAAGTGAGATAGGAAAGTCAGTAGTTCCTCCGAATGCGGCCATTGCGCCAGCCTCAATAAGAGCGAGTTGTCTCCTCAGACGACAGAGCTCAGCCATGAAGGTCATCTACATTCTCTCACCCAAGATCAGGCTGCGCGCCCGAAAAGTAAAGGAATAGTTCGAGATAGAAATATAAAGCGGTTCTCAGACAGTGATTGTTGATTCATATACATTTAGGACAACGATCTCCATCTATCCGATCAGGTATACTAGCATCTAGACCCTGGAATTGGTTCTGTAGGCCCTCCAGCGAGGATACTTTCCGTTCAAAATCTCTAGGAGGATAAAATGCCTCAATAATCGTGCAAGAGGGCGATGGAAACCATTCACATCGAGGTCAACCGACAATGAAATATACTAAAAAAAGACAGAGTACCTCCTATCCAGGTCTAACTGCACTGCCACTGTCTGAAAGGAGGATTGTAGGGTCGCAAAACCTTTATATTACTTGAGGGTAGGCAATGGAGACGCGCCGAACATGGGCTACTGCATAGAGAGCTAAATGGGAACGTGGTAAGATAAGCCACCACAGCTCCTCCCAATTAGCCTGGAGTTCACTGAAATTTTATTGAATGAAATAGCCTTCCATATCTACATTCAGGAAGCTGTCAGTCTATTCTAGGAAGTTAAGACCTTACAATCAAAGCCTGGTGGAAGAGATCCAGGGACAGATGGCCGGGAAAGCGCTGAAGGCGCTGCCGGCTTCGAGTGCTTACCGAAGGAGGCTTGGGTTAACGAAACCTTTGGCTTCTAGGGCAGCTTTAGGTCAGGGATCCCAAATTCTTTGGAGCGGCCAAACTTTTTAAGGCACCCATCAGTCCTTGGACAGGGGCGAGTGAGCCGAAGTTCCCTTGTTGCTACCTTCCTTTCGAGGGAAATAATTAAGGAGCCATGGGGTGGCCTCACTGCCACCTTCCCAGGTTTTGCTTCCAGTGTGTCTTATTCGGTGGAGGCATGTTGCCCCTTCGCTTTTTGTCAAGGGATCTATCGCTTAAGCCAGGTCGTGATTCAAGGCCGGTAATGCTGCCAGCCCTACCTTGATATTAACAGGAGAAGATAGAACCGACAAAGGGTTCTTAATGGTCTTATTAACTACCATGATCGGAGGACTAGGGGTGTAAGGAGCAAAGGGTGCCTTTTTTAATTTGAGAGGCAAGGAAGTCCCAGCCCGTGCAGAACACAACAGGAGCAATTCGTTAGCCGCTGTATAAGAGATTCGGCCCAGCCCGCAACTTGGACGGTCAGGACCTAATTTTTAGAAATAAGTACAAGTCACAATGCTTCGAGGAAGCAGGGTGAGGCTCGCCACAATTTAAAAATTTGGATTTACACTATACAGCTTTATCGTATAAAGCTTTGTAGCAATTAACTTAGGTTTCACCTTGAGTCGACTTTGCACGTCAACAGGTTCTATTAGTGCGACCGAATCGGTGACAGTGACAACATATCCTTGGCAGTAGCACGAACCCATTAATTTGGTAGCGTTACCATCCAACTCACACGGATTCAGGGAACCTTTCTCGGTCGAAAAAGACGAAGAGTGTAGGGGTAGGTCTTAAGGCCTCTCCCTTTTTCCTCATTACGCGCTGAACCTTGACGCCCCTTGGTTGGCCAGCTCTTATGTGGTGTCTTCGAGGAACTGGTCAGCGAGTTTCTTTAAATATACTACTCTTTTCACAAAGTTTATGTTAGAGTGTAGAGTCACCTGCACAGGCAAACCATTGATTATCCGAAGAGCATTAACAATGGGTGTCTGTGAAAGGCTTACCCCAGTCAGCACAAAGTTCCCGTCCAAGAAACAAGTACCTTTAGGTTCTCTACTTGGAATCCTACCTAAGCACCAACGCTGATAGAACAGTTAGCCGCAAAAAAGCAAGATTTCATCTATAAAACGGATAAATAGTAAATGTTTAAAGCAGGCAGGGTCGAAGACGCCCGGTAACTTCTTTCTAAGTTTTGCTGACATCACCAAGATAGACCACCTTTCTTTACCTTCTTGGTCTCCGTTCCTTGATTTGAGGGCATGTGCATCTAGTCACCTGCGAATAGGCAGGGTACCCCCTAAGAAGTAGAGGATCATCTTTTAGTTCATTTTCTTATTTTTCTTTTCCTTAGGAGGGGGGAGCGGGGAGTGCCCTCACCTTTACCACACACAAGAAGGGGCCCCGAGACCGGACCGGCCAGCCTCAGTCCAGTCCTTCTCCGAAATGAAAAAGGACCTGGCAGCCTGTGTATGACCATCGGAAGGATGCTATCGTCTCATTTTGGTTGTTCGGTGGCCATAGATCCTATGAGAATATCTCGTTCAGGAGCGGACTTAGACTCAGGTATGTCACCCAACGAGTCAATCTCTAGTCCCGGGTAAGACCCGACTATCTTGGTCGATGATTCCTTCAGGTCCTCGCATATTTCGAGAAGGGCCTCCATCTGGACTACCCTACCAAGGTATAGGGGATTCCGCCCGGAACCTCGCTTGGCCTATGACCTGCATGCATTATATACTTCAAGCGGGAAAGGCGGCGAGCCAACCGCCATCGGGAAAATTGGAGGAGAAGGGGCACGCGAAAAACAAGAAGGTTGAAATATCCGGCTCGAGAAGGGAGGGTGATCAAATAGGCCCTGCTGTCCCTTTTTCTCTAAGGGGGTTTGCCCGCTCTGAATGCCCTTATCGTAAACCGGTGCTCCTGCAGCGCTGGTTTCGCTTCGGTACTGCCGTACCCTGCCAAAAGAGAAGAGGACCGAAGCTTGTCCCACTAGAAAATCACACGGGAGCGATTATCAATAAAGGGGTTAGGAAATAATCACTTATCTAGACACATAAAAGAGGGTAGAGCCCCTTTCTCCCCTAGAAGGAGTTTAGAGTGTCCCTTGGGAAAGCATAGAGGTGATGACCTTTCCTCTATGGAGGTGAAGCTGCCCGAGGGCGACTACGAAGGTGGCAAAGGGAAACTCCCTTTACTAGTTAATTGTGGTGAGAATCGATCATCCTCCACTAGTCCATTGGGTGTCTCAAGCACCTCGTATTATCCGACCCCCCTAAGGTGAACGACGCTGCACATGGAAGTAACTCCTCTCTTCGCCGGTGATTTCTCTATTTGATCTACTCCTTCTGTGCCCATGGTATGACATTACCAAAGAAGAGACGCATGTAAGAAAGATATTATGACCTCCTCAAGCCTTGGGGGCATAGAAAAATGTTTCTATGGGATCAGAAACATCAAGAATGGGATCATTTACATATAATTGACCTTAATTGTTAACTAAGATGGGCCTTGAAAGCGCGGCCTACCCCCCCCCCCCACACACACACCCCACACACCCCTAAGTAACTCTCCCCTTGTACTTATATGTGTACTAGAAGAAGGTGCGCAGAGTCGACGGCGCAGCATACCCCGTGCCGAATTTACCTCAGCTGGTGGGTTTTCGGTCATCCGAGCAGTTTTGTTCAAGGGGTTGAAGTGTACCAAACTGCCAAAACCTCCTTAGATAAAAAGAGAAAAAAGAGTAAATTTGGGCGTGTAATAAAAAAGAATAGTGAGAGACAGGTCCACCAATGAGTAGTGTGGGTGGTCATTGATCACCTATTATTAGTATACTCCAGCAATGGGAGCAGAGGATACGCCTGTCCTCTCGGTTTCAGTTGCAGCGGGGGCATTTCGGAGGTCAGTAAGGAGAGATGTGAAAAGAAAGTGGAAAATGTTGGCATAATCGAAAACAGTGGGAGATAATAAATCGGCAGTGCCTGCAAACAGTGGAGAGGAAGGGAACGGTGACCGAGAGGATTTCCCGCTCCTACCGTACCAGGTGTACCAGGGGACCACCTACAAGGAGGAGTGAGAGACTGATTCACTCCTCCAACTATTAAGGTAGAGGACTTTCTCGTTGAATACTCATATGGTAAGGAACTCCCACTCGTCGACCTTTATTAAGACTATCTTTAGACCTTTTGGAAAACTTTGACGCCAGTAATACTCTGGATTTAGACCCCGGTCCAATTAACTTACTTTAACACATTTCTTGCGATTGGCGGCAACCTTGGCTTTTCGCTGTTGCGGGCAACTCACGTGTACGATAACTTCAGTTTAGATTTCGGCATCAACGTGAAAGGACGTGAGTATTTTGTGTCTCTGTCATTTGAGTTGTATCGCGTAATAAAAAGCATGGGTCACGGGTGGGACATATCGCAGACTAAGTACAAATTTGCACATTCAGTGCCATGTGGCCCACCGGTGAAGCATGATTTTTTAAATGCCCTGTTTCCTTTTAAAAGTTTTTTTTAAATTCGGTGTGTATTATTATAACTGGAATATGAAAGCCTAATGACATTTTAGTATTCAACAACGCTTTATCTTATATGTGTTATGATATCTATTTTTCTTCAGGAAAGGAATGGATCCTTTACAGTTCTACAACGCAACCAGTCCATCTACCCAGCAAGATGAATTTGATATCAGTGACACTGAAAATTTATCCCAAATTATGGACGTTAGTTCAGAATATGAACCAACTTCCTCAAGCGATGAATAATTGGGAAATATCTTTAACCATAACGGTAGCGAAGACATAGTTATCGATAATGTAGGCAATGATATTGGATCAATAGATGATGACTGGGGTCCGGTGAGTAAAACGTTCGCGCTTTTTCATTTGTTGCTGAGGAAAAATTGTGCAATAGGGCTTCAGCGTCAACAAATAATGGCAAAATTTGTCCAATTGATATTTATACCCAGTTTTTAACTGATAACGATCTTATTGTATCAGAGACCAACATATACGCACAACAAGTGATAGAAGCTCGGGTTTTAATTAGAAAATCGAGACTAAATAATTGGCACTGTACAACAAAGGAAGAAATGAAAAAGTTTTGGGGACTTGTGATATATATGTACATGGGGCTGGTTCCTTTATCAGAAATTTCACTTTACTGGTCAAAAAATCCTCTCTATTATAATAATAAATCCGTTTCAGAAACTATGAAAAGAGATCGCTTCCAAATGCTGTTGCAAATGTTGCACTTTTGCGATAACAATGATCGATTCGGTCGATTCAGCTGCTGTTAGATAAGTTTCAAACTATTTACAAGCCAGAATAAAGCCTTGTAATTGATGAAAGTATGGTGCCATTTATAGGTAGAGTACATTTTCGCCAATATATTCCAGGTAAGAGTCATAAATAGGGCTGTAAGGTATTCAAAGCATGTACTACTGATGGGTATTCACTAAATGTAGAAATTTATTGTGTGAAAATACCAGCAAAACAATCTCTAAATACAACCAAAACACTTGTCCTGAGATTGATGCAGCCTTATCTTCGGTTGGGGCAATACTTTACACTGATAACTACTATACCGCCAAAACTCCGGGAGGGAAATTGTTGACGCAAAAAACATTTCTTCGTGGCACTGTCAGGTCAAATTGAAAAGGCCTCCCAAAGTCTATAACTCAAGCGAAATTATAGAAAGGTGAAATAAAGGCTTTAGAGAATAATGAAGGGGTAAAGGTTTTGAACTGGAAAGATAAAAGAAATGTCCTTGGCCTTTTGACAGATCCAGAGCACGACGGTGAATTGATTGATACTGGGAAAACAACAAGAAATGGCGTGCATTAAAAAAAACCTTAGTGCATTCTGGATTACAATAATGCGAAGAAAGGTGTCTATATTTCAAATCAGATGTCTTTCTATTTTACAGCACTAAAGAAATCAGGGAAGTGGTATAAAAAGGTAGCAATTGAAGCTTTGACTGGGACATCAATTTTTAAATGCCTGAATCTTGTGGAATAAGTTTTAGACGACAAAATAAATGGTCGCTTCGTTCTTACAAAGATTCAGTAGTTCTGTTTTGGATCTATGACGTTTTTGAAGTAAATGTAGAGCCTGAAAAAATGCAAAGTTCCATCGGCGAGAAAGTCTCGAAGGCCAAAAAAAGAACTTCTATGAAAAGATGCAAAGGATGCTATGAAACCATAACAAGAGCAGAAGGCTCACAAATTGCCAGAAATAGGGCAAAAAAAAGTCACAACCTTTTGTAAATCGTGTGAAAGAGAACCTTTTTTATGCTTGTCATGTTTTAATATGAAACATTCATCCTAAATATAAAAAAAAAATTATTTCCTTCAATTAACAAAAAAGATTTGTTAATTTAACTAAGGGGTAAAATAAAATTTGTAATTCGTTTTTGGTAATTAAATCTAAAACTATATATGTCTCATTTTCATACAATTCTTTTCCACAATTAATATATATAAACTGTTCAGTTACTCCACCTCCCTCAAGGAAAAATAAAGAGAACAAAATTCAATACGCCCCACCGGTGGGGCACATCGCAAGAAATGTGTTAAACTATTCGATTCCAGATTTGAGTTGAACATTTGTTGTGTAATTGATTAGTGGTATTAAAAATGGATTTAATTGTCCTCTTTATTTATTAGACAGAAGGGATCCTTTGTAGCACAATTTAATAACTTTAAAAGTTTTATCTTTATTTTCGAAGAAATGTTTAATCAGAGGCATACCTAGCGGTTACGGCCCCCGGGGCGGTCGTAGATTTTGCCGCCCCTTTAGAGAGTGCAACCTCTCAGTTTTGCATCTCTAATTACACTGGAATTTATTTTTAAATTATAATAAAAATTAAATGTATTTTCACGAGGTTTTCTGCAGTTTCTTTTCTGCTATAATAATAATAATAATAATGAAATCATAATATCTGGAAAAAATACACACTGGACCATATTTGCCTAACTCGCACTTGGCTTGAATTCACTAGAAAAATGCCGTCCTCCCCGCAAAAAAACCGTGCCGTGTGGGGCGGACCAACCACCCCTCCACTCTAGGTCTGCCAGTCTTTAATGGACCAGGCTGCGTAACAGGGATATGATCCGCCATATAATCTTCAAGTTCTTGAATCACGAGATCTTTAAGCCAACTAAGAACCCGCGTCGTCATCGCATTTTCTCCGTTTGGGGCCAAAGAGGAAAAGGGACTTCGCTACAACATACGAAGCTGTGTGCAAATTTACTCTGGAAAGACAGTGAGTTGCATGGAAGAGAGGATGAATTGGTGGTTTGAGAGAGTATGTTAATCGTAGTAGGATTAAGGCATCTTGTTTTCACTTTGTGTGAAAGGGAGTGGAACAGCTAACATCCTTGCTAGATCCTACAAAAGTATAATTCCCTGTCTGAGAGATTACTCATCTCGCTTCCATTAATTCATTTTCATATACGACAATTCCAATCATATATAACTCGTACGATTTCCAACAAAATTAACCTTACGTACCGTCCGAGATTAATTATTTCAACCAACCAAAACTCTTGTCTGACGTATTTTAAGCCGAGCAGTCAGCATCAACCTTCTTCAGCCCCAATGTTCCGCTGACAAATTTGTTCACTCGTGCTCTTGTGATCGCCAGACAAAGGTCAGTAAATCAACTTACCATTATTCAACTCAATCGAATATCTTAACTATTCAAAATGTAATTCCCTCTTTTCTCCCCATTTCCAGTCCCCTTGAGATTATAATTCGAGCAATTATTCTGTGTCCGAAATTATTCCCAAGTCCATCCATCCATACATTAAATATATCAGATATCCTGTAAATTACGAGGGGCGGTCACTATGTTTTGCCAATCGGTGGGGCAAAACAAAGGAAGGGGGGGTGGCTGTTTGTGCGGGTGTTACGACAAGTTATGACAAGTCAGGACCTGCAGCCGCACGCTCCGCCTCGTATATTTAAGAAGCAGTAGCTGATCGCAGATCGTCAGTCACAATTTTTTTAACAATGGAAAAGTTTGAGCACCGCGCAGTGATCAAATTTTTGACCAAGGAACGCAAGAATGCAAAAGAGATCCATGAACGCATGGTTGCAGTGTACACCGACTCCGCCCCTTCTTATGCAACCATTGCTCGCTGGAATAGGGAGTTCCGCCATGGTCGTGAGTCCCTTGAAGATGACCCCCGTCCATGACGCCCGTCAAACGTGACCAACGAGGACAATGTGGCCCGTGTGGAGAGGATGATCCTCGAAAATCGACGGGCGAAGGTCGAAGAAATCGAGCGAGAAATTGGAATATCACATGGAAGTGTTATCAACATCATCCACGACAATTTAGACATGACCAAGGTCTCTGCCCGTTGGGTCCCTAGAAACCTCACGCCCCATGATCGACCTTAACGTCGTCAAAGTCCACAAGGCCAGAGTTGCACAAGCTGCCCTGCGCGATTGCGGATTCAAGGAGCTCAACCATCCCCCTTACAGTCCAGATCTGGCCCCTAGCGACTACTTTTTATTCCGCCAGCTCAAGGCTATATTGCGTGGACGGAGGTTTGGGGACGATGGAGATGTCCAGCTCGGCTTCCAGGAGTGGATTGAACAGCAGTCGGGAGATTTCTGATTGTCGAGAATTCGAAGCCTCAGGGACAAGTGGCGCAAGTGCATTGAAGTCGAGTGTAGTTATATTGAAAAATAATAAAACACTTTTCCTCATATCTCGTTTCCTTATATCCGAATTGCAAAACTTATTGACCGCCCCTCGGAATTACCCTCGACTTCAATGCACTTGCGCCACTTGTCATTCTTAGAGTTGTTTTAAAGTTTGAAAAAAAACAAAATGGTTAAGTTCGGAAATAAATATGAGCATCGAATTTTGGGGAATTTTTTAAAACAAAAAGAATTACAAATGGTGAAGTTCAGAAAATTTATTAAAATTTAGACATGGCTGCTTTTTTTTTTTTTTTTGCTTTTTTTTGTATACTCGAAAATGTTATCGAAATTATTTCTAAAATACATTTTCAATTTTAATCTTTATCATGAGGAAATAGCACCTGGCCCCTAAAAACGAGTAAAGCAAAATGAAATTATTAGACCAAATTTTGATTGACGAAAAAAAAGAATCCTGATGATTGTTTTTCCGTATTTAAAAAGACCCGATAAAACTTGTTTTGTGGAGGGGGGTGCTTTAGGCCTAGAAAATTATCATTCATTTTAAAAATAAATTGCTATGGGTAAATTATTAGGAGATTTATGCCCCGAAATTTTTTTTTAACAAAAGGCCGTTGCCTAAACCGGATAGGCCGTAGGCCGCAAACCTTAGGTCTCACTGTGAAGCACAAGCTTCTCCAGTAAGCAGGATGTCCTAATTAATTAATGCCTAGAAATGAAATCTGTTTGAGAGAATTTAGGATGAATAACTTGTTAGAGTGGCGGCAAAAGGCAATGAAATCGAACTAAAGGCACAATATATAACCTTGTTATAATAATTTGTCCTTTGAGGTATGTAGAGACAGCGTTCAATGATTGCCGGTCAGTGGGTTTAAAGGCTATCGTGGAACCCGGTTCACACGGCCCAAATTAATACGCACATAAAATTTATAGAAGACCAGGGATCTAAAGGCCTACCAGAAATTCACCAGAATTAATCAGGACGGTGCTAAATTATAAGGTATCCGCAAGGGGTTAAATAAATACACGCACAAAAAGTATTTACAGTATTATTTACAACAAAATTAAAATGAAATAAATTAACTGTTAACAAATTATACGGTGTCATCAAACAATAAGAAAAGTCACAAATGCTTAACACCATCGAACGACCACAACTCGTTTTAACTAAAAAGGTATTCGCGCATACAAAAATGGGTTCTATGAATAAGTTGTTTAAAGCCGAAACGATACGCGCCGTTGAAGATGAAATAGGCTTCGCTACTCTAGTGACAGGTGTTCCTGGAATAACCTCCCTTTCTTACGTCCCTTACCCGAAGGCATAAAGTTACATGGATAACACCTATAACACCGAATTAATTTAAAGGGGACGTAAGAAGAAAGAGATACTCCAAAATACCTGATACCAGAGCAGTGAAGCAATTAGCCACGTCGGGAACCCAGGCGAAAGAGGCTCGGCGACGATGAGGAATTCGACCCAAGTCCACAGAGGTAAATGCGGTGACGGTCTTCGGAGAGGAGAAACCCACAGACGGCGATATCGTGGCGAAAGGCGTCGGGACCACGGGGAACGATGATTCGAAGGCCCAACGATCCGAGAGAAGGAATTAGAGATGACAGAATTCCCCAAAGAGGAGATGGCGAGGTGACTAGGGGAGAATTTTCACGTGCCCAGTGTGAACGGCTTCCCAAGGAGAACAATTGCAAACGAAACTAGAAGAGCACAATTCGATGCAGCCGACAGAGGGGCAGCGACAAAGCTGACGAGAATCAATGGCAGAAAATCCTCGCTGCACGAAGGAATTCAGTAGGAGTCTCTAAAATGAACGTCAAGGTAAGTGACGGACAACGATTCAGTGGAGCAATCAGGCAGAATCCTCGCAACAGAATAACTTAAAAGGGCTCACGGCCCCATTTATATCCTTCAGTCCGAAGGGAGAAAAGGAAAGTGGGGCACAAAAGGGGGCGAATGAGTCGCTTTCCCTACGCAAGTTAGACTGGTAAGTTGCAGAAATTTAGGCCAAAAATGATAGCCTCGAAACGGGTCGACCTACGCTAAACACCATAAACTATGATGAGAAAGGGAAAGCATGGGAATCTAAGGGCCTACCCTTTACAGTGCGCAAGCTAAGATAATTCGAAACCTTAAGTTGCCTTGAGGGGGAAAATAGATAAATAAATATCAGTCTACATTTCGTATTTCCATCCTGCATATAGCAACGTAGCGTGAACCATTTCAATAAAATATGTAAAAATCAACTTCCCATTTAAATATCTTCCTCCCCCTAAGCGTTTGCGTCGTATCTCAACATCCTCGTTGAGAATCGGGTCTTTCCGAATCGGTACGATTCGTCTCTCTGTTTACGGAGGCTTGTGACGTCATGACAACAGGGATGGCAAATAACGGCAAAATTGAGTTAATTTTTTTATGACATAAATATAAATTTGGAACGAATATCAAGCTGAAGCCGCTTTCACACGGGCTCGGGCGCGACTGGGGGACGCTCCACATTAAAGCCAAGCAATCTTCACTTTTGGCGGGGTAGTACACGGGATCATCTTTATCCATCTATGGCATGGGAACATGCTATATCTCATTATTCTGTGACGGCAAAAGGGAATGTTAAAATAGCCAATTGATACTGATAGATTATATCTATACCAGACAATGGCTTCGCCACTCCCTCCCTACGGGGGAAGCTTGCGCTTCGCTACTAAGATTAAAATTTAAAATCTAGGTAAAAGCAACCATGGTTAATGTTTTATACATTTTCTTAACTTCGCCAATAATAATAATGTTTAAAAGGAACTCTAAACTAAATTTCCCCCTTTTCAAAATATCACATTGCTAAAATATAGTTATAGAAGATATATAAAACTAAATTTTCTGAACTTCACCATTTGTAATTCTTTGGGTTTTAAAAAATTCACAAAATTTAGATACTTATATTTATTTCTGAACTTCACATTTTGTTTTTTGATATTATAAAAGAATTATTAGAAATAACTTTGATAAAAAAAACATAAGTCATAACCAAACTAAGATGAAATTATTATTCAAATACTCAAAAAATCCCGTCTTTAAATTATAGAGTTAGTGATGATGATGATTAATATACTTTTGCTCATATACTTATCACGTTTCTTGAGTTAATGATGATGAAGTGATGATGAAAATGATGATGATTAAGTGTCGGCACAAAATGGTGGAGATACGTCGACGATATCTTCGCAATTATTGCTAATGACATTGATCTAGAACATATCCTGGAAAATCTATTTCAAAGCAATTAATTTTACTGTCGAAATATAAAAGAAAGCATCACTCGCGTTTCATGTACTAACAGACGATTTGGAGCAGAATCTCAAATTTTATATCCTCCACCAAATCTCTGTCAATTACTCGTTCTCGAAGATATACATATGTAAGAAAAGCATGACATAAGTCTAAGTGCAAGAGGGAGGAACCGACTAACGCAAATCCCCCTCAAAAAGCCAAGATTCTCTGAGTTTCTCTTGCAGAGTTCAACCTTCAGTATTCGCCGCGAAATCTCAATAGTATTGAAGTCCTGAGATTGACTTGGCCATGGAAGGAAGTTTTTTTTTTTCTTCTTAAACCTTTCCTTAGTTAATTTGGTCGTGTGCGTAAGATCGTTGCCCTGCTGAAATATACATTGATTTTGTCCATAGAAGTTTTCACACCTGAGAACAGCCTTTTCTATAGTATCTTTTGATCCGTGGCATCGTTCATTTTCCCATCAATGATGATCTGTAGTGTTTCTGTGCTATGTGCAGTAGAGAAACCCCAGACCTCTGTGTTTTACGGTTAGGATGCTGTGCCTAGGATTATAGGACAGCTATTTCTGCCCTTCAAGCGTGACGAACATGATTTTGACCTAAAAGTTCTATTTTAGTCTCATCTTACCATACAACATTGTTCCAAACTTCACTTCCCTCCTCAAGAGGCTCTCTGTCAATCATTAAACCGTTCGTTACATTTTTTTTATTAAGAACTGGAGTTTTGCGATGCGTGAAAGAATGCAGATCATTAAGATGGAGTTCTTTACTAATAGTTCTTCTACTCAATTTACTTCCCTTAAATTCCAAGTCTTTCGTAATATTAATTGCATTAGTATTTAGAAGCTTGTAACGTCGAGAAGGATCGTTAATCTTGCGTGGAACACCTGCTCTTTGCAAGTTGGAGGTGATTCCAGTGCCGGTTTAACCTAGTAGCGCATGTAGCCACATACTTCCAGCCTCGCGCTCCAGGGGGCCCCGCGTGGATTTAAAAAAATAGTAATAATTAGGTTTTTGCCCTTGGGCACAGAAGGCCGAGACCAAATAATTATTCATTTTCCCGATTTTTTATATTATTATTAAATATGATATTTCTATATATAAGAAAAATATAGAAGACATCACTAGAGTATACTTCATAGTATAATAAGTCTGGCATTATGTTATGGTAGTACAGGGTGATGTTCTTTAAAAAGGAATAAAAAGTGCATGAAATAAAACCCTACTTTTTCAGTTGAGTCCTCCCAGCTATACTGGCAGTGCTTTTAAATTCCTCATTGTGGGGTGAGATACAATATATATATATACGGGTGAGGGCCACGCTGTTCCTTGTGCTACGCTATGCTTTCTAAGTATAGAACCTACAGTTGCATAAGGCATTTTAACTCGTTCAGAATTAGTCCTAGAGGATAATCCATTTGAATGAAGTTAAATTATTATTTACTGTTGAATAGCTTGAAGGACTTCTTTGACCTTCGCCATTGCGCAAAGTAAACGTCCTTCTTCTATGGATTCTTATCGATGAATGACGGTCCTAATATTCGGCACTTTAAATCAGTTTCGTTTCTAAAAAATTCACGAATCTTCAATCTTACCATTTTAATCAAATTTATAAGATTTCTTTTGTTTAATAACAATATTATTGCGTGCTAATAGAGTGGTTGCCTGCTTTTGTGACCTGTTAAATGTTGTTTATTTGCAATAATTGTTATATACAAAGAAAATCTGTCTTAGGTGTATTTGTTCGGTTAAATATCTGTTAAATATATGAGGTGGAAAACAAATATTACTTAGTGGTAAAATTGAATGAATGTATTTGGGAACGCCAAAGGCCATCCTGTAAAGGATGTAGCGGAATTTGCAAGTGTATCTACACGTACGGTCATACAGGTCTACCTTCAGTGGCAACAAAAATCAGGGTCTAAAGGAAATTATCGCCAGAATTATGGCCAAAAGACAATACTAACGGCCCGGAACCGCCCCAGTGTTTCACGGCTTGTAGCTAAAAATCGCTCTACTGTAAGACAAGAAGTGCTGCAAGACGTCAACGCTGATCATTCATCACCCATTACTAAAGGAATACTCCGAATGGACCTGCATAGCATCAATATATGAGGCAGAGTGTCACGCAAGAAGCCCTTGCTCACATATGCCTACAGTGGTCGAGAAGACACAAACAGTGGACTGAGGAGGACTGGAAACGTGTTATCTGGTCTAAAGAATCACAGTTTTGCCTGTATGTAAATAATCCACGGAGTCTTGTTTATCGTAGACTTCATGAGGCCTTCAAAGAAGACTGCGTGCAGCGGGTGGTTCAAGCTGGAGGATGCTCTGTATTGTACTGGGGGTTTTAATATGAGGAATTGAGTCTTTTGTTTGAGGTGAAAACCATTTTGGACCAGTATGCATACATCGAGTTTCTACACGAACAGGTTTTTGCCGTTTGTCCTTCATCTTAACAGGAAACGTAACATTCTAATCCTTGTCTTCTGGAATGACAACTCCCGCGTTACCGGGCCAGAATTGTGACTGACTACCACGATGAACATTCAGAAAAAATCACCCCTCTAGATTGGCTCGCAAAATCATCGGATCCGAACTCCATTTAAAATCTATGGACTTACCTTGAACAACGTGTCAAACGTGAGGACGTCATTCACAGAATCTGTCCAAATTGTATAATTCTTTGATGAAAGAGTGGCCTAACATTGGTGTCTCCTACATCCAGAACATTATCCAGTACTTGCCACGTCGAATCCCCGTTGTTATCCAGGCCTATGGAGGTATTACATGCTACTAGGTACGCCCTCGTCCCAGTTGACTGGTTTTTGTCTGGTGACCTTATAATATCCCTAAGGTATTTTTATAAAATAAAAGTATATAACAACTAACCTTTGATTGGTGAATTATGGTTGAAAATTGAATAATACATATTTTTATAATCTTTTCCTTCTGACAGCAAAGTCTATATCGATTATTTTTGAAACAGGATTTTTGCATTAAAAATAGATGGGATTATATGTGTAATGTGCAATGACTGCACACACACAAAGAAAGAGAGAGAGAGAGAGAAGGACAAATATACATTTTGCCAGGTCGAAGTGTCAAAGATGAAATGGTAGGAGCAATAAAATAAGGTCGTTTGGAGACAGTTTGTGAATCAGCGAAATCTGATTAGAATATCTGGATGGAGACCCGACTACCATTGAGGCTATTGCACCCGAGTGTGAAAGCAGATAATCAAACAGTAATTAGAGCTGTCTGGAATGGGGACAGAACCGGCGACAAAGATGTTTAGCCTTAATGTAAATTTTGATAAAAGGCATCTTAGTTCTATGCAAACAGAGTCTATGTGATAAACTCGCAGGGAAGAGAACCCCAAATTAAGATGCGAAGTGGAGAATTTCAGCCAATCACAGGCTAGACTCAAACCAATCATAGGCTCCGCTGGGCTGGTAGGTAGCTAAATACCACCTCAACGACCAAAGGAAGGCGGAGCTATGAGTCACCTCCAAAATGATTCCGGGTATAAATAAGAGAACATTTCATTTAAAGTTCATTATTATTATCATTATTAAGATTATCATAATTATTATAATAATTATTAGGATAATCATCATTATTATTATTATTATTATAGATTATTATAACTAGACTAACATTATAGACTCTTAATTCACCGTTCTGCGAATATCCATTAATCTTGCTCTTGCCATTATAGCCCATTTAAAATATTCCGTTGCGCAAATTAAATCTTTACCGTAAGTGTAAACATTTCAAAGTGGTATAAAAATACAAGTGTTTGATTCCTTCACAAAGGAGCCTTTTACTTGCAAACCTTGATCGGTTAATACCCCTCGGACCGTACGTCAAGAAACCTGTAAGCAAGCCACTTTATCAAACCCTTATAGGATCGCCTTGCAATCAAAACAAGGCCTACTTACGCCAAACCTATAACTGGCGACCCCATATTTGGAGACCTATGCATATATGTATTAACTCAATCAATTCTTTATAATATAAAGAATTAAAGTTATCCCTTTAAAATTGCATTTTCTTTAAATATATATGGGTAACTTCTTTGTATTTATTAAAACTTACCCCATGATGAATTAAATTACCCTTCTCTTACAATGCCTAACCAGAAGATCCCACATCCTTCAAGTCTTTTAGCTCAGAAGGTTGGAAACGTAACTCTATTGTTTACTTCAGAAATCTCTCGAAGACTTATATCAATATCTTGCATCCTTAGGATTAGATACACCATTGGGACGTAGTTGTATTTGATGGAATGGTACGTAAATCTTGTTTTAAAGGACTATTTCCATGGCTGGATTTACGTATAAGGTTAAAGAAAAAAAGGGGGTGTACATTTCCGAAATATCATTAAAAAAAGAAATAAAATAAAACCTACATACTGCAAGACTTTTGCCGATGGCGTATTTTGCTTCTAATACCCCCCCCCCTCCCTCCCCATAAATAATAAAAAAACGGGGTCTACATTTCCAAAATATAAGCTAAAAAAGAAACAAAATAAAACCTACAAACTGCAACAGTTTTGCAGACAATGTATGTGGCTTCTACTTCCTGCCATCTGTTGACGATTTTATGAACTACACCATGTCGGTAGTTTCAACTTTATCATTATCCGTCAGAGATGGGACATTGTTTACATATTCAATTATTGTTACAATACTTTATTGTTCACTGTGTAATGTATGATCTTCATTCTTTCAGATAATAATAGTATTATAAATGAACGTTTAAACAAGCATCACTTCACTAACTTAATAATGTTAGAAGGGGGGTTTTTGAGTATTTGAATAATAATTTCATCTTAGTTTGGTTATGACTTATGTTTTTTTATCAAAGTTATTTCTAATAATTCTTTTATAATATCAAAAAACAAAATGGTAAAGTTCAGAAATAAATATAAGTATTGAAATTTTTTGAATGTTTTAATACCCAAAGAATTACAAATGGTGAAGTTCAGAAAATTTATTTTTATATATCTTCTTCTATTCTTTAACGTGATATTTTGAAAGGGGGGAACTTTAGTTTAGAGTTCCTTTTAAAAATTATTGTAATTAGCGAAGTTCAGAAAATTTATAAAAATTTAACCATAGCTGTTTTTTTTTTTTAGATTTTAAATTTTAATTTTCCTTTGCCCGTATATGTATATATAAATAACAATTGCTTTATTTCACAATCAAGAAATCGAAGAAATTTTACAAATATTATAAACAACATAATCTCAACCATTAAAAATTATGAATTTTAAATATATGTTTATAGTTATATTAAAGATTTTCCCCACAGTTTCTAAAATGTCAACCAGAAGTTATAAAAGTGGAGCTCTAAAGAGGAAGACGAAGCAGAAAGCTGAAGAAGAGCTTATAGCAAGTTACTAAAATTAGAAAGCTTCTTAACAAAGACAGATAAGGGGCCTGATGAACCCAAAGCTTCTACCACAGTGAGTCAGTCATTGGATATTCATCCCATTCCTGATACAGAACCTGGTACATCTAGTCCTATAGAATCTGCTTCAACTAATGAGGCAAGAAATATTTAGATTTACAAACCAGAGAGTAGTACAACCAGATAAGACGCAATCTCAAAAAACAAACAGAATGATGTTGGGCTATGAGGTGATTTAAGCAAAGGTTACATTGTATACTGGGTAGAAAAAGGTCCACCAGAGTATCAGCACTCAAATGGTTCTTTTGAAAAGTCAAAGAACTTTTTTGGAAACCAAGACAGATATTGTTCAAAGAGCTTGTCCTATCCCAAACGGGCTAACGGTGAAAAAAAACTGCAGAGAATGGTTAGTATTTTTCCCCCAGAAACTGGTCATGTATACTGTTTTGTGCAAACTTTTTTCCAATTCTTCTACATCATTATCATCAGATGGACTTTGCGATTGACGCAACACCTATTTAGTTCAAAGTCATGAAAACTTGGTTCTGCCAACTAGCAGAACAGATAAATAATAAACGGCAGTACTGGAAACATGTTCTTGAACGAGTTGTTGCAGTCATAATTACCCCGGCAGAGCGTGGTTTACCTTTTAGAGAGGAGGAGGAAATATTTGGGGCTCCTCACAATGGCAATTACCTTGGATTACTTGAACCTATTGTGAAATTTGATCCTTTTCTAGCAAACCATATAAAATGATTGGGGAATAAAGGATCAGGTGTCACATTTTATCTTACTAAAACAATATGTGATGAATTTATCAAAATGATGGCATATAAAGTAAGAGAATCAATCTTGGAGGATTTAACAACTGCAGAGTACTTCAGTTTATCTGTAGATTCCACTCCAGACCGGTCCCATATGGATCAGTTCACTGTTATTGTGAGGTATGTTTCACCAGATGATGGGCTTCCTATTGAACGTTTTCTAACCTTCCTAGAGATAGCTAGCTAGCCACACAGGAGAAAGTACGGCTAAGATGGTGATTGACTACCTTACAAATGAATGCAAAATAGATTTTAGTAAGTGTCATGGCCACTCGTATGATAATGCTGCCAATATGTCTGGCAAATACAAGGGTATGCAAGAAATAATATTGAAGATTAATAAGTATCGTATGTATATTCCATGTGCCGGGTATTCCTTGAATCTTGTTGTAGAGCAGAAGTTGACTGTTGCTTAGATGCAGTAAACTTTTGGGGAATTGTTCAAGAAATTATAATTTCTTTTTATGATGGAATAATTTCTGCATTGCATCAGCTGCATATTGATACTACAGAGAAGGGCGAAAAAAGAAATCAAGCCATAAACATTTTGAATGAAATGGAGGAGTTTGAATTTATGGTAATGTTATATTTGTGGAATTATTTGCTGGATGAATTTCACAAGACTATTCAATCACTACAAGACACCCAAATGAGCCTAGATGTAGGTAGTAAATTGTATGTTTCACTGTGAAACAATGGGCACCAGTATACAATGATGCTGCAAAAAGGTTTTCATTCTTAAAAAAATTAGATGCTACAGAAGAAGAGATTCGTGAAAGAGTTAGTGCTCTATGCCAAACATATCCTGGAGATGTGGACATGAACCTAGGAGAACTCAAGCATTTTCATCAATATTTTGGACATAGTCAAAGACATGTTTTTTAGTTTTAGGGGGGAGAGGAGGGGTATTTTAGGAGCCTATCTGGTTACTACCCACTTGGGCATAAGACGTCGTAATCACGACTGCCTAGCACTAGGCTACTTTAAAATAAGAATATGAAAAAACAACAATAAAAAGGGAAAATAGCAACAATAAGGTAGCAAGCTCCAGCGTCGGGGGGAGGTGGACCTCCACCCGGCGCAGGAGCGTGCAACCTACAAAGAAAACAACAACAAAAACCAAACTAGTTAAATAAAGGGGAGAAGGCCGGCCTCCCCCCATAAGTCTATAAGTCCACCAGTCAATGTGCACGAAATCGTCCCGAGTACAAGGGACAGGCGGTAGTGACCATGCCCATCCTGGTACCGGGACAGGTAACGTGCGCGGAGATCGCCCAGACTAGGACATTCAACAAGAATGTGCCGAACAGTATGGGGGGCAATGCAGTCTTCACAGTAGGGCGCTGGCGTGCGCTCCATCAAATGACGGTGCGTCCCGCGAGTGTATCCAATTCGGAGACGACAGAAAGCAACTTGAAGCCTTCGCGGCATTGGGGGGTAGGTCCATGGAAACAGTCGCGGTGCAATGGTACGCAACTTTAAGTTCCCTTCAACCGTCTCCCATCTTCTTTGCCAAGCAGCCCGAAGAGCTTACCGTATTCCTGTCATGTAGTCGGTGTGAGGAAGAGCAAAACTCTGGTCCGGTCGCAGAGTCCTCGGAGACTCTTTGGTGTCCTCATTGACGCGCTCATTCCCCGCAATTCCTACATGTCCAGGAACCTAGCAGAAGATAATCTCGACATTCACCTGCTTGCCAAAACCGTTGCGTCACTGATATCGTGAACCAGGGGATGCGGAGATTTCAATGCCCCGAAAGCACTCAGGGCCTTTTGTGAGTCGCTATAGATCACAATCCGGCGTCCGAACCGGGCACGTCGCGTAATCTCCCGTACCGAGTGGTGTATTGCAGCCAGCTTGGCCGTGAAGACAGACGCAGCGCCTGGCAGAGCCCCGCTGACTTCAAACAGAGGGGATACGGCGTAGAACCGACCCCCTCTTGGGACTTGGAGCGATCCGAATACACTGGCACGGTTCCAGCGTGACACGATGTGTGCTCCAAAAAGGTCGAACGCAATACACCAAGCGCTGTACAAGCTTTTAGAACAGGGGCGTGGCAACAAATAGCCAAATGTGGTACCCTTCAGGGTGGCCTCCTGGGCAGAACCAGGGGCGCCACCGTCCCGAGAGTAATACCTAGCTCTCGAATGAGTTTCCTGGCCCTAAACCAAAAGGGCTTAGGTTATGACTGGCGTCTCTCGGTGGCATAGGCACCGTCGAAATCAGCTTCGGATGCAGTTAGAGCTGTTGGCGATTGGTGAAGGCGCCGGGCTCACGCGTACGGGCGAATAATGTACTATGCACAGCGTAGAGCGAGTGGCATCTCCCCAGCATCGACTAGTAGGTTCTCAATGGAGGAAGTGCAGGAGGCACCGGTCGTGATGCGAAAGCCGGTGTGGTGGATCGGGTCCACCTTCCGCAATAAACACTCGGATGCGGATGCGGATGCATAAAACTTGCATCCGTAGTCTAGCTTTGAACGAACAAAGGATCGATAAAAAAGTAAGGCAGTAACCCTATCAGCGCCCCAAGCGCTGAACGTCACGGAACGGAGAATATCTATGGCGCAGGTACAAGAGACTCTAAGGCTGCAAATATGAGCCTTCCAGGTGAGAGGCGGTCAAATACAAGACCAAGGAAACGGTGCGATTCAACCACTTCCAGGCCTACCCCATTAAGAAACAAGTCTTGGACAGGATGGAGCCGTGTATGGTGGCAGAAATGCACTACCTTAGCCTTCGCCAAGGAAAACCGAAACCTGTGCGCTTCGGCATAGTGAGAGAGGCGGTTCAATGCCTGTTGGATTCAACGCTCCAGAGTTGGCATCTGGGCCGTGCCAAAAGAGATCGAAAGGTCGTCCACGTAGAGCGTAGCAAGAATATCTTTCGGCAGCACCGAGGTGATGCCATTGATGCTCAGGGCAAAGAGTGTGACACTGAGGACACTTCCCTGCGGGACACACTCTTCCTGCTCCATTGGGCCGGAGAGGACTCATCCACCCGTACGCAGAATCGACGATCTCGCAAAAATTCACATATAAACATTGGGAGGCGTCCCCTCGCGCCCATCGTGTGGAGAGTCTTCCTGATACCGTATCGCCATGCGGTATCATAGGACTTCTCTAGATCGAAAAACACCATGGTGTAGTGCTGTCTACGAAGGAAGGCCTCGCAGACGGCATTTTCCAGTCGGAGCAGAGCATCCGACGTGGAGTGGAACTTGCGGAAGCCGCACTGTACATAAGACAGATGGCCTCCGCTGTCCAGAAAAAGGTTAGTCTAACATTTACCAATTTCTCCATCAACTTGCACACGCAAGAGGTTAGAGAGATTGGGCTGAAACCGACCGGAGTAGAGTGATCTCTCCGCGGTTTGCGAAAGGCGAGCACAGTAGGGATTCGCCAGGAATCCGGGAGGAGACCCTCCACCCAGATCCTGTTGAACAAATCTAACAGAAAAGCCATGCCACGCTCACCCAGGTGTCGAAGAATGGCGTTCGGGACATCGTCCGGACCATGGGCGGTGTCCGCGCACGAAGCAAGAGCGGAACGCAACTCACTCAGAAAAAGTAAACCTGTCGTTGAATGGTTCTCCGCCTCTGGAGGTAAAGTCCAGTCGGCGGCCTTCCGCAACATTACGACGTGAATTGAATGCTGGCGGAGGAGCATCCCGGCTAGAGAAAGCGGTCGCGAAGGATTCCGCCACGGACGCGGGGTCCGAGAACGGGAGGGGGTCCTGCGAGAACTTGCCCCGAATCATTTTGACTCGCCTCCACACCTCTGCTAGAGGGGTCTTCCCGTTAAGTGAAGACACGAATGCCCACCAAGAAGAGCGGCCGGCGTGTTTCGAAATATGCCGGAACCTAGCCCTGGCCCGACGAAGTTCACCGACAGTGAAATTGTTCGGGCGGCGATCATAGCGCATGTAGGCATTACGATTCTGTTTTAGGGCCGTCTCACACTTGGCCGACCACCACGGGATTGGTCAGCGTGCAAAACGGCCAGAGATTCTGGGAATAGTAGTCAGGCCCGTGGCGATGAGGTTGCCAGAGAAGAACTCAACGGCCTCATTTACTGACCTAAACTTCTCGACTGAGATAGAGAATTCAGTCATTTCTTGAAATGTAGGCCACCGCACCTGCGCCAAGCACCACTGAGGTGTGCTCTCAGGCGTCAGCGGCCCAGAAAATGATATTTGAATGGTAAAGTGATCACTAACACGGAGGTCATCGACCACTCCCCAATCAAAATCAGGCTGTGTATCTGGAGAGCACAGAGATAGATCAAGGCAAGAAAACAAAGCGGTTCTAGAGCAGTGATGCGTAAACTCATCCACATTTAGGACACCTATCTCAAGCTCTTCGATCAGATCGGCAAGGACTTTTCCCCTGGGATTTATGGAGTAATCTTCCCAGAGAGGATGCCTGCCGTTCAGATCTCCAAGCAAAAGATAGGGCCTCGGCAACCGTGCCACGACGCGGCGGAAGTCCCCCGCGTCGAAGTCAGCTGATGGTGGAATGTACGCAGAAATCAGAGTATACCTCCTATCCAGGTGCAGCTGCATAGCGACTGCAAGAAAGGAGGTATCTAAAGCTAAGAGAAGAACGGAGACATCATGCCGGGTGTAAATCGCACATCCTCCCACCAAGCCCTAATCCCATGGTGGTGGGGTCGCAAAACCCTTATACCCCGGGAGTGTGGGCAGGATGCATGCGCCCAACATGGTATCCTGCAAAAAGATAGTTAACGGGGAAAGGGAGGATATGAGCCTCCGCAGCTCCTCCCAGTTGGTTCGGAGTCCACGGCAATTCCATTTAAGGAATATGACCTCCATGCCTAGCTCTGAGGAGACGCGGGGACCCTCTACGAAGAGAAGACGGCTTCGGAGGCGTGAGGCCCTCTTTTCAAGGATTCACCGTCTCTGAGCCACCCAGCCCACCACTAGGCGTGGTCGAAGGAGGCGAAGCTCCTGTATTGCTGACCTCCTTTTGGGGGGCAGCTTTAAGAACCAGGGAAGATGGCCTGGCGACCAACTTCAGGGGTGCTGCCTCCCGTGAGTCTAATGACTCGGTAGAGGCGCGTGGCCGTTTCGCCTTACGGGAAACGGTCACGCGGGGAAGGGGGGGGAGACCTGGTTTTAGCCGGAGCTAGGTGTGAACCCTTTGTGCCACCAGCTTTACCAAGGGAGGGACCGCGTTGAGTAGAACTCGCAGAAGGGCTCCGAATGGGCGTGGAAACAACCGTGCTCGTTGGCCTGGATGGGCCAGGAGCAGAGGGTGTTATTTCTAAGCATTGAGGCGTAAGACGTCCCAGGCAAAGCCGGGCGCGCCAGGACCAAGTCTCTTTAGCCTCGCGAAATGAGAGACGATCCCTCCTGAACGGCCAGGATTTCTTTCCCAAGGAGATATGCACCACATTGCTTCGAAGAAGCGGGGTGCAGCTCCCTGTAATTGACACACTTGGCCACACACGATTTGAACTTATCGCGTGCGGCCTTGGAGTTCGGGTGACCCCGACTTTCCACGTCTATATGAGCGATTCGTATGGCCGAAGCGTTGACAGTAATAGCACCTCCACGGCAGTGGCACGAATGCTTACACGCGGTAGCGGTACCAACCGGCACGCACCGACTCAGGCAGCTTGTCACAGTCGAACGTGACAAAGAGTGTAGGGGTGGGTCTCGAGGCCCCTCCCTGTTTTCTCATCACACGCTCGACCTTGACTGCCTTGTGGTCGGCCAGCTCTAGAGTGATATCTTCTATGGAGTAGTCTACGAGTTCCCTCGTATAAACTACTCCTTTCACAAAGTTCATGGTAGAGTGCGGCGTCACACTCACCGGGGTGCCATAAAGTGTCCGGAGATCACTTATCTTGGCCGCCTCGGAGGGATCCGCCACATTCGCCAGAAGGCTCCCGTCCGAGAAACGGGTCACTAAAGCTCTCTTCTGATGGATCATGTTGCCCTTAGCCACCACGGTGCCATCAGTGGAGCGAATAACGAGGAAGCCTTTGAAGCCAGCGGGCTCCAAAACGCCAGATAATCCTTTAAATGAGGGGCCTCGATGTAATTGAGGCTCCGCTCTGCGCTCTAGTACTTTTTGTCATAGTCAGGGGCTCTGCACCAGGGAGGGGGCAGACAGGCTGGATGTGCAGATCTTGGCTTGGTTGCTTACCGAAATAACAGCAGACCCATCCGTCCCCGCAGCCCCCGCAGATGGAGGGGAGACCCGAGTCTTTTTAGTCTTTTTTGTTGTTTTTTTTCTTTTTAGAAGAGGATGTTGGGAATGAACCCTCTTCTCCCCTCCACCGGCAGGAGCCCCCAGGCCAGATACACCGACCTCAGCAAGGTCCTTCTCCGAGATGGAGAAGGTCCTCGCAGTCGTAGGGGCACCTTTCGGAGGAGGAGATCCCTCCCCTCCTTGTACTGCCTTGGAAACCCTAGCCGTTTGAGGAGGACCTTCAATATGAGCGGACTATAGTTCAGGGCTTGGCGCCGAGCCCGGATTCACCTCCATGGAAGGCCCTACCGTCTGAGACTGGGTTGCCTCGAGGACTATGTCTATCTCGGGTGGGGCTTCCATTTGGCCATAACACCCCCAGGACATCACAGGTCCTATTGTCAGCAGTGTCATTAGTCTTGTCTTGGGAGGCACAGGCCTTGACCCCCGCTAGGTTTAGTATGCTAGCCAGCAGGTCTTTTGAAGGAAGCGACCGAAGGGGCCTGGCTTCCCTCTCTACCCTAAGGGGATTTGCCCTACTGAGCCGCTTCAATGAGGAGCGGTCGGCTGCCTGCTGGCTTTCTTGGCAGTCCCCTTGGAAAGTAAAGGGGGGAGTGCCGCTAGGAATAGGGAGGTGCCCGAAGGCACCTCCAGAAAAGGGGGTGGAAGGGAGTCCCCTACAACCGTAGGCGAAGGAGAGGAGTAAGCCTCCTCTCCGGTTAGACAAATTTGGAGCGTCTCCTGTGCAAGCATACGGGGGAGGGGGACCTCATTTTTTCTGTGGAGCTGCCCGAAAGCGGCTCCGTTGATTGTGAGGGGGAAAGGAGGAGTTTTTGAAAAAAAATTCCATCATTGGTCATGGTGACCCTAATTTTCTCACGGGATGCACACGCTCATCACCCCTCGCCATTCAAGACCACCCCTGCCTCCTGGTGGCCTGACAGTTCCTCAGCATAACGGCTCCACCTCGGACGCGGCGTAAAATTGATAGAGTGTGGAGAGAGAAGTAAAAGGGATGTGAGGAAGGTATGGGTGGGGATGAAGCAGGTTGTTAAAAACCCACCATCCCAAACTGGAACTCAGGGGTTAGGGAACATTGTCCCCTCCCCCCTCAGCTCCAATCCGGGATAGTTGGCTGTGATGAAGGTCAGCATCTACCCTGTGAAAATAGAGGCCGACCAGAGAAAGTTGTGGGAGAGGTTGTATAGAAAGTGAGGAAGTAGGGGATAAATACTGGTTGCCTGAAAGAAGGAGAAGAGGCTAAGCTGAGGCCAGATGGGGCGCTGAGTCCCGTCAGCACGGCAGCTAGGAAGGCAAATCGCCGCGCCCCTTACGGGGTCAAAGCCATGGTTCACATGAACATGATAGTCTGACATATCAGGATCAACATTTCCTAATGTAGAAGTGATTTTGAGAATGTTCCTTAGTATGATGAGTGCAAATTTGTCTAGAGAGGGATCCTTTTATAAGCTGAAGAGGATAAAAAATCAATTTAGAACAACAATGACTCAAGATAAATTACGTTCCCTCAGTCTCATGTGCATATAAAGTGACAAACCACGTAGTTTATCATTTGATGATATCATCAGTGACTTTGCTCTGGCAAAGGCAAGAAAGAAAGTAAAGTATTTTAGTTTAGATCATGTTTGTGTTCTATTTGTATACACAGTATACAATAAATCTTGATAAAATTATACAATTTAACGGGTATGCATAATATTATTAGTCCTTATAGCAAGTTACTAGACTAGATTATAAGCCTCTGCAAATTGTGTTTCTAAAAGAACTTTTGTTATTTTACAAAAGTGTTTGCATTATTAAGTTTGTTATGAATAAAAATAATTTTAAGTTAGAGGTTAATAATTATTTCACTATTTATATACTTCTTAATTGCATTTCAGTTCAACAATTACTTTGATAAAATACATATTTTGTCAAGTGCAAATGGCCTTAGATTTATATTGGGTCCCAAAATTACCATACAGCATATTAAACACAAAAAACAGCGAAAATTTGTGACCGACATAGGACATCTGGACATCTAAAGGGCCCTATTATCTCAAATAGCTTAGGGCCTCATTAAATCTAAATCCGGCCCTGAATTTTTCGCTCTCCAGATCACATTTCCATGTGAAATTTGCACCAAAACTGAACCACACCAGGACCCATGTAGCATCTACTATCTATCCCTGATCCTATGAGAGAGTTTCTGCACACAGGTCGCTGGGTTATTAACCGCTTTTTAAGGCGAACTTCACCCAACATCTTCTCATTCTTTTTATTTATTTGTTTGATTGTAAATATCTTAAATAGAGTAAACCTGAAACTTGTTTGTGTAGCTTGGATTGGCTCTTATAGTGCTTGACTTCGTGCTATCCTTATTATTATTATTATTATTATCATTATTGTACCGATGATTTGCTCTCTACCAATCTTCGAAAAGAGTGATATAAGGCCCTCTCACAGCATAGGACCTACCGAGGTCACTACATGTAGGACCTCTACAATCCTATGCGAGACGTTGCAGGACTCCTAGATTATATTAGATCGACTTGCTCCCAGGAAGCTCCCCACAAAGATACTGAGAGTCTATCACACCCAAAACACTTCACATACACACTGTCGTAGTAAAGGAAGGACCGAATGAATGGCAGTTCGTTCGTATGGGTTGGTTACGTACTTCAAAACTCCGTGATTACGTTTTCTCTCTAAGAGTGCTATAATTGATTATATTCTGATTATTATTATTACGTTAATCTTTGAGGGTTCCTAGTGCCTTGCTCAGCGTTTCGAGGATTGAATAAAAAAATGTTTCTGAGAAAACTAGAACTTTAATTAAAAACAGGAACCAATGAAATTTAACCAACTATATACAAAGAAATGAATTAAACAAATTTTTAAATGAGGCTTTCTAAATTACATACTCGAATTTATAGTAATGGTTGACCCAAGCTCACTTTAATCTTAAATACAACTGACCTCAACGAAACAGATACCAGGGGTTTAAATACCTTACGAGATTCCACGAGAATCGGATTTGAGTCTGACCTTGAACTCATTTAATTGTTGTCACCTCAAGAATGTTGTTCCCGGGCCGCCGCGTGGATCAGCGTCCAGATGGGCAGACGGAGGAATGCTTTACAGCCGTAGAAGACCTCGGAGCGTGTGTCATATGGAGAGACGCATGCCTTCTAGAGGAAAGGATCTCACCACGGGACGGGAAAAGAATGTTTCTTTTACTCTTCGAGATACTCTAGGAATAATTCGCATTGGCGAGCGATGAGCCAATGCGTGAATCCTTTGACTCAGGGGAGTGCTTCGGGGAGTTCACTTAGAGGTATTCCTTAAGGGCGAGGACTATCTCTGTGTTTTGGGATACACTAGGATAGGAGGTTTCTCTGACGAGAGTTAGTTAAACTTGCTTCTTAAATCAAGTTAACTTAAAGTTAGGTGTGACCACCAGGAACTGGCTCGAGGGTGAGTTTCTTCTCAGCTCCTCTCGTTGGTTTGCCGAGCACTTATGCCGGTCTTTGCTGTCTATATCTCTCTAACGATCTACCTCTGACATGCTTCTAAATTCGGTGTGACCACCAGGAACTGGCTCCGAATGAGCTTCTTCAACGTCCCTTTTGTTGGTAGCCGGGCCTCTTGCCGGTCTTCGTCGCCTTGATGACTAACGTAATCTACCACGTTTTTCCAAAGTTATTTGATTTTATACTTCGCCACCCTACTGTGGGTAGGGAAAGGAGGGGCGGGGGTGCGTGAACAGACTGCCTTTAGTCTCTTCCTCTAACGGTTTTTCTCAGAGCGTCATTCAGCTAGCCCTAAGGGACTTTCTGGCTTTAGGAAGATGCTCCTCTAATTTCGTATATGCGGTGAAATTGAATATCAACTCTTAGGGGAAATCTTGCTGTTTTAACCCATGTTAAGGTCACTGGTCCGACCTGAGCTGATTAGTGCATTATGTGGTCTGGAGTGACCGTTCAGCTTCTCTTCGAGACGAGGGGCGAGAGAAGAGGAGGTTAAGTGGTAGGGCTATCCCGCCTCCACTGCCAGGACGTTGTGGTTACAGACCAGTGGCTCAATTGTGAGGGTGGGATATCGATTCCCTTACATACACAAAATAAAAAAAACCCACTCTTTCTGTCCAAACCATCTCCTTAAAAAAATCCACTGGACGTAGACCAGAATAAACCTACTTACCATGTCAAGTATGAGTCACCCTGACAAGGCTCCGTTACGGCCACCGAACAAAGATGAAGGCATACAAATCCTGCATCGGCCTGAGTGACACAAACGTCCGCGGGAGCTCCCACCTTAAACTAGACAGCGTATTATACACATTCACAACATGCTAAACACTCAAAAAACAAAAAAACTAAAAAAAAAAAATTAGTAGTGTCTCTAAGGGAGAACCATCCTGATAGATGGAGTTCGTCGACTGAGCTGGCCAAGGAGAAAGATCATGAGGTAGCCAAGAGGACATACGATAAGCTAACCAATGGGAAAAATTATGAGCTCATCAAGGACATGCCATGAGCTGGGTAAAGGGACAGACGTTAAGCTGGTCAAAGGGACAGACCAGGAATTTGCCAAAAGGAGAGATCATGAGCTGGCTAAGGGGACATCCCAAAAACTGAAAAAAAGGAACAGAACATAAGCTGCATAATCTAGCCATGGCAACATACCATAAGCTGGCCAAGGTGGCAGACCACAAGCAACCCAAAGAGACAGGCCAAAAGCTGGCTAAGGAGACCGACCATGAGTTGAACAGATGGCAGACCGTAAGGTAACCAAAGGGGCAGAAAATAAGGTGGCCAAGGTGACAGACTTTAAACTGTAAAAGGGACAGGCTATAAGCCTACAAAGGAAGAGATCATAAGCTGGCCAAGGGGGCAGACCTCAAGATGGAGAAAGAGACAGACTTTATGCTGACAAAGGGGACAGACCAAAAGCTGGCCAAGGAGACAGCCTATAAACTGGCCAAGGGAACAGACCATAAGCAGCCAAAACGACTAAGTAGAATCTGGTCAAAGCAACGAGCAATAAGCTGGCCAAGGGGACAAGCCATAAGCTGGCCAATGGGACATACCATGAGCTGGAGCTGGCCAAGGGAACAATTAATAAGCTGGCCAAGGAGACAATCAATAAGCTGGCCAATGGGAAAGATTATAAGCTGGCCAATGGGAGAGTTCATAAGCTGGGCAAGGGGGCAGACCAGAAGTTGTTCATGGGGACAGACAATAAACCGAGCAATGGGACAGCCAGGCAGCTGGCCATGGGGACGAAACATAAGCAGGCCAAGGGAGACACCATAAGCTGGCAGAGGGGAAAGACATAAGCTGTCCAAGGTGACAAAACATAAGCTTTCCAAGGGGGCATACTTTAATCTGGCTAAGGACACAGGCCATGAACTGGTCAGAGACACAGGTCATAAGCTGGCGAAGAGTACAGACCATGAGCTATCCACGAGGACACACCATAAATTGATCAAATGGTCAGACCATAAGCTTGACAATGGGACAGCTCATAAGCTTGCCTATGGGACAGACCATAAACTGGCCACAGTGACAGACTATAAGCAGTCTAAGGGGAAAGACTATAAGCTGATCAATGGGACAGACCATATGTTGGCCAATGTGACAGACCATAAGCCGGTCAATGGGCCAGAACATCAGATTTTCAAGTGAACAGACCATAAGCTGGCCAACGAAGCAGACCATAACCTAGCTAACAGGACATACCATGAGCTGACCAAGGGCGCATACTATAGGTTTTCCAATGGGATAGACCATAAGTAGCAAATGGGACTGACTATGAGCTAGCCAAGGAGACAGGTCATAAGATGGCAACAGGAAAACATTATAAGTTCGCCAAGAGGGCATACCATAATCTGGCCAAGTAGGCAGGCCATAGGTGGCCAATGGGTCCGAGCATAAGCTTTCAATTGGACAGACTATAAGCTGGCCAAGTGGAAACACTATAAGCTGGCCAAGAGAACGTATCATAAGGTGACTAAAGGGACAGGGCATAAGATGACGAATGTGATAGACCATGAAATGGCTAAGAGGACAAACCATAAGCTGGCTAAGGGGACATATCATAGGCTGGTCATGAGGATAGACAATAAGCCAAACAATGGAGTAGACCATAATCTGGCCAAGAGGATATACTTTAAGCTTGCCAAGTGGAGGGACAATATTCTGTGTAAAGGGGTATACCATAAGCTGATCAAGGGAAAAGAGCCTCATCTGGCCAAGGAGACAGACCTTAAGCTGGGCAGGGGAACAGAGCATGAGCTTCACAGGAGGACAGTACATGAGCTGCCCAAGGGGAGAGCCTATAGGCTGGCCAAGGGTACTTATTATAAGCTGTTCAAAGGGACTGATCATAAGTGGTCAAGGGGGCAGGGCATAAACTTTCAATGGAACAGACTATAAGATGGCCAAGGGGACACACTATAAGCTGGCCAAGAGGACATACCATAAGCTTACCAAAGGGACATATCATAAGCTGACAACGAGGAAAATCCTTAAGCTGGCCAAGGGAAAAGATCTTAAGATGACCAAAGAGACAGAACGTAAGATAGGGCAAGGTGACAGACCATAATCTGACCGAGGAGACAGACCATAAGCTAACCAACGAAACAAACCTTAAGTTGGCCAAGGAGACATATCATGAGCTGGCCAACAGGATATAAGATGAGCTGCTCAACGGAAGAACCTATAAGCTGGCTAATGGCACTTATCATGAGCTAGCCAAAGGGACAGACCACAAGCTGGCCAAGTGAACAGACTATTAGCTAGACAATGGGACATACCATGAGCTGAACAAATGGATAGACCATAAGCTAGTCAAAGGGACAAGCTACAAGCTGTTAAGGGGTAAGACGATAAGCTGGCCATAGAGACAGATCATAAGTCGGCCAAAGGGACAACACATAAGTGGCCAAGTCGATAGCCAATGAGCAAGCCAATGGGGCACACCATAAGCTGAAAAAGGAAACATAATATAAGCTGCCAAGTGGATAGATTATGAGATTTTAAATAAAAGAGACCTTAAGTTGGACAAGGGAAAATACCATAAGCTAGTTAAGGGGACAATCAATAAGCTGGGCAAGAGGAAAGAACATAAGCTCCCCCAGGGGACAAACTATATGCTAGCCAAGGGGATATACCATAAGCTGAACAAAGGGGCAGATCATAGAAGTAATGAAATTGCAGAAAAAAACAGCAGAGGTAAAAAGAACGTAATTTTATTCCTCAATGAATTCTTTCGTTGGCATCTGTTGTTGGGTTTTTTGACAAATCCAGTATTTTTACCCTCTTTTAAAAGGAAGTTTTCTAATCTAAGCCTATTGTTATTTTTTATTTGATTATGATTATTCTTTAAAGTTTGTTTTCTAATATAGGCCTATTGTTATCTTTTATTTGATTACGATTGTTCTTTCAAGGTTGTTTTCTAATATAGGCCTATTGTTATCATATATTTTATTCTGATATAGGCCTATTTTTATCTTCTATTTTATTCTAATCTTTCTTCAAAATTTTGTATTTTAATATTGGCCTATTGTATTATAATATAGTCATATTTTTATCGTATATTTTATTTTACTATATGCCTATTTTTAAACGGTAGTCTATTGTATCCTTATAATTCTTTTAAGATTTATTATAATAAAGGCCTACTGTCATCATCTATTATATTCTAATATAGGCCTATTGTTATCGTCTATTATATCCTAATATAAGCCTATTGTTAGCGTTTATTGTATTCCGATCCTTCTTCATATGTCTGTGTTCTAACATAGGCCTATTGTTATCGTATATTATATCCTAATATAAGCCTATTGTTATCGTTTATTGTATTCCGATCATTCTTCAAATATTTGTGTTTTAACATAGGCCTTTTGTTATTGTCTATTGTATTCTAATATAGGCCTTTTGTTATAGTATATTGTATTCAAATATGGCCTATTGTTATCGTCTAAAAAACAGTAAAACCTCAATATTTGTATAAAGGCTAACTTCTGCTAATTCTCGCGTAAAAGTGTGCTAAAGGTAAGGTGCGCAACCAGCCAGCGCTCCCTTAATGTGGTGCATATTAGCAGCAATCCACTTCTCAACCAGACATGACTTCCTCCACGAGGTGTCACCACACCCTTCTACCGAACAAAGTCTCCAAACAGAACTTTCTTCTATAGTTATCTTTACATGAGTCACTCGGGCGAAACGTGAGTGCTTTTCATTCTTCTTTGATATCGAAGGGCCATGGCACGGTCCAATGTCCACATCAAAGCCTGGCCCAAGTTGAAATGTGTATAGATTTAGGAAACACAAAAGAGGCATGGAAGAGTATTTCGAGATTTTTGAGAAAGTGAAAGACCCTTTGTTTGAAACGTGACAGATCGTAAGTATGAGGGAAAACGTGAGAAGATAAAAAGTTCCAATGTTTCGATGTGTCAGGAAAGAAGGGGGCGTCGCCCACCCTTGAATTCCTTCTCGCCGCACAATAACAATGAGATTCAGAAGCCTACCGAGTATTGAGTGGTCTGTTTGTGGTAAGGGCATAGAGGTGGCTAGTTGACGGGACCATACACCAGACACCTGTAGAAGAGGGAGAGTGAACCGACATCATGGCGAAGGGCAGGGAAGTTCTCCGAAAAGAGTAGGAATGGAAGAATATGAAATACGGATATTGCCAAGTGTTATTTTTTCTATTTTCATTTACAACTACAAAGATGGAGGCAACAAAGATCTGCAGAAAAAAACTTGGGGCTCATCTCAAGAATAGCAATCCCAATAGAAATTTGTAAAGGAAAAATTAACCATACATGATCAACTCTAGTGAAGATGAATGGTATATTAATTTGTTAAGAAGGAAATTGAGTTATATAATTGATTAATCTGCTTACTTTATTTTCAATCCACGTGAACTTTCGCAAATAACTTGGAAGAAATTCTCGTATGCTGCTAATGTTTGTCTAATGTTTTCCTCAAATACGATTCGATATGTTGTGTATGAAAGCCGGTATGTGAATTTACTAAGTGAAAAGAGTGGTCGATGGTTCTGTGCTGGTAATTTCCGAGAAAACCTTAAAAAAAATCTTTAGGTCTTGAGGGGAAAGCTGTCTAACAAAACATTGACAGTGTAAATTAATACAATATAAACCAGACAATGGCTTCGCCACTTCCCCCTACGGGGTGAACTTGCGCTTCGCTACTAAGATTAAAATTTAAAATCTAAAAAAAAAGCAGCCATGGTTAAATTTTTAGAAATTTTCTTAACTTCGCCGATAATAATAATAATGTTTAAAAGGAACTCTAAACTATATTTCTTCCCTTTCAAAATATCACGTTGCTAAAATATAATTATAGAATAAGATATATAAAAATATATTTTCTGAACTTCACCATTTGTAATTCTTTTGGTTTTAAAAATTCACAAAATTTCGATACTTATATTTATTTCTGAACTTCACCATTTTGTCTTTTGATTTTATAAAAGAATTATTAGAAATAACTTTGCTAAAAAAAACATAATTCATAACCAAACTAAGATGGAATAATTATTCAAATATAAAAAAAATTCCCTTCTTAAATTATAGTTAGTGATGATGATGATGATGATGATAATGATGATAAAACTGACCTAAGAATTAAAATAATATTAAATTTCCACTGGCTGGGGCTTAGGGAGATTGTTAGTTGTCAGTTGATCTTCACAACTTTTCCCCTTCGAGAAAAAAAGATTTTCCTTGACTCTCCGAAAACATTTGTAGCCCGTCGTCAGAAACCTGAAACAAGTTCTCTAATTTAATAAATTTCCCTATGTCCCATTTTACGGTATAAATAGATGCCCTTAAATCCTTCCCTGAAGTTATGTAAGTTACCAGTTCGTTCATATAATGAGTTCGGTTGTAATCTTCTATAAAGATCTCGAGTAAATTATCAATTACTTACATTCCCCTCCATTTAGAGTAAAAGCCATTTAGATATAAAACCGGCTACGATTTAGAGGACATAAATTGGAGGAAGAGTAAAATGAGGGAACGATCTCCTTAGTTTTTTTTTACAATCTTGTATAAAAACAGATGAACCTGAGATGAAAGATAGTCGAGCTAAGGAGACTTAATCTGAATGAAGTCGTAGATTGACTCTTTAACTAGTAATGGTTCTACTACTCCCAAACTTCGCAAATATATGGAACATACCGTTATTTTCATAGTCGGCTGGCTTAGTGAACGGAACTGGCTCAGTCGGCTGGCTGAGTCGACGGAACTGGCTTAGTGAACGGAACTGGTTTAGTGAACGGAACTGGCGTAGTCGACGGAACTGGCTTAGTGAACGGAACTGTCTTAGTCCACGGAACTGGCTTGGTGAACGGAACTGGCTTAGTGAACGGAATTGGCTTAGTCGACGGAACTGGCTTAGTGAACGGACTGGCTTAGTGAACGGAACTTGCTTAGTCGACGGAACTGGCTTAGTGAACGGAACTGTCTTAGTCCACGGAACTGGCTTGGTGAACGGAACTGGCTTAGTGAACGGAATTGGCTTAGTCGACGGAACTGGCTTAGTGAACGGTACTGTCTTAGTCCACGGAACTGGCTTGGTGAACGGAACTGGCTTAGTGAACGGAATTGGCTTAGTCGACGGAACTGGCTTAGTGAATGGACTGGCTTAGTGAACGGAACTTGCTTAGTCGACGGAACTGGCTTAGTGAACGGAACTGGCTTAGTCGATGGAACTGGCTTAGTGAACGGAACTGGCTTAGTCGATGGAACTGGCTTAGTGAACGGAACTGGCTTAGTGAACGAAACTGGCTTAGTAAACGGAACTGGCTTAGTGAACGGAACTAGCTTAGTCGGCTGGCTGAATCGACGGAACTTACTGATTCGCACCCATTTCCATTTTGTCGAAATTTGACAAAGAACGAATTGATCTTTTCCCCGATTTACTCAGAGTTGGCCTATAGTTAGTGGACAGTCTTTGACGAATTGGCCCCTCTTGTTTGGCCTCTGTGCTTCTTAACAGCTTCCCTATTGTAGAAAAAAAGTAAAAAAAATATTGGGGGGAGGGGTGGCCCTCCCATAAATATATTTAAAGCCGATTTTAATGTCCCCTTCGCAATGCTCATTGAGGTAGTATAAAAATTTCCCTGTCCCATTTTAAACATTGATTATTAAATTTCCTTTCGCCCTTAATTAGCTGATGTATCCTAAACTAATATAAGAGAACCTCAATAACAATCCCATAATAGTAAATAGTCGGTTAAAATTACAACTTTATTATGGGATGTATGAGCTGATGGCCCGTAAACCATTTTTAGGGAAACCAGTAACAACCGCACCCAAAAATGGTGTTATAACAACAATCGTTCGTTTGTAATTGATTAACCAATCAATCAATCATTTACAAATGAGATAATACAACAGTTACGGCGATTATATTGACGGGGGAGTGTGTATACTTGCCGGCCCTCCTACCTCACTTATGCGATGGTAGGCAGCACTTGGAAAGGTAACCACACTCCCTGGGGAGAGGGGATCGGGAGCTCCACAGGTTCCTAAAAGAGGTGATATTGTGTGTAGGGTTTGATAGTGTAAAGGTTTGGGCAGTTAATGAATAGGTGTTTGATGTTGCCTTGGTTGCATTTGGTGCACCGGAGTGGCCAGTGGAGTTAGGTGGAGTGACAGGACCTAATTGAAATAGGAGGGGAGTGTATAAAATAGCCATGTATGGTTATTTTCCTTACACATACTCAACTGCTAGTGAATAACTAGTATCTTATACTAAACTGAAAACCCAAACTTAACTTTAGGGCCACTACCTCGATGGTATTTTTTTTAGGTTAGGTTAGGTTAACATGGGCTAACCATCCTAACCTAACCTTACCGTCTGAGGTTAGGAAAACATCCTTGAGAATTTCTCTAGTCAAGAAGAGCGACTCCTGCAGGTGTTACGTTCCCTATTCTTGACATGTGACGACATTTTAACCTACTAAGTGGAGTGGTAACCAGCTATAAGTGGCAACCATCTATCAATGGTAACCAACTCTAGGTGTTAGTTAGTTATCAGTGTCGTGGTAAAGGAAGGACCGAGTGATGGCTGTTCGTACGTATGGGTAGGTTACGTACTTCAAAACTCCGTGATTACGTTTTCTCTCTAAGAGTGCTATATTTGATTATATTTATGATCATTATTATTATTATTACGTTAATCTTTGAGGGTTCCTAGTGCCTTGCTCAGCGTTTCGAGGATTGAATAAAAAATTGTTTCTGAGCAAACTAGAACTTTAATTAAAAACAGGAACTAATAAAATTTAGCACACTAAATACACAGAAATGAATTAAACAAATTTTTAAGTGACGCTTTCAAAATTACATACTCGAATTTATAGTATTGGTTGACCCACAGCTCACTTTAATGTTAAATGCAACTGACCTCAACAAATCAGATACCAGGGGTTTAAATACCTTACGAGATTCCACGAGAATCGGATTTGAGTCTGACCTTGAACTCAATTGTTGTCACCTCAAGAATGTTGTTTCCGGGCCGACGCGTGGATCGGCGTCCAGATGGTCAGAAGGAGGAATGCTTTACAGCCGCAGAGGACCTCGGAGCGTGTGGCAGATGGAGAGACGCACGGCTTCTGGAGGAAATGATCTCACCACGGGACGGGGAAAGAATGTTTCTTTTACTCTTCGAGATACTCTAGGAATAATTCGCATTGGCGAGCGATGAGCCAATGCGTGAATCCTTTGACTCAGGGGAGTGCTTCGGGGAGTTCACTTAGAGGTATTCCTCAAGGGCGAGGACTATCTCTGTGTTTTGGGATACACTAGGATAGGAGGTTTCTCTGACGAGAGTTAGTTAAAATTGCTTCTTAAATCAAGTTAACTTAAAGTTTGGTGTGACCACCAAGAACTGGCTAGAAGAGGAGCTTCTTCTTAGTTTCTCTTGTTGGTTTGCCGGGCACTTATGCTGGTCTTCACTCTCTAGGTCTCTCTAAAGATCTACCTCTGACAGGCTTCTAAATTCGGTGTGACCACCAGGAACTGGCTACGAATGAGCTTCTTCAACGTCCCTTTTGTTGGTAGCCGGGCCTCTTGCCGGTCTTCTTCGCGTTGATGACTAACGTAATCTACCACGTTTTTCCAAAGTTATTTGATTTTATACTTCGCCACCCCCAAAGTGAGTAGGGGAAGGAGGGGCGGGGGTGCGTGGGCAGACTGCATTTTGTCTCCTCCTCTAACAGTTTTTCTCAGAGCGTCATTCAGCTAGCCCTAAGGGACCTTCTGGCTTTAGGAAGATGCTCCTCTAATTTCGTATATGCGGTGAAATTGAATATCAACTCTTAGGGAAAATCTTGCTGTTTTAACCCATGTTAGGGTCACGGGTCTGACCTGAGCTGATTAGTGCTTTATGTGGTCTTGGGCGGCCGTTCAGCTTCTCTTCGAGACGAGAGGCGAGAGGGAAGGTAGTTAAGTGGTCGGGCTATCCCACCTCCACTGCCAAGACGTTGTGGTTACGTGGTTACAGACCAGTGGCTCAATTGTGAGGGTGGGGTATCGATTCCCTTGCAATCAGTGGTAACGAGCTATCACTGGTAACAATCAATCACTGGTAACCAACTATCGTGGTTAGTCATTTATCAGCGGTAACTAATTGTCAGTGGTAACGAGCTATCACTGGTAACCACCTCTTAATGGTAACCAACTCTCGTTGTTATTCAGTTATCAGTGGTAACGAGCTATCAGTGTTAACCGTCTATCATGGTAACTAACTATCAGTGTTAGTCAGTTATCAGTGGTAATTAGCTATCAGTGGTAATAAACTTGCAGTGATTATTAACATAATGTGGTAACTATTTTACAATGGTAATCAACCTTCAATGGTAAGTAGTTACAGTGGTAAACTGATTCTAGTGGTAATCGGCTTGCAGTGGTAGCCGGTTGTAACAACAAAAGATATTTTTCGATGAATTCAATTTATTTATCCTGAATCATTGATAAGCTTCACTGAAGCCTATTTATGCTAATTACGCCCCTCTTCCCCGTCTCCTTTCCACCGTGGACGAAATACACGACTGGATAATGAAATTCGTACGAAGATAAGAATGACAATCGCTGGTATGACCTAGGGAACCTGGAGAGGGTCATCGATGGACAGTGGGGAGGGTGATAGTACTGCGTTTTGTGCCAACTAGTAGTGATCAGAGAATTCTTTTTGCGGCTCAAGGGAGGATTACCCGGCTGGTCGAGACGGAATATATATATATATATATATATATATATATATATATATATATATATATATATATATATATAGAAAAAATATTGCAGTAATACAATTAATTATGCGGTTAAAAGGCTATTTTAAATAGGCGTTCTCTCAGATAGCCAAAAACCTTTCTTTCCATTGGCCTCTTCAAGAGTCACCCTTGCTTATCGAAGAGAACGGAAAGGTTATTTTTAACCGCATAATTAATTCTGTTACTGCAACAATTTTTCTTATTTATAAAGACGTGGCGGAGACGGAATAAAAATAACCTTTTCGATCTCTTCGATAAGCAAGGGTGACTCTTGAAGAGGCCAATGGAAAGATAGGTTTTTGGCTATCTGAGAGAACGCCTATTTTAAGTGTTACCTTCTCGTGTATGTGAGAAGAGCTCCTTCCGAGGGCTTTGAGGAAGACTGTATCTGCCTAATATAGCCTTTTAACCGCATATATATATATATATATATATATATATATATATATATATATATATATATATATATATATATATATATATATATATATATATATAAGAGGAGCAGCTTCGCCACTCCTCCTTACAGAAGGGGCTTGCGCTTCGCTGGCAGACTTTCGGTCTGTGTCCTACGGCCTGTCATGATTCTTTTTTTTCTCAATCTAAATTTGCTTTAATAATTTCCAAGCCAAAATTTTAATAAATTTTCTGAACTTCACCATTTGTAATTCTTTGCGTTTTAAAAAATTCACAATATTTCGATACTTTTATGGCCGTAATCTAAAACAAATGTAAAATGCACATTTGAGCAAAAAACCTTTTTTCTTATTATTTTATTTTACATTTTAGCCTTTTGCATATAATAAATTTATAAATAATTGTTAAGCTACACTAAATCTGATAAAAGTGCATTTCACATTTTTCTTAGCATACGGCCATATATTTATTTCTGAACTTCACCATTTTGTTTTTTGATATTATAAAAGAATTATTAGAAATAACTTTGATAGAAAATCATAAGTCATAACCAAACTAAGATGAAATTATTATTCAAATACTCCAAAAATTTCCCTTCTTAAATTATAGTTAGTGATGGAATATATATATATATATATATATATATATATATATATATATATATATATATATATATATATATATATATATATATATATATATATATATATATATATATATATATTAGGGTGTTTCATAAAATCAGACCATATCAGATATTTGTTCCTCATCCATGCCTGAGTTCCTCTTACCAAATTATCACCCGTCTCCAAAATCTACCCTCCTCCGTCAAAAAATAAGGCTCCCGAGAAATTAAGGTTTTCCTGAAAAGAGGATTTTTTAATAAATCATTATTGCTTTATTTTCTATAACAAAATAATAATTGGACAGAGAACACACACAAAGTACAAAAATGATCAAAAAAGCAGAGTCACATATAGTTACTTCATTAATTCTGCCTTTTGCTTCTTTGGAAATTCTTTCCTGCTTTCAATAAGAACTGTTTGTCTTCTTCCTTTGTTGTTAATTTAGAATTAACCTTTTTGATAAGAGCTATCCCCCTTCAGCCGAATCATTAACCACAGCCATGTCATGGACCCTGGCTTAACCTTATGGAACTTTGAGTCACTTTCTCAAGACGCAAGAGGATTTTCAGTAAAGGCATCATCAATGTCGAGAGTGGTGAACAGATCCATCGTCCTCGAGGTTATAAAATTAGATAACGTTTTTCCTTTAAATGAGCCAAGGATGTTTTTTTTCCCCAATACGCTTTGCTACTTTCTTCAGTGCTGGCTTTGATAGGTTATCTTGCATCCTTCTTTTCTCCTCTTGGTTAAGTTCTTTATCAAAGAATGCCAAGCCAACCAGTGCCTCTAAGAGGTCCCACAAGTGTCGTTTCAGGGCTGTTTGCGCTCCTTTGGCAACAATGATGATCACTGCTTCTTCTTGTAGTGTTTCCATGTCTTGCAAAAACTTCAGCTCAACACTTGGAGCCTGCTCTGCTCTTGGTGCACGACACCGAGCCTTTGCATAGGCCAGGGCAACGGAAATGCAGATTTCTGTGACTCCTTTGAGTTCCCACTCTGTCATCTTGAACTGGTCTTGTAAAAGGTATAGCTTTAATGCATAGATAGCTTTCGCCATCCACCGTGCATTGTGATATGCTCCTGGCTTCTGCAGAGGCACATTGGCAGTGTTCTCTTCCCCACGAAAGAGAAGAACCACCTGAAGAAGTTCTTTATAGTCATCCCGCTGCTGATAGACAGCAAGAGATTTCCTTACAATAAGAATAGTTCTGTCCCTGAGACCCTGAAGAGGTTTGGCAATGGTGCAGCGGGTTGTCAGGGATCTATCAATTGCATTCCACTGATTCTGGAGTCTTTGAAAGATTTCAATATTAGGCCCAGTAATGGGGCCTATTGAGATGTGGAAGGCTTTGACTCGAACAATTTCATAAATATGATGCCTGCATGCTAGGTATGGAAGTTGTTTCTCAAGAGTGTCCTCAATCTTGGTGCACATGAATGCCAGTGTTCGGTGTTGTAGTGTCAAATGATAACCCCTTGATTCTATGTGACAGGTGGTGTTCCTGTACGCATTTAATGCATACACGTGCTATCTCCGCTCCTGTACCAACTGGAATTTTGGAATCCCAAGCAGCTTCTCTTAACCCTTCCCGGAAACTAGAATGGCAATTCGATCCTCAGATCTGTTACCTGTAATTGTAGGCAGCATTTTCCCATTCTAATGCAACACTAATGGTTCACCAGGACAGAACTCTTCCCTTTGATACGCCACTGTTACTTGCTTCCGAATCGACTGGCGAGCACGGTACATTGTGCTCTAGGGAGTGGGCGACTACACTGTAGGACATTCCTGCATCACGGATACTAATGTTCATCCGGTCATAAGCAACAACCACATCTTGATTTATGAAGTTCTTTGACCGTTTCTTTTTAGGACATAAAATAGAAGTAGACGCATCCAAGGAAGGATCACACTGCTCATCTGAGGATGAGGAGCTGTCTTCTAAAATTGCAGTCTCTGTTAATATCTTGGCCTGATGAATCTTCCAGTCTTGTCTCTCAGCCTGCTTTTCCTCTCGATGCCTTCTCCTACTCTCTATTTTGGACATCTTCATGTCTACTGATCCCATACTGCTCTGTGCTGGGTCATCCTGCTGACTAATGTAAAAACTCTTGTCTTCCTCGTTTTTCATCATACAAAGGACTTTTGGAATGACTAATATCAAGGAGTTCATTTCTAATTTCTTTCATGACCATTTCTTCAGTAACACGACAGCTCTTCTCTGATCGTTTCTTATTTTTGACTAGCTTGTCATAACGCTTGAGCAGATATTCTATTTTCCGAATGGCGTTGGCTCTCCTCATAGTACAAATCCTAGCATTCTCCCAAAAGGGCATTATAGCATCCAAACAGAGATTCACAGACTTTCTACGTCCTCGCTCTTCCTGCTTTTAGCCTATGAGCCAGACTTCGTTCTTGCTTCGAGTTGCCATAATCGAATGTTAAGCACAGCTGCAATGGGAAAATTGATTGATTAGTGAGAAAACAAATATGCAATGGTGATTCGTGACTAAAGTCCGTTTTCTTTCATCTGGGATGAATTTTCAAACATTTCTTAACCAAATTTTGTTTATATTATTGCTAATCATTTAATATTCTCACTAGATATATAGAAACTCAACAATACTTTACTTTACTTCATCCCTGGCTATAAACTTTATATAATAGTCGAATATTTACATAAAAAAATGAAAAATTACCAGAAAAATATTTTACACAAACTGTCCAGAATTTAACTTCAACATCGTGAAATCCAAATATATATATATATATATATATATATATATATATATATATATATATATATATATATATATATATATATATTTATATAGATATCGCCCGATTTCGCAACTTCCTTTCCTCTCTAAGGTTCTGGAGAGAGGGGTTGCTTCACGCATCAACAGTCACATGGTGGCATGTAACATTGATGAAACCTATCAATCTGGTTTCAAGTCAGGTCACTCCACAGAAACCGCCCTTCTCAATGTGTCTGATTGCTTACGAAGAGCCGCGGACAGGGGTTGTGTCTCCATCATCGTTCTACTCGACCTCTCCTCTGCTTTCGATACTATTGACCATACCGTCCTACTTGATCGTCTCCACTCTTTCATCGGCATATCAGGCACCGTGCTTGACTGGTTCCGCTCTTACCTCTCGTCTCGTACCCAATCCGTTGTGATTGACGACGTTTCATCCGACTCTACCCCCATTCGCTTTGGAGTGCCACAAGGCTCTGTCCTTGGTCCTCTACTATTTCGTATCTACCTTCTCCCTCTTAGTTCCCTTCTCCGTAATCTCGGTCTATCCTTCCTCCTATATGCTGATGACACTCAAATTTTCGTTTCCTCATCCCCCACGACTCTCGCCTACTCTATCACTGACCTCCTGGCTGCCTACTCCTCCATTTCTGAGTGGCTCTCTACCAACTTTCTCAGGCTTAATCACTCCAAAACTGAGGTCCTCCTCGTCGGCACCCCTGCTCTTGCCAAAAAATCTAAATCTCTCTTTCCCTCGCTTACTCTGGGTGTTAATACTATCATTTTCCCTGACTGCGTTAGGAATCTGGGTGTTGTTTTTGATGAACATCTCTCCTTTAAGCCTCATATCCGCAATGTCAGCAAATCCTCTCTATGTTTCCTTCGTAACTTCTCTCGCATTCGCTCTCACTTTGATCGCCAAAGTCTTGAGACTGCTGTCCATGCCTTCATCCCCTCATGCCTTGACTACTGCAACTCTCTGCTTGTGAATCTGTCATCCTCCTCTCTCTCCCCCCTTTAACTTGTTTAGAACTATGCCGCCCGGCTTCTCCTCCATCGCCCTCGCTTCTCTCCCTCGAAACCCTTGCTGCATGAACTGCACTGGCTCCCTGTCAGATCCCGTACTCACTTCAAGATACTTCTCTTCACATTTAAGGCCCTAAAAAACAAGGCCCCGTCTTACCTCTCTTCTGCCCTCTCGCCACGCCATGTCCCTCGGGCCCTTCGGTCATCACATGAACCTCTTTTGAATATTCCTCGTTCATCCCTCTGCTCAATGGGGGACTGTCCTCCTCAATCTGCGCCCCTAAGTTGTGGAATGGTCTTCCTGCTGAAATCAGGTCTTCTCCCTCTATTACCACATTTAAGCGTCTCCTGAAAACGCATCTTTTCAGTATTGCCTTCTTCCCCTCTTGAATTTCCATTCTCATCTCAGCACAATGTGCGCTCTGGGAAGGCATCAGGCCTTGAAGAGTGTATTACAAAAGACTTATTATTATTATTATATATATATATATATATATATGGATAAAACCACAGTAATAGGTCTAATTTTATATGCGAAACCAGGTTTTGACGGAAACATCAGACATCTTCAGTCGCTTATTCACCAGCGACTGACCATGATGATATTTCCGTCGAAACCTAGTTTCGCATATAAAATTAGTCCTATTACTGTGGTTTTATTCCTATAGTTACACGTACGCTACTCTACTTTTTTGGATATATATATATATATATATATATATATATATATATATATATATATTAGTGTAGATGGGTAGCAGTCTTTCTTGATTGCAAATTTAGTTGAAGACCATTGTATATTTCGCCTTAGTCAACTTTCTATTCTTCTGTCTTTTTTAGTCCATCTTGTCACTTGTGTTATATTCATCCCTCTTTTAAATGAATGTGTTTTGGTATAAACCAAACTAAATGGCTGAGCTTTCGATCTTATTGGATCATTTTCGGAGCGTCTTGAGGTATTCTTTCCTCCTTTACTGATGAAGTATGGTGGAGTCAGAATCAGGCTCAATGGGAAGAAAACGGGTTTTAGGGGATATTTATTCCGCCTCACTTAAGCGTAACGTCAATGGAACGAGCCAATCCGGTGATTGGAATTTTTAGAACAACTTTAATGTTCGATTCCAGTTCGTGGCCTGACTGTTGAGGGCCGGCTTTTCTTCGTGTATTAAGATTGCTTCTAAGATGTTCAGCCTAGCTTTATTTCCCTCTCTTCCTTCAATTACGGTGTTGTCAACTATAATATCTCTCGTTAGGTTGATGTTGTTCGCGCTCTCCATATGATTTTTAGGCCCTCCGCTTTGCAGATGCATGGTTAAACGTCTCGAAAGTGTGGTAGTTGCCATGCCAATATATTTTGAGTTATTATAAAGCTTGCAGTCTTTATTGGGGCAGATGAACTCGTAAACTATGTTGTTTGACTTTAGATTCGACGAGTTTTGGCAGCTGTTGTTTTTCATAAGGAGATTGTTGGCTTTTGTCGTTTTATAGTATATAATAAGTTGAATTCAACTTATTGTATACTGTAAAACGACACCTACATAAAAACATGAGCCATAACCAAACTAAGATGAAATTATTATTCAAATACTCAAAAAAATCCCCTTCTTAAATAATAGAATTAGTGATGATGAAGACAGGTTTTTTTAAAAAATTAGTTAGTAACTGCAAAAATTACTTAAATTTCCTAAGTAGGAGTTAGAGTTTAATATTTATAATGAAATATTTTTAAAAAATATATTAAACGATGTACTAAGTATTATTAACTTTCAAAGGCAACATTTAAATTTAGTTAAGTAGGAAGGGAACCGACAACAAATCATTATTTAAGTCTGGGTTGAGTTGATTTATTATATCTTGTTGCCAAGCTTCGAAGTGTAATCAGCCATTTATGTGGATTTAAAATTTCGAAATCTTTTATAGAGAAATCACTTCTACATTTTATTGTGTGATCTCTGATCGCTGAATATCCTTTAGTTTAAATTATTTTGCCTTTTCGATTACTTAGGCCCATATGAGACGAGAATCTTGCCTTCAGAGTTCTCACGAAGCTTCCAATGTATTTGACATGGGAACACCCGAGACATTTAAATAAGTATATTGAACTCCTAAGACTCTTTGGAATTGGATCCTTTATTTTAACGAAAGATTTTATATTAATTTTATTTATAAAAACAATTTGAAATTTTATTTGACAAAAATATTTCTTTAACAATGCGTGTAATTTTCGGCTAAGGACTTTCTTATAAATACCCAACTCCGGCATAATCAAGTAATGTCTGTCCTTTGCCACCGTTATTTCCGGGTGACAAGGTTGGTAAACTCCACTTAAAAATGTGTGGGTTGATTTTTCAACAATATTTAATGGAAAACCATTGCTTAAAAAGAAAGATGAGGAGTTCAATAATATACTTATTTAAATGTCCTGGATATATATATATATATATATATATATATATATATATATATATATATATACCCTCTATTTATCCTTCCCCCTCTATCTATCCGAACTTTTCCGTCACTTACCATTTCCTCTATTCTTTTTTCTGGTTAATTTTTCTTTGCTTGGGTGCCCACATCAACCCCTACCCCCGATTTTTTTTATCCCTCACAATGGAAGGAATGTAATCATAAATAGAGCGAACAGCTTTTAAAAATGGCTAAAATGAATATTTACCCTTTACTGAATAATAGAGCGAGGTTCTGCTTCTAAAAAGGGCTAGAATTAATATTGTCCAAATTAACATTTGTCCTTTATTTGAATTCTTGTAATAGCGCGTCCTCTTGAGGATGGAAGAGTTGCCAGTTAGTCCCTATCAACGTTACGACAGTTGCCAATTATTGATTTTTTTCATAAATGACAATTATGTTAACAAAAAAAATGCATAAAGAAACTGCAATCTCTTTCCCCCTCCATCATCTTCTGAATGAAGGGGGAGTTTAATGTTAGGGAGAAGGATTGGTTTGTTGTGATTGTAGGGAGAAATGGAGGGATGGGGGCGGGTTTTTTTTAGTTAGTTGGTAGTAAGCCTACATTCAAAATCAGAGAGGTCTTTTCGAATAGGCCAACTAACCAAATCGAATCAGCCACAAACAACTGGACAAAAAATAGACACAAATTGATTAACCTTAACCAAACTTGCCGTAATTCAACCTATCATTACTAAATCCCAAAGTAGTAATAATAATAATAAAATAATATCAATATGAAGTTACTATAGTACCCGGTAGAAAGGAAGTTCAGCGCTCCCATAATAGACTAATATTAATATAACCATTTTAATTCGAATGAAATGGACAATTAATTTAGATAATAAGAATTTATACTAAATGTTACACCTTTACAAAACAAACACAAAAACCATTTCATATTTGGGGGGCCTATAAATACAAAAAATATTATGATAATCAATTCCAAATATCCACAATTCGTTAGTTCCGTAAACAAATTTAATTTTCGTTTTTGAGTAACATTTATAAATTTAATTCGAACCCCCCTGCCCCACCAATCTCTACTCAATATAAATTAATCATCCACATTTAATTTTATGATTCCAAAACAAATCTTTATAAATTTACCACAATTCTGGGCTGCTAAAGAGAGTCAAAACTTAACACTGTTAATGTAAAGAGAACAAATTGGCTAAATTTAGTAAATAATCATTGAATTCGTTCCAGAATATTAATAGATTGAATGAAAAAAAAACTATTACACTCAATTAGTCATTGCTTTACATATAATAGGCATATTTAACATAAAATTCACACTTCTTTAAGCACATTTTAATATCCCTGCTTTTTTTTCACTAAATTTGTACACTGACCATGAAAATTCGAGTTATATAAGATAATAATACTTAAATCTTTTATTTTCCTAACTTTCTCAACTGTCTGACTCTCAACTATATATTTAAAATTACTATTTGAAACATTATTACCAATTTCAAAATAGGATTGAATTAGATTTAAACGAAATTGGCAATTTGAAATATAGGCCTCGAATTTATTACAAGTCCCAAAGACTTCTGATCTTGTATATTTTCACATTATCTGCCCAATTTAGAAATGACAGAATTAATAATTACATGCCTAAGTATCATGTGTAAGATACGACTATAAATGACCCAAGGGAAAGAAGAAACACGAATTCCAAGTACTTACCAAATTAGGTCAGTTCATTCTTAAGGATATATATATATATATATATATATATATATATATATATATATATATATATATATATATATATATATATATATGTATATATATATATATATATATATATATATATATATATATATATATATATATATATATATATATATATATATATGATTAATAACACCCTCAAGGAAATGGAAAAACGATTCCGAGCGCTTTCGTCTTTATTCTAAAAGACCTCTTCATGGAATAACGTAGGTCAGGTCTAAGACATTGTCTGTCCTGAACTACGTTATTCCATGAAGAGGTCTTTTAGAATAAAGACGAAAGCGCTCGGAATCGTTTTCCCATTTTCCTTGTGGGTTTTATTTATTATAGTTTTGACTCACGTGCAAGTTGTGAGTTTCTTTTCATATATATATATATATATATATATATATATATATATATATATATATATATATATATATATATATATATATATATATATATATGTGACTATAATATAAAAAAAAACCCAGCTCCAGTGACAAATTGAAGGATTCAGTTGATATTTAATAGGCTCAGTGTCATTTGCTATACATAAAATGATGTTATTTTAATTTGTTTTTAGTGGCATGGACAGGACTCTAAAAGTTTGTATGAGGGTTCGTAGGTCGGCGGTCGGAGGCTGACCATTTTACTTTTCAGTGGTTTTTTTTAATAACATCGTAACTATTCGGCCGATTCTAGCAAAATTTGAAGCCTCTATCTTATTTTACATTCTCTTTCGAATGATATAAAGGCTAAGATCCTCTAAAGGTTTCTCCGGGAATTATTGAAACGTTTGAAGATCGCAAGGTCACAAGTCACAATAATTAGGCGCAAGCGACTTAGATCGCTTATTACGCTACGTTACGTTTCATTATATACGAACGCAAAGCTGACTCAGCTTTAAGACGAAAACAACCAGATAGAAGTGAGATGGTACTAATATTAAATGAAGCAAACGTGTACAATACACAACTAAAAAATTAGCCAAGATAACACCCACGCACTCCAACACAATCAAACAGCGGGAGAGAAAAAGAGACGCAGAAAAATATATATACATACACAAATCTCTTGTGATATAACTCGAGAAACAACTTTAATAAACACTGCCCCTCCCCCCATCTCTCTCATTCTTTCCCCCTCTCAATAATTCAAGACCGAAATAAGATAATCCTAGACATCTTACGACACAGCCCAATGACCCCCCCCCCCCCTCAGCCCCTTCTTTATCAAAAACTCGTCCAGGCGGGAAAATCGACTCGAAAAAGTTCCGTCCGAAACTTGTCCGAATCTTGTTTGAGATGCCAGATAGCGCCATAATTTATGAGCCACACTTTTTTTTCATCTTTTCCCTCTGTCTTATTGTCCGCCATTTTAAGCGATGCAAAACGCATTTAACCCCTTCACCGAGGGACGGGAAGAGGGGACAAGATTCGCCTTTCCCTCACTCTGAACGTATGTATGACGAGATTCCCCACCCACCCCCACCCTATGTAAGGAGGATCAAGAATGTCACTTGCCGGCGTATTGATGGTCAAGATCTTCCTTCTTATGAATGGATGATCAAGATTCACTTCTTCCAAATTTAAATGATCAATATTTCCCACTCACAATGTATGGGATCTAAGTAATTTGCCTAAAGCAGTTTGTCATATGAACATTTGTTTGAAAAAAAAAAAAAAAAAATCATTTGTCTAAAATACGATTTTTCTAAAAATCAATTGACTGAAATATCGATTTTCTAAAGATTATTTCTCTAAAATACATTTAGACGGTCTTAAATACAACTGTTATAAAAATCCTTTGTCTAAAATAAATCTTTTCTAAGAATCATTTGTTTAATAAACAACTTTTCTAAAAAGCATTTATCTAAAATACAATTTGTCTAAAAATCCTTTGTCTAAAATAATTTTTTTCTAAAAATCATTTGTCTAAAAAACCATTTTTATAAAAATCCTTTGGCTAAAATACCATTTGTCCAAAAATTATTTAACTAAAATACAATTTGTCTAAAATAATTTTTTTCTAAAAATCATGTCTAAAAAACAATTTGTATCAAAATCCTTTGGCTAAAATACAATTTGTCCAAAAATCATTTATCTAAAATACAATTTGTCTAAAAATCATTTGTCTAAAATAAATTTTTTCTAAAAATCATGTCTAAAAAACAATTTTTATAAAAATCATTTGGCTAAAATAAAATTTGTTCCAAAATCATTTATCCAAAATACAATTTGTCTAAAAATCATTTGTCTAAAATACATTTTTTCTAGAATACAAGTCTAAAAAACATTTGTCTAAAAAACAATTTATCTAAAAATCATTTGTCTAAAATAATTTTTTTCTAAAAATCATTTGTTGAAAATACATTTTTTTCTAGAATACAAGTCTAAAAAACATTTGTCTAAAAAACAATTTATCTAAAAATCATTTGTCTAAAATAATTTTTTTCTAAAAATCATTTGTCGAAAATACATTTTTTCTAGAATACAAGTCTAAAAAACATTTGTCTAAAATAATTTTTTGAAAAATCATTTGTCTAAAAAACAATTTGTATAAAAAAATTGTTTATCTAGAATACATTTTGTTTAAAATACAATTTTTAGAAAAACAGAAATATACACCATATGCGCTTAAAATAACCAATTAATACAGTTCATTGAGAGCTGTTAGATCGGTGTATTGGATACAGCCAATTGCTTGGTGTAGACTTGGAGTGTCCTTCAGGCGTACCCGATGTATTGTGAAAGTGGTTGAGCAACCATTAGAGTTTCAAACCCTCGATGCCAACCTTCGACGAAGTTGTTTGCTGTTTGTTGATGGGTGTTTTTATCATATATCTCAAATGCACCTATTCAGTGGCAGAGCTTGGGGGAAAGGAGGGGCAGTCTCCCGCAGATAGAACATTTTGAGGTGGGGAAGGAATTCAAGCCAAGTGCGAGTTAGTCAAATACCGTCAGGTATGTATTTTTTCAGGGGGCTTTCAAACAAATATGATTTCATCACTATTATAGACAAAAAAAAGAAACTACTAGACTATTCCCTTAAGATGTTTCCATACCAGTTTTCACCTTTATTATGAATAAAAGTTGTTGGCGTTCCGAAATCCACTCAGGAACACCTCTGGAAGAGCCACCGGTCACCGCAGACGCCCGAGCTTATAGACGTTCGCTACAATCGCGTCGTTCGATTCGTTTGCTGCCTCTCGATTTTGAATTTTTGGAAGTCTTGGAATTGTTTAGAGGGGTGGCCAATTCCCCGCCCAGCCCCCGGCGGCACAATCGCTATGTACGCCTCTGCATCTATTAGTGGGCCTACTGGAACAAATACTAATCGCAGTAGGATACGCCTACTTAGAGCAAAATCGAGATCTGTTTTATATGGTCGTTTTGAATCTCTACCTTGAATGGCGCATATCAAGGCCTACTAAACTTATCAATTTAAATCTTCCGCGATAACTGATCTCGATGTATGTAGTCTTCCGCGGAAGAGGAATACTTTTAGCAAAGCGGCGTTAGGGAAATGAATGACAAGTGACATCGGGCAACGCTTTGATGTCATATAAATTTTATTTAATACAAGTTGTTTAGAGACTTTTGGAGAAAATGGTTTTAGACAAAAAATCTTTTTGACAAATTCGCCTGATAACCCCTTCTATAATCCAGTGACAATCATCTATATCGGACGATCAATACCCACATACCCATTCGAAATCTCTAGAACCGATGAGATATCCCCCTTCATCATTAACCGCTATAATTAACTTTGAAGTGGCGCTCTCATGACCCTACTAGTGGGCTCTGAAATTGCGATGATTGATGAACCATATCAAAAATTCACCAATTATCCCTTCCTCTAGCGTTAATGGCGTCATAGAGCGAAACCACAGCACCAGAGACGATAATATTAGTGACGCCATCTATTCAAGAGACAAGAAATAATAATAATTATTATTATCATTGTTATTATTATTATATCCTCCAAAACCCTATATTTTTGGAACGTAATTTTTTTTTTAAGTGGACAAGTAAACTGGTATAAATTTCCAATGCATTCTTTACCGTCCTCCTCCTACCCCCTCTCTCTCCCCCCTCCATCTCTCCTTCTCTCTTCACCCTCCTCTCTACCCTATCTCTCCTCTCCCATCTCCCCTCATCTAACTCCCCTCCCCTCCTTCCTCTCCACTTACCCCTGCTCTCCCCTCCCCTCCTTCCTCTCCACTTACCCCTGCTCTCCCCACCTTCCTTCCTTCCCTCCTTCTCCCCAACTCTAACTCTCCCCCTCCATCTTCCTCATCACTCTCCCACCTCCATCTCCCCACCATCCCCATATCCCTTTTCTCCAACACTCTATCTCCCTGTTCCCACCCTCTCCCACCCCCTATATATCTCTCCCTCTTCCTACATCTCCCTCTACTCCCTCTCCCCCTCCCATTCTTCCTCTCCCCCTTTCTCTTGTCCTCTCTCATCCCCACTTTCCATTTATCTCTCTCTCTCACCTTCACCCTATCTCTCAGCATTCTCTCGCCTCCTCCCCACCTCTCTCCCCAATCTCCCCCCCTCTCTATTCATGCCTCTTTCTACTCCCACTCTCTTTCCCCCTCTATCTCCCCCCCCTCTATCTCTCCCCCTCTTTACCCCCTTCTCCATCCCTCTCCCCCGCCCCTCCCCTCCCCTTTCCCCCTCTCCCCACTCTTTTTACCTATATCTGCCCTTCCATCTCTATCTAACTATCTCGTATATCCTTAAACCCTCTTCTCTCCTATGGGTAGTGTTGGAGAGAGGGAGATTTAGGAGTAATTAGAGAAATGGAGGGTGAGAGAGAGCAGTGAAAGAGAGGGGAGGAGGCAAGGGAGGTAATAGTGGGGAGAAGCAGAGAGGGGAGGGACGAGGGGGGGAAATAGTGAGAGAAGGGAGAGAGAGGGTAAAGTGTATATTTTAGAACGTGATTTTTTGAATAATTTTTAATATTATTATAGCTTAGTTTATGAATGAGCTCCCTCCTTACCCTGCTCCCCCGTTGAAAAGGGAGAGAGATGGGGGGTAAAAGGATTAGGGAAGATAGGGAGGAGGAAGAGGGAAGGAATGGGGTAGGTGGGTGGGTAGGTGATGCGATGGGGGTAAAGAAAGAAGGAGATGAGAGGGTAGGAGAACATGGATGTGAGGGGGTAGATATGATCACAATCGATTTGAAAGATCAAATAGGCCGAAGGCCAACAGCCCGAAGGGATGGTAACGAGCCAAGCGAAGTGCAAGCTTCCCCCGTAAGACGGGCGCGGCAGTGTCGAACCATGGCTTGTTATTTATTATTATTATTATTATTATCATCTTCATTATTAACATTATTATTAATCTTATTATTATTAACATTATTATTATTATTATTAGTAGTAGTAGTATTATCATCTTCATTATTATTATTATTTTTATTATGCTGATTTCACGTCACGTTTTAGCCATAGAGAGAGAGAGAGAGAGAGAGAGAGAGAGAGAGAGCCTCTCTCCATTGATTACCTTGAATAACGATTCTTGTTTCCAAGACAAGAGGATGTTACACAGCCCCCCGCCCCCTCACCACTTCACATTTTCCCCTCGATTGAGGGCAAACGGTGGTCGGTGAGGGAAGCGACAAAGAGGAGAAAACGCGAAGAGTCACGATGGTGCTCCTTTAACCCCCACCCCACCTCCACATCCCACATCCCCTGAATTCATAGCTTCAGTATTTCCCTGATTAAATGGCCGACCGATTAACCAGGATGGTGTGTGTGTGTGTGTGTGTGTGTGTGTGTGTGTGTGTGTTTACGTGTACACTACCGAGCAAAATAAGAGAATGATTTTCCTCTATTACAATATTTTCACAAATATGATGAATAGGAAAATGAAATGTCTATGGTACATAAAGCATTCAAATGTATGCATTTAATATATTTTATGAAGATTTCATAGGATACAATCGTATATTTAAGAAATTATACTAAATATACAAACAAATCATCTGGCAACATTTTGCTCAGTAGGTAAAAACTGTACAACCGACATTGTTGTCGTTACTCATTCTGCTGAGATACCACCACACGTGAAAGTGACTCCTGAGCGACTAGAGAATTGTTCACTTGAAGACTTGAGGACTCTTTCTGCGACTTCAAGAGTGATAGGAAGGTCCAAGGGTGTGATTTCGCACGTTCTGAAGTTATATAAGGAAAATAAAACTATAAATCTCCCGCAAAAGTCTGTCGACCGACCCCGCATAACCACCGTCCGAGAAGACAAGAGCTATTAGGCAATTCTCTATGAAGGATCCCTTCGAGACTGCAGAAGGAATTTCTCGAAAAATTAAGAGCAATAATGGTAAAAAAGCGAATTGTTTCATAGTGTCCCGTCGCCTCATCTATCTAGTTTAAAAGCTCGTTCTCTAGCAACCAAACCAATCATCAGTAAGAAGAACCAGAAGGCGAGACTGGAATATGGTTAAGCTTATGTTGTTTGGAGGAATGAATATTGGCAGATAATTCATTTTATCTACGAAAGCAAATATAATTTAGTTGGATCTGATGACAAACGCTTTGTTAGATGCACTGCAGATGACAGACAACCCTTAATGTGTTAAAAAGTTTGCCAAGCATGGAAGAGGCAGCGATATGGTAAAGGGGATGTTTTCGTCTGAAGAAGTCGTCCTGGTGTGCAAATAATTGAAACTGTAAATGAGAATGAATACCTAAACCTCGTACACCATGTTATACCTTCCCTCGGAGTATCTCTGAACCGGCTAGCAGTATTTATGCAGGACAACCCGCCATACCATCCTGCAAACAAGTAAAATACTATTTCGAACAAGAAGATATCGAAGTAATGAAGTCGCCTACTCAGAGCCCGGACTTGAACCCAATCAAGAACTTCTGAAAGATCAATTGAGACAAAGTTTGAGACCAGCAGCCTTCAACTGTAACGGATTTATTGGACGAAAATTGAGCAAAAAGGGAACAAAATAATAACAGAACTTTGCAAGAAACTGTGAGGTCCTGTGATCGTCGTTGGGCCGAAGTAATAGAAAACAAAGGCTTCAACATCTCATATTTTATTTTGTTAGTTTACTTAGTATAATTTCTTGAATATACGATTTTATCATATGAAATCTTCAGAAAATATAATAATCGCATGTCTTCATGTACCATGGAAATTTCATTGACCTATTCATTATATTTTTGGAAAATATTTAAATAAAGAAAAATCATTCTCTTATTTAGCTCGTTAGTGTATATCCGTGTGTATTATTCCGTGTATGCGCCCAGAGCAACACGTACCTAGACCCCTGTGCAATAGTATGTTGAATAAAATAGACGTACATAATATACCGTACACATCATGGTGCTGTCCATAGAGAGTTCACAATCGTCTCCCCAGGAGGATTATGAAGATCCTCTCCAAACAACAACGTCCAATATCACCAAATCATCGGAACCAATTAATGAATCACCTCTATTCCCATTTGTCTGATTAAACAACCCCCCTACCTTCCTTCTCCTCCTCTTCCCCTTCCCTCAACCGCGCAAAGACCTCCCTAAGTCTCCCCCCGTTCCCCGAGAATACCTTATAATGGAGATCTAGCGCTCTCCCTTCTCGTGGGATTCATTCAAATTAGACAAACTCCATTTGACTTTCGGTCTCCACTCTCGAGGATGACTTGGAATTCTGTTATTCATCTGAGTCTTTTTTTTAAAGGACTGTATTGAATGAAGTATTGAATGTGGAGTATTGGAATGAGCTGAAGGTTTGAAAGGAGACTGGATACACTGATGAAGTTTGCGGTTTCGCTGAGGGATTCCAATTTTTTTAGTATCAATTAAAAATCAGAATATGCCCCTCCCCTTCCCTCTTTCTTACCCCCCCCCCTCAGTGGAGGTAATAGGAGGGGGGGGGGGATTTAAAGGTTGCGTTTTGAGGTCTCAGCAGAAAATTGACTCGAAATCTGGCTGCTCTAAGGAGAATCGAGGTAGATTTTTAGAAGTATTATCTAAGAATATGGTCGTGTTATGGCCGTAGTATAGATGTATTATATTCGCCGTTTTCGAGTAATTGTCCGCATTTTTGAGGTTGGTATTCTCTTCTGTGGCCACGGAAGTTACGACAAAGTGTTTCATAATTTAATAGTTTTATTGTGTCTGCCGTGTCATTAAATATAAAGAAAGTGCACGGATATTATACTAGGAACATATTGTCAACAGATTCCGAGCCAAATATTTTTATCGATCCAGATAACAGCGTGAAACACACTCAAGGCAGCAACGGTCGCCACGGATGTCTTTTACAACTTAAAAAAAAATTATGACCAAAATCCACTGTTGGCCATGGATGATTTAAAGCCGAGGTGGACGACACGAGTTAAACACGACATTACATAACCAATTTAAACTATAACATCGGATAATACAACCATCTCTCGTCCTCGATTTTTATAAGGGTATTTAACTCGAGACGTTAATGGAGAATTGCATGGCAAAAGAGTGAGGGGGCGCCTAATCTAAGCTTGGGTTAGGTTAGGTTAGGTTAGATTTTAGGTTAGGGAGGATTTGATTAGGTTAGGTTTTTAGATTAAGTTAGGTTATGTTAGGTTCTAGGTTAGGTTTGGTTAGGTTTTAAGTTAGTTTAGGTTAGGTTAAATTACGTTAGATTAGGGTTTAGGTTAGGTTGGATAGGTTTTAGGTTAGGCTTTAAGTTAGTTTAGGTTATATTTTAGGTTAAGTTCCGTTAAGTTAGGTTTTAGGTTAGTCTTTAAGTTAGTTCAGGTTAGATTTTAGGTTGTTACGTTAAGTTGGGTTTTAGGTTAGGTTAGGTTGGGTTAGGTTTTAAGTTAGTTTAGGTTAGGTTTTAGGTTAAGTTACGTTAAGTTAGGCTTTAGGTTAGGTTAGGTTTTAGGTTAGGATAGGTTGGGTTAGGTTTTAAGTGAGTTTAGGTTAGGTTTTAGGTTAAGTTACGTTAAGTTAGGTTTTAGGTTAGTCTTTAAGTTAGTTCAGGTTAGATTTTAGGTTAAGTTACGTTAAGTTAGGTTTTAGGTCAGGTTAGGTTTAAGGTTAGGATAGGTTGGATTAGGTTTTAAGTTTGTTTAGGTTAGGTTTTAGGTTAAGTTACGTTAAGTTAGGCTATAGGTTATGTTAGGTTTTAGGTTAGGATAGATTGGGTTAGGTTTTAAGTTAGTTTAGGTTAGGTTTTAGGTTAAGTTACGTTAAGTTAGGCTTTAGGTTAGGTTAGGTTTTAGGTTAGGATAGATTGGGTTAGGTTTTAGGTTAAGTTACGTTAAGTTAGGCTTTAGGTTAGTGTAACACCGAATGTTAATTTAGGTTGGGTTCCTTAACGCCAAATATGAGGCTCGGTTAGGGTAGCGCCGAATATGTTTGTACCGTCATAGACATAATGACTCTAAAGTAGCATTTAGATGCGAACGCCTCTACTTCTAACACACCATCTTCCATAACATTTGCCAGATAAATTACAGTTATAAATTACGTAAATGTTGTGAAAAGTCTGGATGAATCAAACGAAAGTTATGAGGTAAACAATTTACTAGAACAATTAGTGTCCCAAAATGATCCGAACGACAGCGCAAACAACTATTTGAGTATAACGATTAAATAATCAATGAGAAATCCATAGGTGGGCGTTATCACGATAACGATATCGGGTTATCGGTTATCCGATATTGTTTTTTTCCCAGGTTATCCATTCATCGGTATAGCCGATACTTTTGGTTCCAAACTAGCCATAATCGATAATTTCAGTTATTGGTTCCAGTTTAGCACAGGGGCGAGCCGCGCGTACCTTGGAGGCAGAAATAGGTAGGTCGGAGCTGGGAGGAGGATCCTCAAAACCTATGAGGAGATGAAGGAGAGCCTCACCAGGTAAGAAACTAAGAAACAGTATTCAAATATTTTTACTATTGTATTATAAAATAACGCTATATATAGTCAATAATCAATATTGTATTATAATTTTGGATTTATAAGGTATCACCTTATCGGGCGATAAATTTATCGCCAGTTATCGATTATCGGTTATCGCCGATAAAGTTATCGTTATCGATTATCGTGATACATTTTTTCGTTATCGCGCCCACCTATGGAGAAAACATTCGGACAAGTTATAAGTAATTGGTATTTAGTGAGGAAGTTTGGACTCTAGTTTTGACGTTTCCTGCCGCAGGAAAGAACCGATTGTGAACACGCTTGCGTACCATCTTACTCCATTTGTCTTGAAACTTTCCTACAGTTCTTGATTGTTTTCGGATTCTTCGCTTTATACCGATATCCGAATGTCTTCCAAACATTTTCAGTGGGAGTCTGGTCCGGATTATGTACAGGTTAGTTGATAGTAGCCGTGTGTTTTATCGTCAGGAAGATCTTTACCGAGTTAGCGCTTTGGCAAGGAGGGGTGTTATCCTGCATGGAAATTGCGAGGCCAAGTTGAAAGGGTCGCAGATGGGCTAAAACACGCTGGTGCGGGAATTATTCGTATACTTTAGATTCACTGTCCCATGTAAGCGTACAAGTAGCCCAGTGCCTTCTACCGAAATCACACCCCAGATCTTGACACTAACTCTGCCCAACTTCATACTCTCTTTGGTGGGATTAAAGGACAACCTTTCATCCTCTCTTCAATGAACAAAACTTCTGCCATTGGATCCAAGATATTGAACATAGATTCGTCACTGAAGATGATTGGGTCCATTGGTCATCCTTCTAGGACTCAGGTATGGGAAATAATTTTAAGCAGCGGGCAACATTGAAGCTTATGTAAAGCTTTGCGGTACACATTGAAGCTTATGTAAAGCTTTGCAGGCCACATTGAAGCTCATGTAAAGCTTTGCGGGCCACAGTGAAGCTTATGTAAAGCTTTGCGGTTCACATTGAAGCTTATTTAAAGATATGAGGGCCTCATTGAAGCATATATAAAGCTTTGCAGTTCATATTAAAGCTTATATAAATCTTTGCAGGCCACATTGAAGCTTATGTAAAGCTTTGCGGGCCACATTAAAGCTTATGTAAAGCTTTGCGGGCCACATTAAGGTTTATGTAAAGCTTTGAGGGCCACATTGAAGCTTATGTAAAGCTTTGCGGTTCACATTCAAGCTTACGTAAAGCTTTTCGGGCCACATTGAAGCTTATATTAATTTTTGTGGGCCAAATTGAAGCTTATGTAAAGCTTTGCGGGCCACATTGGAGATTATGTAAAGCTTTGTGGGCCACATTGAAGTTTATGTATAGTTTGGTGGTTCACATTGAAGCTTATGTAAAGCTTTGCGGGCCACATTGAAGTTTATGTAAAGCTTTGCAGGCCACATTGAAGCTTATATAAAGCTTTGCGGGCCAAATTGAAGTTTATGTAAAGCTTTGCGGGTCTCATTGAAGCTTATGTAAAGCTTTGAAGGCCACATTGAAGCTTATGTAAAGCTTCCAGGGCCACATTGAAGCTTATGTAAATCTTTGATTCTTACATTGAAGTTTATGTAAAGCTTTGCGGGTCTCATTGAAGCTTATGTAAAGCTTTTCGGGCCTCATTGAAGCTTATGTAAAGCTTTGCGACACATTAAGGTTTATGTAAAGATTTGCAGGCCACATTGAAGCTTATGTAAAGCTTTGCGGTTCACATTAAAGCTTACGTACAGCTTTTTGGGCCACATTGAAGCTTATGTTAATTTTTGCGGGCTACATTGAAGCTTATGTAAAGCTTTGCGGGCCACATTGGAGATTATGTAGAGCTTTGCGGACCACATTGAAGCTTATGTAAAGCTTTGCAGGCCACATTGAAGCTCATGTAAAGCTTTGCGGGCCACAGTGAAGAATATGTAAAGCTTTTCGGGCCACATTGAAGCTTATGTAAAGCTTTGCGGGCCTCATTGAAGCTTATGTAAAGCTTTGCGGGCCACATTGAAGCTTATGTAAAGCTTTGCGGTTCACATTCAAGCTTACGTAAAGCTTTTCGGGCCACATTGAAGCTTATATTAATTTTTGTGGGCCAAATTGAAGCTTATGTAAAGCTTTGCGGGCCACATTGGAGATTATGTAAAGCTTTGTGGGCCACATTGAAGTTTATGTATAGTTTGGTGGTTCACATTGAAGCTTATGTAAAGCTTTGCGGTACACATTGAAGCTTATGTAAAGCTTTGCAGGCCACATTGAAGCTCATGTAAAGCTTTGCGGGCCACGGTGAAGCTTATGTAAAGCTTTGCGGTTCACATTGAAGCTTATTTAAAGATATGAGGGCCTCATTGAAGCTTATATAAAGCTTTGCAGTTCATATTAAAGCTTATATAAATCTTTGCAGGCCACATTGAAGCTTATGTAAAGCTTTGCGGGCCACATTAAAGCTTATGTAAAGCTTTGCGGGCCACACTAAGGTTTATGTAAAGCTTTGCGGGCCACATTGAAGCTTATGTAAAGCTTTGCGGTTCACATTCAAGCTTACGTAAAGCTTTTCGGGCCACATTGAAGCTTATATTAATTTTTGTGGGCCAAATTGAAGCTTATGTAAAGCTTTGCGGGCCACATTGGAGATTATGTAAAGCTTTGTGGGCCACATTGAAGTTTATGTATAGTTTGGTGGTTCACATTGAAGCTTATGTAAAGCTTTGCGGGCCACATTGAAGTTTATGTAAAGCTTTGCAGGCCACATAGAAGCTTATATAAAGCTTTGCGGGCCAAATTGAAGTTTATGTAAAGCTTTGCGGGTCTCATTGAAGCTTATGTAAAGCTTTGAAGGCCACATTGAAGCTTATGTAAAGCTTCCCGGGCCACATTGAAGCTTATGTAAATCTTTGCTTGCCACATTGAAGTTTATGTAAAGCTTTGCGGGTCTCATTGAAGCTTATGTAAAGCTTTTCGGGCCTCATTGAAGCTTATGTAAAGCTTTGCGACACATTAAGGTTTATGTAAAGATTTGCAGGCCACATTGAAGCTTATGTAAAGCTTTGCGGTTCACATTAAAGCTTACGTACAGCTTTTTGGGCCACATTGAAGCTTATGTTAATTTTTGCAGGCTACATTGAAGCTTATGTAAAGCTTTGCGGGCCACATTGGAGATTATGTAGAGCTTTGCGGACCACATTGAAGCTTATGTAAAGCTTTGCAGGCCACATTGAAGCTCATGTAAAGCTTTGCGGGCCAGAGTGAAGAATATGTAAAGCTTTTCGGGCCACATTGAAGCTTATGTAAAGCTTTGCGGGCCTCATTGAAGCTTATGTAAATCTTTGCGGGCCACATTAAGGTTTATGTAAAGCTTTGCGGGCCACATTGAAGCTTATGTAAAGCTTTGCGGTTCACATTCAAGCTTACGTAAAGCTTTTCGGGCCACATTGAAGCTTATATTAATTTTTGTGGGCCAAATTGAAGCTTATGTAAAGCTTTGCGGGTCACATTGGAGATTATGTAAAGCTTTGTGGGCCACATTGAAGTTTATGTATAGTTTGGTGGTTCACATTGAAGCTTATGTAAAGCTTTGCGGGCCACATTGAAGTTTATGTAAAGCTTTGCAGGCCACATTGAAGCTTATATAAAGCTTTGCGGGCCAAATTGAAGTTTATGTAAAGCTTTGCGGGTTTCATTGAAGCTTATGTAAAGCTTTAAAGGCCACATTGAAGCTTATGTAAAGCTTCCCGGGCCACATTGAAGCTTATGTAAATCTTTGCGGGCCACATTGAAGTTTATGTAAAGCTTTGCGGGTCTCATTGAAGCTTATGTAAAGCTTTTCGGGCCTCATTGAAGCTTATGTAAAGCTTCGCGGGCCACATTGAAGCTTATGTAAAGCTCTGCGAGCCACATTAGAGATTATGTAAGGCTTTGCGGGAGACATTGAAGCTTATGTATATCTTTGCGGGCCACATTGAAGTTTGTGTAAAGCTTTGCGGGCCACATTGAAGCTTATGTAAAGCTTTGCGGGCCGAATTAAAGCTTATGTAAAGCTTCTCGGGCCACATTGAAGCTTATGTAAATCTTTGCTTGCCACATTGAAGTTTATCTAAACCTTTGCGGGCCACATTGAAGTTTATGTAAAGCTTTGCGGGTCTCATTGAAGCTTATGTAAAGCTTTGCGGGCCACATTGAAGCTTATGTAAAGCTTCCCGGGCCACATTAAAGCTTATGTAAATCTTTGCGGGCCACATTAAAGTTTATGTAAAGCTTTGCGTGTCACATTGAAGCTTATGTAAAGCTTTTCGGGCCTCATTGAAGCTTGTGTAAAGCTTCTCGGGCCACATTGAAGCTTATGTAAAGCTTTGCCGGCCGCATTGGAGATTATGTAAAGCTTGCGGGACAGATTGAAGCTTATGTATATCTTTGCGGGCCACATTAAAGTTTATGTAAAGCTTTGCGGGCCACATTGAACCTTATGTAAAGCTTTACGGGCCACATTGAAGCTTATGTAAAGCTTTGCGGGCCACATTGAAGCTTATGTAAATCTTTGCTTGCCACATTGAAGTTTATGTAAAGCTTTGCGGGCCTCATTGGAGCTTATGTACAGAAAAGCGGGCCACATTGAAGCTTATGTAAACCTTTGCGGGCCACGTTGAAGTTTATGTAAAGCTTTGCGGGTCTCATTGAATCTTATGTAAAGCTTTGCGGGCCACATTAAGGTTTATGTAAAGCTTTGCGGGTCTCATTGAAGCTTATGTAAATCTTTCCTTGCCACATTGAAGTTTATGTAAAGCTTTGCGAGCCTCATTGGAGCTTATGTAAAGCTTTGCGGGCCACATTGAAGCTTATGTAAAGCTTTGCGGGCCACATTGAAGCTTATGTAAAGCTTCTCGGGCCTCATTGAAGCTTATGTAAAGCTTCTCGGGCCACATTGAAGCTTATGTAAAGCTTTGCGGGCCACATTGGAGATTCTGTAAAGCTTTGCGGGCCACATTGAAGCTTATGTTAATTTTTGCGGGCTACATTAAAGCTTATGTAAATCTTTGCTTGCCACATTCAAGTTTAAGTAAACCTTTGCGGGCCTCATTGGAGCTTATGTAAAGCTTTGCGGGTCTCATTAAAGCTTATGTAAAGCTTTGCGGGTCACATTGAAGCTTATGTAAAGCTTTTCGGGCCTCATTGAAGCTTATGTAAAGCTTCTCGGGCCACATTAAGCTTATGTAAAGCTTTGCCGGCCGCATTGGAGATTATGTAAAGCTTGCGGGACAGATTGAAGCTTATGTATATCTTTGCGGGCCACATTAAAAGTTTATGTAAAGCTTTGCGGGCCACATTGAACCTTATGTAAAGCTTTGCGGGCCACATTAAAGCTTATGTAAAGCTTTGCGGGCCACATTAAAGCTTATGTAAATCTTTGCTTGCCACATTGAAGTTTATGTAAAGCTTTGCGGGCCTCATTGGAGCTTATGTACAGAAAAGCGGGCCACATTGAAGCTTATGTAAACCTTTGCGGGCCACGTTGAAGTTTATGTAAAGCTTTGCGGGTCTCATTGAATCTTATGTAAAGCTTTGCGGGCCACATTAAGGTTTATGTAAAGCTTTGCGGGTCTCATTGAAGCTTATGTAAATCTTTGCTTGCCACATTGAAGTTTATGTAAAGCTTTGCGAGCCTCATTGGAGCTTATGTAAAGCTTTGCGGGCCACATTGAAGCTTATGTAAAGCTTTACGGGCCACATTGAAGCTTATGTAAAGCTTCTCGTGCCTCATTGAAGCTTATGTAAAGCTTCTCGGGCCACATTGAAGCTTATGTAAAGCTTTGCGGGCCACATTGGATATTATGTAAAGCTTTGCGGGCCACATTGAAGCTTATGTTAATTTTTGCGGGCTACATTAAAGCTTATGTAAATCTTTGCTTGCCACATTGAAGTTTATGTAAACCTTTGCGGGCCTCATTGAAGCTTATGTAAAGCTTTGCGGGCCACATTGAAGCTTATGTAAAGCTTTGCGGGTCTCATTAAAGCTTATGTAAAGCTTTGCGGGCAACATTGAAGTTTATGTAAATCTTTGCGGGTCACATTGAAGTTTATGTAAAGCTTTGCGGATCTCATTTAATCTTATGTAAAGCTTTGCGGGCCACATTAATGTTTATGTAAAGCGTTGCGGGTTTCATTGAAGCTTATGTAAAGCTTTGCGGGTCCCATTGAAGCTTATGTAAAGCTTTTCGGGTCACATTGAAGCTTATGTAATTCTTTGCTTGCCACATTGAAGTTTATGTAAACCTTTGCGGGCCTCATTGGAGCTTATGTAAAGCTTTGTCGGCCACATTGAAGCTTATGTAAAGCTTTTCGGGGCACATTGAAGCTTATGTAAATCTTTGCTTGCCACATTGAAGTTTATGTAAACCTTTGCGGGCCACATTGAAGCTTATGTAAAGCTTTGCGGGTCACATTGAAGATTATGTAAAGCTTTGCGGGACACATTGAAGCTTATGTATATCTTTGCAGGCCACATTGGAGATTATCTAAAGCTTTGTGGGCCACATTGAAGCTTATGTAAAGTTTGGCGGTTCACATTGAAGCTTATGTAGAGCTTTGCGGGCCACATTGAAGCTTATGTAAATCTTTGCCGGCCACATTGAAGTTTATGTAAAGCTTTGCGGGCCACATTGAAGCTTATGTAAACCTTTGCGGGCCACATTGAAGCTTATGTAAAGCTTTGCGACACATTAAGGTTTATGTAAAGATTTGCAGGCCACATTGAAGCTTATGTAAAGCTTTGCGGTTCACATTAAAGCTTACGTACAACTTTTTGGGCCACATTGAAGCTTATGTTAATTTTTGCGGGCTACGTTGAAGCTTATGTAAAGCTTTGCAGGCCACATTGGAGATTATGTAGAGCTTTGCGGACCACATTGAAGCTTATGTAAAGCTTTGCAGGCCACATTGAAGCTCATGTAAAGCTTTGCGGGCACAGTGAAGAATATGTAAAGCTTTTCGGGCCACAGTGAAGCTTATGTAAAGCTTTGCGGTTCACATTGAAGCTTATTTAAAGAAATGAGGGCCTCATTGAAGCTTATATAAAGCTTTGCAGTTCATATTGAAGCTTATGTAAATCTTTGCGGGCCACTTTGAAGTTTATGTAAGGCTTTGCGGGTCTCATTCAAACTTATGTAAAGCTTTGCGGGTCACATTGAAGCTTATGTAAAGCTTTTCGGGCCTCATTGAAGCTTATGTAAAGTTTTGCGGGCCACATTGAAGCTTATGTTAAGCTTTGCGGGCCACATTGAAGCCTATGTATAGATTTGCTGGCCACATTGAAGATTATGTAAAGCTTAGCGAACCACATTGAAGCTTATGTAAAGATTTGAGGGTTACATTGAAGCTTATGTAAAGATTTGCGGACCACGTTGAAGGTTATGTAAATCTTTGCGAGCCACATTTAAGCTTATGTAAAGCTTTGCGGGCCATATTAAAGCTTATGTAAAGCTTTTCGGGCCACATTAAAGCTTATGTTAAGCTTTGTGGGCCACATTGAAGTTTATGTAAAAATTTGCAGGCCACATTGGAGATTATGTAAAGCTTAGCGGGCCACATTAAAGCTTATATAAAGCTTTGCGGTTCACATTGAAGCTTATGTAAATCATTGCGGGCCACTTTAAAGTTTATGTAAAGTTTTGCGGTTCACATTGAAGCTTATGTAAAGCTTTGTGGTTCACATTCAAGCTTATGTAAAGCTTTTCGGGCCACATTGAAGATTATGTTAATTTTTGCGGGCCACATTGAAGATTGTGAAAAGCTTTGCGGGCCACATTGGAGATTAAGTAAAGCTTTGTGGGCCACATTGAAGCTTATGTAAAGCTTTGCGAGACACATTAAAGCTTATGTAAAGCTTTGCGGGCCACATTGAAGCTTATGTAAAGGTTTGCGTTTCACATTCAAGCTTATGTAAAGCTTTTCGGGCCACATTGACGCTTATGTTAATTTTTGCGGGCCACATTGAAGCTTATGTAAAGCTTTGCGTGCCACATTGAAGCTTATGTAAAGTTTGGCGGTTCACATTGAAGCTTATGTAAAGCTTTGCGGGCCACATTGAAGTTTATGTAAAGCTTTGCGGGCCACATTGAAGCTTATGTAAAGCTTTGCAGGCCACATTGATGTTTATCTAAAGCTTTGCGGGTCTCATTGAAGCTTATGTAAAGCTTTGCGGGCCACATTGAAGCTTATGTGAAGCTTCCCGGGCCACATTGAACCTTATGTAAATCTTCCGGGGCCACATTGAAGTTTATGTAAAGCGTGGCGGGTCTCATTGAAGCTTATGTAAAGCTTTGCGGGCCACATTGGAGATTATGTAAAGCTTTACGGGACACATTGAAGCATATGTATATCTTTGCAGGCCACATTGGAGATTATGTAAAGCTTTGTGGGCCACATTGAAGCTTATCTCCAGTTTGACGGTTCACATTGAATCTTATGTAAAGCTTTGCTGGCCACATTGAAGCCCATGTAAATCTTTGCCGGCCACATTAAAGTTTATGTCAAGCTTTGAGGTCCACATTAAAGCTTATGTAAAGCTTTGCGGGCCACATTGAAGCTCATCTAAAGCTTTGCGGGCCACATTGAAGTTTATGTAAAGCTTTGCGGGCTATATTGAAGCTTTTGTAAAGCTTTGCGGTTCACATTCAAGCTTACGTAAAGCTTTTCGGGCCATATTGAAGCTTATGTTAATTTTAGGGGGCCACATTAAAGCTTATTTAAAGCTTTGCGGGCCACATTGTAGATTATGTAAAGCTTTGTGGGCTAAATTGAAGCTTATGTATAGTTTGGTGGTTCACATTGAAGCTTATGTAAAGCTTTGCGGGCCACATTGAAGTTTATGTAAAGCTTTGCAGGCCACATTGAAGCTGATGTAATGCTTTGCGGGCTAAATTAAAGTTTATGTAAAGCTTTGCGGGTTTTATTGAAGCTTATGTAAAGCTTTGCGGGCCACATTGAAGCTTATGTAAAGCTTCCCGGGCCACATTGAAGCTTATGTAAATCTTTGCGGGCCACATAGAAGTTTATAGAAAGCTTTGCGGGTCTCATTAAAGCTTGTATAAAGCTTTGCGGGTCACATTGAAGCTTAAGTAAAGCTTTTCGGGCCTCAATGAAGCTTATGTAAAGCTTAGCGAGCCACATTGAAGCTTATGTAAAGCTTTGCGGGCCACATTGGAGATTATGTAAAGCTTTGCGAAACCCATTGAAGCTTATGTATATCTTTGCGGGCCACATTGGAGTTTATGTAAAGCTTTGCGGGGAACATTGAAGATTATGCAAAGCTTTGCGGGCCGCATTGAAGCTTATGTAAAGCTTCTCGGGCCACATTGATGCTTATGTAAATCTTTGCTTGCCACATTGAAGTTTATGTAAAGCTTTGCGGGCCACAGTGAAGAATATGTAAAGCTTTTCGGGCCACATTGAAGCTTATGTAAATCTTTGCGGGCCACATTAAAGTTTATGTGAAGCTTTGCGGGTCTCATTGAAGCTTATGTAAAGCTTTGCGGGTCACATTGAAGCTTATGTTAAGCGTTTCGGGCCTCATTGAAGCTTATGTAAAGCTTCTCGGGCCACATTGAAGCTTATGTAAAACTTTGCGGGCCACATTGGAGATTTTGTAAAGCTTGCGGGACACATTGAAGCTTATGTATATCTTTGCGGGCCACATTAAAGTTTATGTAAAGCTTTGCGGGCCACATTGAAGCCTATGTAAAGCTTTGCGGGCCACATTGAAGCTTATGTTAAGCTTTGCGGGCCACATTGAAGCTAATGTAAATCTTTGCTTGCCACATTGAAGTTTATGTAAACTTTTGCGGGCCTCATTGGAGCTTATGTAAAGCTTTCGGGCCACATTGAAGCTTATGTAAAGATTTGCGGGTCTCATTGAAGCTTATGTAAAGCTTTGCGGGCCACATTGAAGTTTATGTAAAGCTTTTCGGGCCACATTGAAACTTATGTAAATCTTTTCGGGCCACATTGAAGCTTATGTAAATCTTTGCGGGCCACATTGAAGCTTATGTAAAGCTCATTGGGCCACATTGAAGCTTATGTAAATCTTTTCGGGCCACATTAAAGTTTATGTAAAGCTTTGCGGGTCTCATTGAAGCTTATGTAAAGCTTTGCGGTTCACATTGAAGCTTATGTAAAGCTTTGCGGGCCACATTGAAGTTTATGTAAAGCTTTGCAGGCCACATTGAAGCTGATGTAAAGCTTTGCGGGCTAAATTGAAGTTTATGTAAAGCTTTGCAGGTTTCATTGAAGCTTATGTAAAGCTTTGCGGGCCACATTGAAGCTTATGTAAAGCTTCCCGGGACACATTGCAGCTTATGTAAATCTTTGCGGGCTACATTGAAGTTTATAGAAAGCTTTGCGGGTCTCACTAAAGCTTATATAAAGCTTTGCGAGTCACATTGAAGCTTAAGTAAAGCTTTTCGGGCCTCAATGAAGCTTATGTGAAGCTTAGCTGGCCACATTGAAGCTTATATAAAGCTTTGCGGGCCAAATTGGAGATTATGTAAAGCTTTGCGGGACCCATTGAAGCTTATGTATATCTTTGCGGGCCACATTGAAGTTTATGTAAAGCTTTGCGGGGAACATTGAAGCTTATGCAAAGCTTTGCGGACTGCATTGAAGCTTATGTAAAGCTTCTCGGTCCACATTGATGCTTATGTAAATCTTTGCTTGCCACATTGAAGTTTATGTAAAGCTTTGCGGGCCAAATTTGAGTTTATGTAAAGCTTTGCAGGTCTCATTGAAGCTTATGTAAAGCTTTGCGGGCCACATTGAAGCTTATGTAAAGCTTTGCGGGCCAAATTGAAGCTTATGTAAATCTTTGCGGGCCACATTGAAGTTTATGTAAAGCTTTGCGGGTCTCATTGAAGCTTATGTAAATCTTTGCGGGCCACATTGAAGCTTATGTAAAGCTCAACAGGCCACATTGAAGCTGATGTAAATCTTTGCGGGCCACATTGAATTTTATGTGAAGCTTTGCGGGTCTCATTGAAGCTTATGTAAAGCTTTGCGGGTCACATTGAAGCTTATGTTAAGCGTTTCGGGCCTCATTGAAGCTTATGTAAAGCTTCTCGGGCCACATTGAAGCTTATGTAAAGCTTTGCGGGCGACATTGTAGATTTTTGTAAAGCTTGCGGGACACATTGAAGCTTATGTATATCTTTGCGGGCCACAGTAAAGTTTATGTAAAGCTTTGCGGGCCACATTGAAGCCTATGTAAAGCTTTGCGGGCCACATTGAAGCTTATGTAAAGCTTTGCGGGCCACATTGAAGCCTATGTAAATATTTGCTTGCCATATTAAAGTTTATGTAAACCTTTGCGGGCCTCATTGGAGCTTATGTAAAGCTTTCGGGCCACATTGAAGCTTATGTAAAGATTTGCGGGTCTCATTGAAGCTTATGTAAAGCTTTGCGGGCCACATTGAAGTTTATGTAAACCTTTGCGGGCCACATTGAAGCTTATGTCAAGCTTTGTGGGTCTCATAGAAGCTTATGTAAATCTTTGCGGGTCACATTGAAGAATATGTAAAGCCTTTCGGGTCACATTGAAGCTTATGTAAATCTTTGCTTGCCACATTGAAGTTTATGTAAACCTTTGCGGGCCTCATTGGAGCTAATGTAAGGCTTTGCGGGCCACATTGAAGCTTATGTAAGGCTTTGCAGGCCACATTGAAACTTATGTAAAGCTTCTCGGGCCACATTGAAGCTTATGTAAATCTTTGCTTGCCACATTGAAGTTTATGTAAACCTTTGCGGGCCACATTGAAGCTTATGTAAAGCTTTGTGGGTCTCATTGAATCTTATGTAAAGCTTTGCGGGCCACATTAAAGTTTATGTAAAGCTTTGCGGGTCTCATTGAAGTTTATGTAAAGCTTTGCGGGTCTCATTGAAGCTTATGTAAATCTTTGCGAGCCACATTGAAGCTTATGTGAAGCTCAACAGGCCACATTGAAGCTTATGTAAATCTTTGCGGGCCACATTAAATTTTATGTGAAGCTTTGCGGGTCTCATTGGAGCTTATGTAAAGCTTTGCGGATCACATTGAAGCTTCTGTTAAGCGTTTCGGGCCTCATTGAAGCTTATGTAAAGCTTCTTGGGCCACATTGAAGCTTATGTAAAGCTTTGCGGGCGACATTGGAGATTTTGTAAAGCTTGCGGGACACATTAAAGCTTATGTATATCTTTGCGGGCCACATTAAAGTTTATGTAAAGCTTTGCGGGCCACATTGAAGCCTATGTAAAGCTTTGCGGGCCACATTGAAGCTTATGTAAAGCTTTGCGGGCCACATTGAAGCTTATGTAAATCTTTGCTTGCCATATTAAAGTTTATGTAAACCTTTGCGGGCCACATTCGAGCTTATGTAAAGCTTTCGGGCCACATTGAAGCTTATGTAAAGATTTGCGGGTCTCATTGAAGCTTATGTAAAGCTTTGCGGGCCACATTGAAATTTATGTAAACCTTTGCGGGCCACATTGAAGCTTATGTCAAGCTTTGTTGCTCTCAATGAAGCTTATGTAAATCTTTCCGGGTCACATTGAAGATTATGTAAACCCTTTCGGGTCACATTGAAGCTTATGTAAATCTTTGCTTGCCACATTGAAGTTTATGTAAACCTTTGCGGGCCTCATTGGAGCTTATGTAAGGCTTTGCGGGCCACATTGAAGCTTATGTAAGGCTTTGCAGGCCACATTGAAACTTATGTAAAGCTTCTCGGGCCACATTGAAGCTTATGTAAATCTTTGCTTGCCACATTGAAGTTTATGTAAACCTTTGCGGGCCACATTGAAGCTTATGTAAAGCTTTGCCGGCCACATTGAAGCTTATATAAAGCTTTGCGGGCCACATTAAAGCTTATGTAAATCGATGCTTGCCACATTGAAGTTTATGTAAACCTTTGCGTGGCTCATTGGAGCTTATGTAAAGCTTTGCGGGCCACATTGAAGCTTATGTAAAGATTCTCGGGCCACATTGAGGCTTATGTAATTCTTTGCTTGCCACATTGAAGTTTATGTAAACCTTTGCGGGCCACATTGAAGCTTATGTAAAGCTTTGCGGGCCACATTAGAGATTATGTAAAGCTTTGCGGGACACATTGAAGCTTATGTATATATTTGCAGGCCACATTGAAGTTTATGTAAAGCTTTGCGGGGAACATTGAAGCTTATGCAAAGCTTTGCAGGCCGCATTGAAGCTTATGTAAAGCTTCTCGGGCCACATTGATGCTTAGGTATATCTTTGCTTGCCACATTGAAGTTTATGTAAAGCTTTGCGGGCCAAATTTGAGTTTATGTAAAGCTTTGCAGGTCTCATTGAAGCTTATGTAAAGCTTTGCGGGCCACATTGAAGCTTATGTAAAGCTTTGCGGGCCACATTGAAGCTTATGTAAATCTTTGCGGGCCACATTTAAGTTTATGTAAAGCTTTGCGGGTCTCATTGAAGCTTATGTAAATCTTTGCCGTCCACATTGAAGCTTATGTAAAGCTCAACGGGCCACATTGAAGCTTATGTAAATCTTTGCGGGCCACATTAAATTTTATGTGAAGCTTTGCGGGTCTCATTGAAGCTTATGTAAAGCTTTGCGGGTCACATTGAAGCTTATGTTAAGCGTTTCGGGCCTCATTGAAGCTTATGTAAAGCTTCTCGGGCCACATTGAAGCTTATGTAAAGCTTTGCGGGCGACATTGGAGATTTTGTAAAGCTTGCGGGACACATTGAAGCTTATGTATATCTTTGTGGGCCACATTAAAGTTTATGTAAAGCTTTCCGGGCTACATTGAAGCCTATGTAAAGCCTTGCAGGCCACATTGAAGCTTATGTAAAGCTTTTCTGGCCACATTGAAGCTTATGTAAATCTTTGCTTGCCATATTAAAGTTTATGTAAACCTTCGCGGGCCTCATTGGAGCTTATGTAAAGCTTTCGGGCCACATTGAAGCTTATGTAAAGATTTGCGGGTCTCATTGAAGCTTATGTAAAGCTTTGCGGGCCACATTGAAGTTTATGTAAACCTTTGCGGGCCATATTGAAGCTTATGTAAAGCTTTGTGGGTTTCATTGAAGCTTACGTAAATCTTTGCGGGTCACATTGAAGATTATGTAAAGCCTTTCGGGTCACATTGAAGCTTATGTAAATCTTTGCTTGCCACATTGAAGTTTATGTAAACCTTTGCGGGCCTCATTGGAGCTTATGTAAGGCTTTGCGGGCCACATTGAAGCTTATGTAAGGCTTTGCAGGCCACATTGAAACTTATGTAAAGCTTCTCGGGCCACATTGAAGCTTATGTAAATCTTTGCTTGCCACATTGAAGTTTATGTAAACCTTTGCGGGCCACATTGAAGCTTATGTAAAGCTTTGCGGGCCACATTAAAGTTTATGTAATTCTTTGCTTGCCACATTGAATTTTATGTAAACCTTTGCGGGCCACATTGAAGCTTATGTAAAGCTTTGCGGGCCACATTGGAGATTATGTAAAGCTTTGCGGGACACATTGAAGCTTATGTATATATTTGCAGGCCACATTGAAGCTTATGTTGAGCTTTGCAGGCCACATTAAAGCCTATGTAAAGATTTGCTGGCCACATTGAAGATTATGTAAAGCTTAGCGAACCACATTGAAGCTTATGTAAAGATTTGAGGGCTACATTGAAGCTTATGTAAAGATTTGCGGACCACGTTGAAGGTTATGTAAAGCTTTGCGAGCCACATTGAAGCTTATGTAAAGCTTTGCGGGCCATATTAAAGCTTATGTAAAGCTATTCGGGCCACATTAAAGCTTATGTTAAGCTTTGTGGGCCACATTGAAGTTTATGTAAAGATTTGCAGGCCACATTGGAGATTATGTAAAGCTTAGCGGGCCACATTTAAGCTTATATAAAGCTTTGCGGTTCACATTGAAGCTTATGTAAATCATTGCGGGCCACTTTAAAGTTTATGTAAAGTTTTGCGGTTCACATTGAAGCTTATGTAAAGCTTTGTGGTTCACATTCAAGCTTATGTAAAGCTTTTCGGGCCACATTGAAGATTATGTTAATTTTTGCGGGCCACATTGAAGCTTATGTAAAGCTTTGCGGGCCACATTGGAGATTATGTAAAGCTTTGTGGGCCACATTGAAGCTTATGTAAAGCTTTGCGAGACACATTAAAGCTTATGTAAAGCTTTGCGGGCCACATTGAAGCTTATGTAAAGCTTTGCGTTTCACATTCAAGCTTATGTAAAGCTTTTCGGGCCACATTGACGCTTATGTTAATTTTTGCGGGCCACATTGAAGCTTATGTAAAGCTTTGCGCGCTACATTGAAGCTTATGTAAAGTTTGGCGGTTCACATTGAAGCTTAGGTAAAGCTTTGCGGGCCACATTGAAGTTTATGTAAAGCTTTGCGGGCCACATTGAAGCTTATGTAAAGCTTTGCAGGCCACATTGAAGTTTATCTAAAGATTTGCGGGTCTCATTGAAGCTTATGAAAAAGCTTTGCGGGCCACATTGAAGCTTATGTGAAGCTTCCCGGGCCACATTGAACCTTATGTAAATCTTCCGGGGCCACATTGAAGTTTATGTAAAGCTTTGCGGGTCTCATTGAAGCTTATGTAAAGCTTTGCGGGCCACATTGGAGATTATGTAAAGCTTTACGGGACACATTGAAGCATATGTATATCTTTGCAGGCCACATTGGAGATTATGTAAAGCTTTGTGGGCCACATTGAAGCTTATCTCAAGTTTGACGGTTCACATTGAAACTTATGTAAAGCTTTGCGGGCCACATTGAAGCCTATGTAAATCTTTGCCGGCCACATTAAAGTTTATGTAAAGCTTTGAGGGTCTACATTAAAGCTTATGTAAAGCTTTGCGGGCCACATTGTAGATTATGTAAAGCTTTGCGGGCCACATTAAAGTTTATGTAAAGCTTTGCGGGTCTCATTGAAGTTTATGTAAAGCTTTGCGGGTCTCATTGAAGCTTATGTAAATCTTTGCGAGCCACATTGAAGCTTATGTGAAGCTCAACAGGCCACATTGAAGCTTATGTAAATCTTTGCGGGCCACATTAAATTTTATGTGAAGCTTTGCGGGTCTCATTGGAGCTTATGTAAAGCTTTGCGGATCACATTGAAGCTTCTGTTAAGCGTTTCGGGCCTCATTGAAGCTTATGTAAAGCTTCTTGGGCCACATTGAAGCTTATGTAAAGCTTTGCGGGCGACATTGGAGATTTTGTAAAGCTTGCGGGACACATTGAAGCTTATGTATATCTTTGCGGGCCACATTAAAGTTTATGTAAAGCTTTGCGGGCCACATTGAAGCCTATGTAAAGCTTTGCGGGCCACATTGAAGCTTATGTAAAGCTTTGCGGGCCACATTGAAGCTTATGTAAATCTTTGCTTGCCATATTAAAGTTTATGTAAACCTTTGCGGGCCACATTCGAGCTTATGTAAAGCTTTCGGGCCACATTGAAGCTTATGTAAAGATTTGCGGGTCTCATTGAAGCTTATGTAAAGCTTTGCGGGCCACATTGAAATTTATGTAAACCTTTGCGGGCCACATTGAAGCTTATGTCAAGCTTTGTTGCTCTCAATGAAGCTTATGTAAATCTTTCCGGGTCACATTGAAGATTATGTAAACCCTTTCGGGTCACATTGAAGCTTATGTAAATCTTTGCTTGCCACATTGAAGTTTATGTAAACCTTTGCGGGCCTCATTGGAGCTTATGTAAGGCTTTGCGGGCCACATTGAAGCTTATGTAAGGCTTTGCAGGCCACATTGAAACTTATGTAAAGCTTCTCGGGCCACATTGAAGCTTATGTAAATCTTTGCTTGCCACATTGAAGTTTATGTAAACCTTTGCGGGCCACATTGAAGCTTATGTAAAGCTTTGCCGGCCACATTGAAGCTTATATAAAGCTTTGCGGGCCACATTAAAGCTTATGTAAATCGATGCTTGCCACATTGAAGTTTATGTAAACCTTTGCGTGGCTCATTGGAGCTTATGTAAAGCTTTGCGGGCCACATTGAAGCTTATGTAAAGATTCTCGGGCCACATTGAGGCTTATGTAATTCTTTGCTTGCCACATTGAAGTTTATGTAAACCTTTGCGGGCCACATTGAAGCTTATGTAAAGCTTTGCGGGCCACATTGGAGATTATGTAAAGCTTTGCGGGACACATTGAAGCTTATGTATATATTTGCAGGCCACATTGAAGTTTATGTAAAGCTTTGCGGGGAACATTGAAGCTTATGCAAAGCTTTGCAGGCCGCATTGAAGCTTATGTAAAGCTTCTCGGGCCACATTGATGCTTAGGTATATCTTTGCTTGCCACATTGAAGTTTATGTAAAGCTTTGCGGGCCAAATTTGAGTTTATGTAAAGCTTTGCAGGTCTCATTGAAGCTTATGTAAAGCTTTGCGGGCCACATTGAAGCTTATGTAAAGCTTTGCGGGCCACATTGAAGCTTATGTAAATCTTTGCGGGCCACATTTAAGTTTATGTAAAGCTTTGCGGGTCTCATTGAAGCTTATGTAAATCTTTGCCGTCCACATTGAAGCTTATGTAAAGCTCAACGGGCCACATTGAAGCTTATGTAAATCTTTGCGGGCCACATTAAATTTTATGTGAAGCTTTGCGGGTCTCATTGAAGCTTATGTAAAGCTTTGCGGGTCACATTGAAGCTTATGTTAAGCGTTTCGGGCCTCATTGAAGCTTATGTAAAGCTTCTCGGGCCACATTGAAGCTTATGTAAAGCTTTGCGGGCGACATTGGAGATTTTGTAAAGCTTGCGGGACACATTGAAGCTTATGTATATCTTTGTGGGCCACATTAAAGTTTATGTAAAGCTTTCCGGGCTACATTGAAGCCTATGTAAAGCCTTGCAGGCCACATTGAAGCTTATGTAAAGCTTTTCTGGCCACATTGAAGCTTATGTAAATCTTTGCTTGCCATATTAAAGTTTATGTAAACCTTCGCGGGCCTCATTGGAGCTTATGTAAAGCTTTCGGGCCACATTGAAGCTTATGTAAAGATTTGCGGGTCTCATTGAAGCTTATGTAAAGCTTTGCGGGCCACATTGAAGTTTATGTAAACCTTTGCGGGCCATATTGAAGCTTATGTAAAGCTTTGTGGGTTTCATTGAAGCTTACGTAAATCTTTGCGGGTCACATTGAAGATTATGTAAAGCCTTTCGGGTCACATTGAAGCTTATGTAAATCTTTGCTTGCCACATTGAAGTTTATGTAAACCTTTGCGGGCCTCATTGGAGCTTATGTAAGGCTTTGCGGGCCACATTGAAGCTTATGTAAGGCTTTGCAGGCCACATTGAAACTTATGTAAAGCTTCTCGGGCCACATTGAAGCTTATGTAAATCTTTGCTTGCCACATTGAAGTTTATGTAAACCTTTGCGGGCCACATTGAAGCTTATGTAAAGCTTTGCGGGCCACATTAAAGTTTATGTAATTCTTTGCTTGCCACATTGAATTTTATGTAAACCTTTGCGGGCCACATTGAAGCTTATGTAAAGCTTTGCGGGCCACATTGGAGATTATGTAAAGCTTTGCGGGACACATTGAAGCTTATGTATATATTTGCAGGCCACATTGAAGCTTATGTTGAGCTTTGCAGGCCACATTAAAGCCTATGTAAAGATTTGCTGGCCACATTGAAGATTATGTAAAGCTTAGCGAACCACATTGAAGCTTATGTAAAGATTTGAGGGCTACATTGAAGCTTATGTAAAGATTTGCGGACCACGTTGAAGGTTATGTAAAGCTTTGCGAGCCACATTGAAGCTTATGTAAAGCTTTGCGGGCCATATTAAAGCTTATGTAAAGCTATTCGGGCCACATTAAAGCTTATGTTAAGCTTTGTGGGCCACATTGAAGTTTATGTAAAGATTTGCAGGCCACATTGGAGATTATGTAAAGCTTAGCGGGCCACATTTAAGCTTATATAAAGCTTTGCGGTTCACATTGAAGCTTATGTAAATCATTGCGGGCCACTTTAAAGTTTATGTAAAGTTTTGCGGTTCACATTGAAGCTTATGTAAAGCTTTGTGGTTCACATTCAAGCTTATGTAAAGCTTTTCGGGCCACATTGAAGATTATGTTAATTTTTGCGGGCCACATTGAAGCTTATGTAAAGCTTTGCGGGCCACATTGGAGATTATGTAAAGCTTTGTGGGCCACATTGAAGCTTATGTAAAGCTTTGCGAGACACATTAAAGCTTATGTAAAGCTTTGCGGGCCACATTGAAGCTTATGTAAAGCTTTGCGTTTCACATTCAAGCTTATGTAAAGCTTTTCGGGCCACATTGACGCTTATGTTAATTTTTGCGGGCCACATTGAAGCTTATGTAAAGCTTTGCGCGCTACATTGAAGCTTATGTAAAGTTTGGCGGTTCACATTGAAGCTTAGGTAAAGCTTTGCGGGCCACATTGAAGTTTATGTAAAGCTTTGCGGGCCACATTGAAGCTTATGTAAAGCTTTGCAGGCCACATTGAAGTTTATCTAAAGATTTGCGGGTCTCATTGAAGCTTATGAAAAAGCTTTGCGGGCCACATTGAAGCTTATGTGAAGCTTCCCGGGCCACATTGAACCTTATGTAAATCTTCCGGGGCCACATTGAAGTTTATGTAAAGCTTTGCGGGTCTCATTGAAGCTTATGTAAAGCTTTGCGGGCCACATTGGAGATTATGTAAAGCTTTACGGGACACATTGAAGCATATGTATATCTTTGCAGGCCACATTGGAGATTATGTAAAGCTTTGTGGGCCACATTGAAGCTTATCTCAAGTTTGACGGTTCACATTGAAACTTATGTAAAGCTTTGCGGGCCACATTGAAGCCTATGTAAATCTTTGCCGGCCACATTAAAGTTTATGTAAAGCTTTGAGGGTCTACATTAAAGCTTATGTAAAGCTTTGCGGGCCACATTGTAGATTATGTAAAGCTTTGTGGGCTACATTGAAGCTAATGTATAGTTTAGTGGTTCACATTGAAGCTTATGTAAAGCTTGGCGGGCCACAGTGAAGTTTATGTAAAGCTTTGCAGGCCACATTGAAGCTGATGTAAAGCTTTGCGGGCTAAATTGAAGTTTATGTAAAGCTTTGCGGGTTTCATTGAAGCTTATGTAAAGCTTTGCGGGCCACATTGAAGCTTATGTAAAGCTTCCCGGGCCACATTGAAGCTTATGTAAATCTTTGCGGGCCACATTGAAGTTTAGAGAAAGCTTTGCGGGTCTCATTAAAGCTTATATAAAGCTTTGCGGGTCACATTGAAGCTTAAGTGAAGCTTTTCGGGCCTCATTGAAGCTTATGTAAAGCTTAGCTGGCCACATTGAAGCTTATGTAAAGCTTTGCGGGCCACATTGGAGATTATGTAAAGCTTTGCAGGACCCATTGAAGCTTATGTATATCTTTGCGGGCCACATTGAAGTTTATGTAAAGCTTTGCGGGGAACATTGAAGCTTATGCAAAGCTTTGTGGGCCGCATTGAAGCTTATGTAAAGCTTCTCGGGCCACATTGATGCTTATGTAAATCTTTGCTTGCTACATTTAAGTTAAGGGAAAGCTTTGCGGGCCAAATTTGAGTTTATGTAAAGCTTTGCAGGTCTCATTGAAGCTTATGTAAGGCTTTGCAGGCCACATTGAAGCTTATGTAAAGCTTTGCGGGCCACATTGAAGCTTATGTAAATCTTTGCGGGCCACATTGAAGTTTATGTAAAGCTTTGCGGGTCTCATTGAAGCTTATGTAAATCTTTGCGGGCCACATTGAAGCTTATGTAAAGCTCATCGGGCCGCATTGAAGCTTATGTAAATCTTTGCGGGCCACATTAAAGTTTATGTGAAGCTTTGCGGGTCTCATTGAAGCTTATGTAAAGCTTTGCGGGTCACATTGAAGCTTATGTTAAGCGTTTCGGGCCTCATTGAAGCTTATGTAAAGCTTCTCGGGCCACATTGAAGCTTATGTAAAACTTTGCGGGCCACATTGGAGATTTTGTAAAGCTTGCGGGACACATTGAAGCTTATGTATATCTTTGCGGGCCACATTAAAGTTTATGTAAAGCTTTGCGGGCCACATTGAAGCCTATGTAAAGCTTTGCGGGCCACATTGAAGCTTATGTTAAGCTTTGCGGGCCACATTGAAGCTAATGTAAATCTTTGCTTGCCACATTGAAGTTTATGTAAACTTTTGCGGGCCTCATTGGAGCTTATGTAAAGCTTTCGGGCCACATTGAAGCTTATGTAAAGATTTGCGGGTCTCATTGAAGCTTATGTAAAGCTTTGCGGGCCACATTGAAGTTTATGTAAAGCTTTTTCGGGCCACATTGAAACTTATGTAAATCTTTTCGGGCCACATTGAAGCTTATGTAAATCTTTGCGGGCCACATTGAAGCTTATGTAAAGCTCATTGGACCACATTGAAGCTTATGTAAATCTTTTCGGGCCACATTAAAGTTTATGTAAAGCTTTGCGGGTCTCATTGAAGCTTATGTAAAGCTTTGCGGTTCACATTGAAGCTTATGTAAAGCTTTGCGGGCCACATTGAAGTTTATGTAAAGCTTTGCAGGCCACATTGAAGCTGATGTAAAGCTTTGCGGGCTAAATTGAAGTTTATGTAAAGCTTTGCGGGTTTCATTGAAGCTTATGTAAAGCTTTGCGGGCCACATTGAAGCTTATGTAAAGCTTCCCGGGACACATTGCAGCTTATGTAAATCTTTGCGGGCTACATTGAAGTTTATAGAAAGCTTTGCGGGTCTCACTAAAGCTTATATAAAGCTTTGCGAGTCACATTGAAGCTTAAGTAAAGCTTTTCGGGCCTCAATGAAGCTTATGTAAAGCTTAGCTGGCCACATTGAAGCTTATATAAAGCTTTGCGGGCCAAATTGGAGATTATGTAAAGCTTTGCGGGACCCATTGAAGCTTATGTATATCTTTGCGGGCCACATTGAAGTTTATGTAAAGCTTTGCGAGGAACATTGAAGCTTATGCAAAGCTTTGCGGACTGCATTGAATCTTATGTAAAGCTTCTCGGTCCACATTGATGCTTATGTAAATCTTTGCTTGCCACATTGAAGTTTATGTAAAGCTTTGCGGGCCAAATTTGAGTTTATGTAAAGCTTTGCAGGTCTCATTGAAGCTTATGTAAAGCTTTGCGGGCCACATTGAAGCTTATGTAAAGCTTTGCGGGCCAAATTGAAGCTTATGTAAATCTTTGCGGGACACATTGAAGTTTATGTAAAGCTTTGCGGGTCTCATTGAAGCTTATGTAAATCTTTGCGGGCCACATTGAAGCTTATGTAAAGCTCAACAGGCCACATTGAAGCTGATGTAAATCTTTGCGGGCCACATTGAATTTTATGTGAAGCTTTGCGGGTCTCATTGAAGCTTATGTAAAGCTTTGCGGGTCACATTGAAGCTTATGTTAAGCGTTTCGGGCCTCATTGAAGCTTATGTAAAGCTTCTCGGGCCACATTGAAGCTTATGTAAAGCTTTGCGGGCGACATTGTAGATTTTTGTAAAGCTTGCGGGACACATTGAAGCTTATGTATATCTTTGCGGGCCACAGTAAAGTTTATGTAAAGCTTTGCGGGCCACATTGAAGCCTATGTAAAGCTTTGCGGGCCACACTGAAGCTTATGTAAAGCTTTGCGGGCCACATTGAAGCCTATGTAAATATTTGTTGCCATATTAAAGTTTATGTAAACCTTTGCGGGCCTCATTGGAGCTTATGTAAAGCTTTCGGGCCACATTGAAGCTTATGTCAAGCTTTGTGGGTCTCATAGAAGCTTATGTAAAGATTTGCGGGTCTCATTGAAGCTTATGTAAAGCTTTGCGGGCCACATTGAAGTTTATGTAAACCTTTGCGGGCCACATTGAAGCTTATGTCAAGCTTTGTGGGTCTCATAGAAGCTTATGTAAATCTTTGCGGGTCACATTGAAGAATATGTAAAGCCTTTCGGGTCACATTGAAGCTTATGTAAATCTTTGCTTGCCACATTGAAGTTTATGTAAACCTTTGCGGGCCTCATTGGAGCTAATGTAAGGCTTTGCGGGCCGCATTGAAGCTTATGTAAGGCTTTGCAGGCCACATTGAAACTTATGTAAAGCTTCTCGGGCCACATTGAAGCTTATGTAAATCTTTGCTTGCCACATTGAAGTTTATGTAAACCTTTGCGGGCCACATTGAAGCTTATGTAAAGCTTTGTGGGTCTCATTGAATCTTATGTAAAGCTTTGCGGGCCACATTAAAGTTTATGTAAAGCTTTGCGGGTCTCATTGAAGTTTATGTAAAGCTTTGCGGGTCTCATTGAAGCTTATGTAAATCTTTGCGAGCCACATTGAAGCTTATGTGAAGCTCAACAGGCCACATTGAAGCTTATGTAAATCTTTGCGGGCCACATTAAATTTTATGTGAAGCTTTGCGGGTCTCATTGGAGCTTATGTAAAGCTTTGCGGATCACATTGAAGCTTATGTTAAGCGTTTCGGGCCTCATTGAAGCTTATGTAAAGCTTCTTGGGCCACATTGAAGCTTATGTAAAGCTTTGCGGGCGACATTGGAGATTTTGTAAAGCTTGCGGGACACATTGAAGCTTATGTATATCTTTGCGGGCCACATTAAAGTTTATGTAAAGCTTTGCGGGCCACATTGAAGCCTATGTAAAGCTTTGCGGGCCACATTGAAGCTTATGTAAAGCTTTGCGGGCCACATTGAAGCTTATGTAAATCTTTGCTTGCCATATTAAAGTTTATGTAAACCTTTGCGGGCCACATTCGAGCTTATGTAAAGCTTTCGGGCCACATTGAAGCTTATGTAAAGATTTGCGGGTCTCATTGAAGCTTATGTAAAGCTTTGCGGGCCACATTGAAATTTATGTAAACCTTTGCGGGCCACATTGAAGCTTATGTCAAGCTTTGTTGCTCTCAATGAAGCTTATGTAAATCTTTCCGGGTCACATTAAAGATTATGTAAACCCTTTCGGGTCACATTGAAGCTTATGTAAATCTTTGCTTGCCACATTGAAGTTTATGTAAACCTTTGCGGGCCTCATTGGAGCTTATGTAAGGCTTTGCGGGCCACATTGAAGCTTATGTAAGGCTTTGCAGGCCACATTGAAACTTATGTAAAGCTTCTCGGGCCACATTGAAGCTTATGTAAATCTTTGCTTGCCACATTGAAGTTTATGTAAACCTTTGCGGGCCACATTGAAGCTTATGTAAAGCTTTGCCGGCCACATTGAAGCTTATATAAAGCTTTGCGGGCCACATTAAAGCTTATGTAAATCGTTGCTTGCCACATTGAAGTTTATGTAAACCATTGCGTGGCTCATTGGAGCTTATGTAAAGCTTTGCGGGCCACATTGAAGCTTATGTAAAGATTCTCGGGCCACATTGAGGCTTATGTAATTCTTTGCTTGCCACATTGAAGTTTATGTAAACCTTTGCGGGCCACATTGATGCTTATGTAAAGCTTTGCGGGCCACATTGGAGATTATGTAAAGCTTTGCGGGACACATTGAAGCTTATGTATATATTTGCAGGCCACATTGAAGCTTATGTTAAGCTTTGCGGGCCACATTGAAGCCTATGTAAAGATTTGCTGGCCACATTGAAGATTATGTAAAGCTTAGCGAACCACATTGAAGCTTATGTAAAGATTTGAGGGCTACATTGAAGCTTATGTAAATCTTTGCGAGCCACTTTGAAGCTTATGTAAAGCTTTGCGGGCCATATTAAAGCTTATATAAAGCTTTTCGGGCCACATTAAAGCTTATGTTAAGCCTTGTGGGCCACATTGAAGTTTATGTAAAGATTTGCAGGCCACATTGGAGATTATGTAACGCTTAGCGGGCCACATTAAAGCTTATATAAAGCTTTGCGGTTCACATTGAAGCTTATGTAAATCATTGCGGGCCACTTTAAAGTTTATGTGAAGTTTTGCGGTTCACATTAAAGCTTATGTAAAGCTTTGTGGTTCACCTTCAAGCTTATGTAAAGCTTTTCGGGCCACATTGAAGATTATGTTAATTTTTGCGGGCCACATTGAAGCTTATGTAAAGCTTTGCGGGCCACATTGGAGATTATGTAAAGCTTTGTGGGCCACATTGAAGCTTATGTAAAGCTTTGCGAGACACATTAAAGATTATGTAAAGCTTTGCGGACCACATTGAAGCTTATGTAAAGCTTTGCGTTTCACATTCAAGCTTATGTAAAGCTTTTCGGGCCACATTGACGCTTATGTTAATTTTTGCGGGCCACATTGAAGCTTATGTAAAGCTTTGCGCGCCACATTGAAGCTTATGTAAAGCTTTGCGCGCTACATTGAAGCTTATGTAAAGTTTGGCGGTTGACATTGAAGCTTATGTAAAGCTTTGCGGGCCACATTGAAGCTTATGTAAAGCTTTGCAGGCCACATTGAAGTTTATCTAAAGCTTTGCGGGTCTCATTGAAGCTTATGTAAAGCTTTGCGGGCTACATTGAAGCTTATGTGAAGCTTCCCGGGCCACATTGAAGCTTATGTAAATCTTTGCAGGCTACATTGGAGATTATGTAAAGCTTTGTGGGCCACATTGAAGCTTATCTCAAGTTTGACGGTTCACATTGAAGCTTATGTAAAGCTTTGCGGGCCACATTGGAACCTATGTTAATCTTTGCCTGCCACATTAAAGTTTATGTAAAGCTTTGAGGGCCACATTAAAGCTTATGTAAAGCTTTGCGGGCCACATTGAAGCTCATCTAAAGCTTTGCGGGCCACATTGAAGTTTATGTAAAGCTTTGCGGGCTACATTGAAGTTATGTAAAGCTTTGCGGTTCACATTCAAGCTTACGTAAAGCTTTTCGGGCCATATTGAAGCTTATGTTAATTTTAGCGGGCCACATTAAAGCTTATGTAAAGCTTTACGGGCCACATTGTAGATTATGTAAAGCTTTGTGGGCTACATTGAAGCTTATGTATAGTTTAGTGGTTCACATTGATGCTTATGTAAAGCTTTGCGGGCCACATTGAAGTTTATGTAAAGCATTGCAGGCCACATTGAAGCTGATGTAAAGCTTTGCAGGCTAAATTGAAGTTTATGTAAAGCTCTGCGGGTTTCATTGAAGCTTATGTAAAGCTTTGCGGGCCACATTGAAGCTTATGTAAAGCTTCCCGGGCCACATTGAAGCTTATGTAAATCGTTGCGGGCCACATTGAAGTTTATAGAAAGCTATGCGGGTCTCATTAAAGCTTATATAAAGCTTTGCGGGTGACATTGAAGCTTAAGTAAAGCTTTTCGGTCCTCATTGAAGCTTATGTAAAGCTTAGCTGGCCACATTGAAGCTTATGTAAAGCTTTGCGGGCCACATTGGAGATTATGTAAAGCTTTGCGGGACCCATTGAAGCTTATGTATATCTTTGCGGGCCACATTGAAGTTTATGTAAAGCTTTGCGGGGAACATTGAAGCTTATGCAAATCTTTGCGGGCCGCAATGAAGCTTATGTAAAGCTTCTCGGGCCACATTGATGCTTATGTAAATCTTTGCTTGCCACATTGAAGTTTATGTAAAGCTTTGCGGGCCAAATTTGAGTTTATGTAAAGCTTTGCAGGTCTCATTGAAGCTTATGTAAAGCTTTGCGGGCCACATTGAAGCTTATGTAAAGCTTTGCGGGCCACATTGAAGCTTATGTAAATCTTTGCGGGCCACATTGAAGTTTATGTAAAACTTTGCGGGTCTCATTGAAGCTTATGTAAATCTTTGCGGGCCACATTGAAGCTTATTTAAAGCTCATCGGGCCACATTGAAGCTTATGTAAATCTTTGCGGGCCACATTAAAGTTTATGTGAAGCTTTGCGGGTCTCATTGAAGCTTATGTAAAGCTTTGCGGGTCACATTGAAGCTTATGTTAAGCGTTTCGGGCCTCATTGAAGCTTATGTAAAGCTTCTCGGGCCACATTGAAGCTTATGTAAAGCTTTGCGGGCCACATTGGAGATTTTGTAAAGCTTGCGGGAAACATTGAAGCTTATGTATATCTTTGCGGTCCACATTAAAGTTTATGTAAAGCTTTGCGGGCCACATTGAAGCCTATGTAAAGCTTTGCGGGCCACATTGAAGCTTATGTTAAGCTTTGCGGGCCACATTGAAGCTAATGTAAATCTTTGCTTGCCACATTGAAGTTTATGTAAACCTTTGCGGGCCTCATTGGAGCTTATGTAAAGCTTTCGGGCCACATTGAAGCTTATGTAAGGCTTTGCAGGCCACATTGAAACTTATGTAAAGCTTCTCGGGCTACATTGAAGCTTATGTAAATCTTTGCTTGCCACATTGAAGTTTATGTAAACCTTTGCGGGCCACATTGAAGCTTATGTAAAGCTTTGCGGGCCACATTGAAGCTTATATAAAGCTTTGCGGGCCACATTAAAGCTTATGTAAATCTTTGCTTGCCACATTGAAGTTTATGTAAACCTTTGCGTGCCTCATTGGAGCTTTTGTAAAGCTTTGCGGGCCACATTGAAGCTTATGTAAAGATTCTCGGGCCACATTGAAGCTTATGTAAATCTTTGCTTGCCACATTGAAGTTTATGTAAACCTTTGCGGGCCACATTGAAGCTTATGTAAAGCTTTGCGGGCCACATTGGAGATTATGTAAAGCTTTGCGGGACACATTGAAGCTTATGTATATATTTGCAGGCCACATTGGAGATTATGTAAAGCTTTGTGGGCCACATTGAAGCTTATGTAAAGTTTGGCGGTTCACATTGAAGCTTATGTAAAGCTTTGCGGGCCAAATTGAAGCTTATGTAAATCTTTGCCGGCCACATTAAAGTTTATGTAAAGCTTTGCGGGCCACATTGAAGCTTATGTAAAGCTTTTCGGGCCATATTGAAGCTTATGTTAATTTTGGCGGGCCACATTAAAGCTTATGTAAAGCTTTGCGGGCCACATTGTAGATTATGTAAAGCTTTCTGGGCTATATTGAAGCTTATGTATAGTTTGGTGGTTCACATTGAAGCTTATGTATAGCTTTGCGGGCCACATTGAAGTTTATGTAAAGCTTTGCAGGCCACATTGAAGCTGATGTAAAGCTTCTCGGGCCACATTGAAGCTTATGTAAATCTTTGCATGCCACATTGAAGTTTATGTAAAGCTTTGCGGGCCACATTGAAGCTTATGTAAAGCTTTGCGGGCCACATTGAAGCTTATATAAAGCTTTGCGGGCCACATTAAAGCTTATGTAAATCTTTGCTTGCCACATTGAAGTTTATGTAAACCTTTGCGTGGCTCATTGGAGCTTATGTAAAGCTTTGCGGGCCACATTGAAACTTATGTAAAGATTCTCGGGCCACATTGAAGCTTATGTAATTCTTTGCTTGCCACATTGAAGTTTATGTAAACCTTTGCGGGCCACATTGAAGCTTATGTAAAGCTTTGCGGGACACATTGGAGATTATGTAAAGCTTTGCGGGACACATTGAAGCTTATGTATATATTTGCAGGCCACATTGAAGCTTATGTTAAGCTTTGCGGGCCACATTGAAGCCTATGTAAAGATTTGCTGGCCACATTGAAGATTATGTAAAGGTAAGCGAACCACATTGAAGCTTATGTAAAGATTTGAGGGATACATTGAAACTTATGTAAAGATTTGCGGACCACGTTGAAGGTTATGTAAATCTTTGCGAGCCACATTGAAGCTTATGTAAAGCTTAGCGGGCCATATTAAAGCTTATATAAAGCTTTTCGGGCCACATTAAAGCTTATGTTAAGCTTTGTGGGCCACATTGAAGTTTATGTAAAGATTTGCAGGCCACATTGGAGATTATGTAAAGCTCAGCGGGCCACATTAAAGCTTATATAAAGCTTTGCGGTTCAGAATTGAAGCTTATGTAAATCATTGCGGGCCACTTTAAAGTTTATGTAAAGTTTTGCGGTTCACATTGAAGCTTATGTAAAGCTTTGTGGTTCACATTCAAGCTTATGTAAAGCTTTTCGGGCCACATTGAAGATTATGTTAATTTTTGCGGGCCACATTGAAGCTTATGTAAAGCTTTGCGGACCACATTGGAGATTATGTAAAGCTTTGTGGGCCACATTGAAGCTTATGTAAAGCTTTGCGAGACACATTAAAGCTTATGTAAAGCTTTGCGAGACCACATTGAAGCTTATGTAAAGCTTTGCGTTTCACATTGAATCTTTTTAAAGCTTTTCGGGCCACATTGACGCTTATGTTAATTTTTGCGGGCCACATTGAAGCTTATGTAAAGCTTTGCGCGCCACATTGAAGCTTATGTAAAGTTTGGAGGTTCACATTGAAGCTTATGTAAAGCTTTGCGGGCCAATTTGAAGCTTATGTAAAGCTTTGCAGGCCACATTGAAGTTTATCTAAAGCTTTGCGGGTCTCATTGAAGCTTATGTAAAGCTTTGCGGGCCACATTGAAGCTTATGTGAAGCTTCCCGGGCCACATTGAAGCTTATGTAAATCTTTGCAGGCTAAATTGGAGATTATGTAAAGCTTTGTGGGCCACATTGAAGCTTATCTCAAGTTTGACGGTTCACATTGAAGCTTATGTAAAGCTTTGCGGGCCACATTGAAGCCTATGTTAATCTTTGCCGGCCACATTAAAGCTTATGTAAAGCTTTGCGGGCCACATTGAAGTTCATCTAAAGCTTCGCTGGCCACATTGAAGTTTATGTAAAGCTTTGCGGGCTACATTGAAGCTTATGTAAAGCTTTGCGGTTCACATTCAAGCTTACGTAAAGCTTTTCGGGCCATATTGAAGCTTATGTTAATATTAGCGGGCCACATTAAAGCTTATGTAAAGCTTTGCGGGCCACATTGTAGATTATGTAAAGCTTTGTGGGCTACATTGAAGCTTATGTATAGTTTAGTGGTTCACATTGAAGCTTATGTAAAGCTTTGCGGGCCACATTGAAGTTTATGTAAAGCTTTGCAGGCCACATTGAAGCTGATGTAAAGCTTTGCGGGCTAAATTAAAGTTTATGTAAAGCTTTGCGGGTTTCATTGAAGCTTATGTAAAGCTTTGCGGGCCACATTGAAGCTTATGTAAAGCTTCCCGGGCCACATTGAAGCTTATGTAAATCGTTGCGGGCCACATTGAAGTTTATAGAAAGCTTTGCGGGTCTCATTAAAGCTTATATAAAGCTTTGCGGGTCACATTGAAGCTTAAGTAAAGCTTTTCGGGCCTCATTGAAGCTTATGTAAAGCTTAGCTGGCCACATTGAAGCTTATGTAAAGCTTTGCGGGCCACATTGGAGATTATGTAAAGCTTTGCGGGACCCATTGAAGCTTATGTATATCTTTGCGGGCCACATTGAAGTTTATGTAAAGCTTTGCGGGGAACATTGAAGCTTATGCAAATCTTTGCGGGCTGCAATGAAGCTTATGTAAAGCTTCTCGGGCCACATTGATGCTTATGTAAATCTTTGCTTGCCACATTGAAGTTTATGTAAAGCTTTGCGGGCCAAATTTGAGTTTATGTAAAGCTTTGCAGGTCTCATTGAAGCTTATGTAAAGCTTTGCGGGCCACATTGAAGCTTATGTAAAGCTTTGCGGGCCACATTGAAGCTTATGTAAATCTTTGCGGGCCACATTGAAGTTTATGTAAAGCTTTGCGGGTCTCATTGAAGCTTATGTAAATCTTTGCGGGCCACATTGAAGCTTATGTAAAGCTCATCGGGCCACATTGAAGCTTATGTAAATCTTTGCGGGCCACATTAAAGTTTATGTGAAGCTTTGCGGGTCTCATTGAAGCTTATGTAAAGCTTTGCGGGTCACATTGAAGCTTATGTTAAGCGTTTCGGGCCTCATTGAAGCTTATGTAAAGCTTCTCGGCCCACATTGAAGCTTATGTAAAGCTTTGCGGGCCACATTGGAGATTTTGTAAAGCTTGCGGGAAACATTGAAGCTTATGTATATCTTTGCGGGCCACATTAAAGTTAATGTAAAGCTTTGCAGGCCACATTGAAGCTTATGTTAAGCTCTGCAGGCCACATTGAAGCTAATGTAAATCTTTGCTTGCCACATTGAAGTTTGGGTAAACCTTTGCGGGCCTCATTGGAGCTTATGTAAAGCTTTCGGGCCACATTGAAGCTTATGTAAAGATTTGCGGGTCTCATTGAAGCTTATGTAAAGCTTTGCGGGCCACATTGAAGTTTATGTAAACCTTTGCGGGCCACATTGATGCTTATGTAAAGCTTTGTGGGTCTCATTGAAGCTTATGTAAATCTTTGCGGGTCACATTGAAGATTATGTAAAGCCTTTCGGGTCACATTGAAGCTTATGTAAATCTTTGCTTGCCACATTGAAGTTTATGTAAACCTTTGCGGGTCACATTGAAGCTTATGTAAATCTTTGCTTGCCACATTGAAGTTTATGTAAACCTTTGCGGGCCTCATTGGAGCTTATGTAAGGCTTTGCGGGCCAGATTGAAGCTTATGTAAGGCTTTGCAGGCCACATTGAAACTTATGTAAAGCTTCTCGGGCCACATTGAAGATTATGTAAATCTTTGCTTGCCACATTGAAGTTTATGTAAACCTTTGCGGGCCACATTGAAGCTTATGTAAAGCCTTTCGGGTCACATTGAAGCTTATGTAAAGCTTTGCGGGCCACATTAAAGCTTATGTAAATCTTTGCTTGCCACATTGAAGTTTATGTAAACCTTTGCGTGGCTCATTGGAGCTTATGTAAAGCTTTGCGGGCCACATTGAAGCTTATGTAAAGATTCTCGGGCCACATTGAGGCTTATGTAATTCTTTGCTTGCCACAATGAAGTTTATGTAAACCTTTGCGGGCCACATTGAAGCTTATGTAAAGCTTTGCGGGACACATTGGAGATTATGTAAAGCTTTGCGGGACACATTGAAGCTTATGTATATATTTGCAGGCCACATTGAAGCATATGTTAAGCTTTGCGGGCCACATTGAAGCCTATGTAAAGATTTGCTGGCCACATTGAAGATTATGTAAAGCTTTGCGTGGCTCATTGGAGCTTATGTTAAACTTTGCGGGCCACATTGAAACTTATGTAAAGATTCTCGGGCCACATTGAAGCTTATGTAATTCTTTGCTTGCCACATTGAAGTTTATGTAAACCTTTGCGGGCCACATTGAAGCTTATGTAAAGCTTTGCGGGCCATATTAAAGCTTATTTTAAGCTTTTCGGGCCACATTAAAGCTTATGTTAAGCCTTGTGGGCCACATTGAAGTTTATGTAAAGATTTGCAGGCCACATTGGAGATTATGTAACGCTTAGCGGGCCACATTAAAGCTTATATAAAGCTTTGCGGTTCACATTGAAGCTTATGTAAATCATTGCGGGCCACTTTAAAGTTTATGTGAAGTTTTGCGGTTTACATTAAAGCTTATGTAAAGCTTTGTGGTTCACCTTCAAGCTTATGTAAAGATTCTCGGGCCACATTGAAGCTTATGTAAATCTTTGCTTGCCACATTGAAGTTTATGTAAACCTTTGCGGGCCACATTGAAGCTTATGTAAAGCTTTGCGGGCCACATTGGAGATTATGTAAAGCTTTGCGGGACACATTGAAGCTTATGTATATCTTTGCAGGCCACATTGGAGATTATGTAAAGCTTTGTGGGCCACATTGAAGCTTATGTAAAGTTTGGCGGTTCACATTGAAGCTTATGTAAAGCTTTGCGGGCCAAATTGAAGCTTATGTAAATCTTTGCCGGCCACATTAAAGTTTATGTAAAGCTTTGCGGGCCACATTGAAGCTTATGTAAAGCTTTTCGGGCCATATTGAAGCTTATGTTAATTTTGGCAGGCCACATTAAAGCTTATGTAAAGCTTTGCGGGCCACATTGTAGATTATGTAAAGCTTTCTGGGCTATATTGAAGCTTATGTATAGTTTGGTGGTTCACATTGAAGCTTATGTAAAGCTTTGCGGGCCACATTGAAGTTTATGTAAAGCTTTGCAGGCCACATTGAAGCTGATGTAAAGCTTCTCGGGCCACATTGAAGCTTATGTAAATCTTTGCTTGCCACATTGAAGTTTATGTAAAGCTTTGCGGGCCACATTGAAGCTTATGTAAAGCTTCCCGGGCCACATTGAAGCTTATATAAAGCTTTGCGGGCCACATTAAAGCTTATGTAAATCTTTGCTTGCCACATTGAAGTTTATGTAAACCTTTGCGTGGCTCATTGGAGCTTATGTAAAGCTTTGCGGGCCACATTGAAACTTATGTAAAGATTCTCGGGCCACATTGAAGCTTATGTAATTCTTTGCTTGCCACATTGAAGTTTATGTAAACCTTTGCGGGCCACATTGAAGCTTATGTAAAGCTTTGCGGGACACATTGGAGATTATGTAAAGCTTTGCGGGACACATTGAAGCTTATGTATATATTTGCAGGCCACATTGAAGCTTATGTTAAGCTTTGCGGGCCACATTGAAGCCTATGTAAAGATTTGCTGGCCACATTGAAGATTATGTAAAGGTAAGCGAACCACATTGAAGCTTATGTAAAGATTTGAGGGATACATTGAAGCTTATGTAAAGATTTGCGGACCACGTTGAAGGTTATGTAAATCTTTGCGAGCCACATTGAAGCTTATGTAAAGCTTAGCGGGCCATATTAAAGCTTATATAAAGCTTTTCGGGCCACATTAAAGCTTATGTTAAGCTTTGTGGGCCACATTGAAGTTTATGTAAAGATTTGCAGGCCACATTGGAGATTATGTAAAGCTCAGCGGGCCACATTAAAGCTTATATAAAGCTTTGCAGTTCACATTGAAGCTTATGTAAATGATTGCGGGCTACTTTAAAGTTTATGTAAAGTTTTGCGGTTCACATTGAAGCTTATGTAAAGCTTTGTGGTTCACATTCAAGCTTATGTAAAGCTTTTCGGGCCACATTGAAGATTATGTTAATTTTTGCGGGCCACATTGAAGCTTATGTAAAGCTTTGCGGGCCACATTGGAGATTATGTAAAGCTTTGTGGGCCACATTGAAGCTTATGTAAAGCTTTGCGAGACACATTAAAGCTTATGTGAAGCTTTGCGAGACCACATTGAAGCTTATGTAAAGCTTTGCGTTTCACATTGAATCTTATGTAAAGCTTTTCGGGCCACATTGACGCTTATGTTAATTTTTGCGGGCCACATTGAAGCTTATGTAAAGCTTTGCGCGCCACATTGAAGCTTATGTAAAGTTTGGAGGTTCACATTGAAGCTTATGTAAAGCTTTGCGGGCCACATTGAAGCTTATGTAAAGCTTTGCAGGCCACATTGAAGTTTATCTAAAGCTTTGCGGGTCTCATTGAAGCTTATGTAATGCTTTGCGGGCCACATTGAAGCTTATGTGAAGCTTCCCGGGCCACATTGAAGCTTATGTAAATCTTCGCAGGCCACATTGGAGATTATGTAAAGCTTTGTGGGCCACATGGAAGCTTATCTCAGGTTTGACGGTTCACATTGAAGCTTATGTAAAGCTTTGTGGGCCACATTGAAGCCTATGTTAATCTTTGCCGGCCACATTAAAGCTTATGTAAAGCTTTGCGGGCCACATTGAAGCTCATCTAAAGCTTTGCGGGCCAAATTGAAGTTTATGTAAAGCTTTGCGGGCTACATTGAAGCTTATGTAAAGCTTTGCGGTTCACATTCAAGCTTACGTAAAGCTTTTCGGGCCATATTGAAGCTTATGTTAATATTAGCGGGCCACATTAAAGCTTATGTAAAGCTTTGCGGGCCACATTGTAGATTATGTAAAGCTTTGTGGGCTACATTGAAGCTTATGTATAGTTTAGTGGTTCACATTGAAGCTTATGTAAAGCTTTGCGGGCCACATTGAAGTTTATGTAAAGCTTTGCAGGCCACATTGAAGCTGATGTAAAGCTTTGCGGGCTAAATTAAAGTTTATGTAAAGCTTTGCGGGTTTCATTGAAGCTTATGTAAAGCTTTGCGGGCCACATTGAAGCTTATGTAAAGCTTCCCGGGCCACATTGAAGCTTATGTAAATCTTTGCGGGCCACATTAAAGTTTATGTGAAGCTTTGCGGGTCTCATTGAAGCTTATGTAAAGCTTTGCGGGTCACATTGAAGCTTATGTTAAGCGTTTCGGGCCTCATTGAAGCCTATGTAAAGCTTCTCGGCCCACATTGAAGCTTATGTAAAGCTTTGCGGGCCACATTGGAGATTTTGTAAAGCTTGCGGGAAACATTGAAGCTTATGTATATCTTTGCGGGCCACATTAAAGTTAATGTAAAGCTTTGCGGGCCACATTGAAGCTTATGTTAAGCTCTGCAGGCCACATTGAAGCTAATGTAAATCTTTGCTTGCCACATTGAAGTTTGGGTAAACCTTTGCGGGCCTCATTGGAGCTTATGTAAAGCTTTGTGGGCCACATTGAAGTTTATGTAAACCTTTGCGGGCCACATTGATGCTTATGTAAAGCTTTGTGGGTCTCATTGAAGCTTATGTAAATCTTTGCGGGTCACATTGAAGATTATGTAAAGCCTTTCGGGTCACATTGAAGCTTATGTAAATCTTTGCTTGCCACATTGAAGTTTATGTAAACCTTTGCGGGCCTCATTGGAGCTTATGTAAGGCTTTGCGGGCCACATTGAAGCTTATGTAAGGCTTTGCAGGCCACATTGAAACTTATGTAAAGCTTCTCGGGCCACATTGAAGATTATGTAAATCTTTGCTTGCCACATTGAAGTTTATGTAAAGCTTTGCGGGCCACATTGAAGCTTATGTAAAGCTTTGCGGGCTACATTGAAGCTTATATAAAGCTTTGTGGGCCACATTAAAGCTTATGTAAATCTTTGCTTGCCACATTGAAGTTTATGTAAACCTTTGCGTGGCTCATTGGAGCTTATGTAAAGCTTTGCGGGCCACATTGAAACTTATGTAAAGATTCTCGGGCCACATTGAAGCTTATGTAATTCTTTGCTTGCCACATTGAAGTTTATGTAAACCTTTGCGGGCCACATTGAAGCTTATGTAAAGCTTTGCGGGACACATTGGAGATTATGTAAAGCTTTGCGGGACACATTGAAGCTTATGTATATATTTGCAGGCCACATTGAAGCTTATGTTAAGCTTTGCGGGCCACATTGAAGCCTATGTAAAGATTTGCTGGCCACATTGAAGATTATGTAAAGGTAAGCGAACCACATTGAAGCTTATGTAAAGATTTGAGGGATACATTGAAGCTTATGTAAAGATTTGCGGACCACGTTGAAGGTTATGTAAATCTTTGCGAGCCACATTGAAGCTTATGTAAAGCTTAGCGGGCCATATTAAAGCTTATATAAAGCTTTTCGGGCCACATTAAAGCTTATGTTAAGCTTTGTGGGCCACATTGAAGTTTATGTAAAGATTTGCAGGCCACATTGGAGATTATGTAAAGCTCAGCGGGCCACATTAAAGCTTATATAAAGCTTTGCAGTTCACATTGAAGCTTATGTAAATGATTGCGGGCTACTTTAAAGTTTATGTAAAGTTTTGCGGTTCACATTGAAGCTTATGTAAAGCTTTGTGGTTCACATTCAAGCTTATGTAAAGCTTTTCGGGCCACATTGAAGATTATGTTAATTTTTGCGGGCCACATTGAAGCTTATGTAAAGCTTTGCGGGCCACATTGGAGATTATGTAAAGCTTTGTGGGCCACATTGAAGCTTATGTAAAGCTTTGCGAGACACATTAAAGCTTATGTGAAGCTTTGCGAGACCACATTGAAGCTTATGTAAAGCTTTGCGTTTCACATTGAATCTTATGTAAAGCTTTTCGGGCCACATTGACGCTTATGTTAATTTTTGCGGGCCACATTGAAGCTTATGTAAAGCTTTGCGCGCCACATTGAAGCTTATGTAAAGTTTGGAGGTTCACATTGAAGCTTATGTAAAGCTTTGCGGGCCACATTGAAGCTTATGTAAAGCTTTGCAGGCCACATTGAAGTTTATCTAAAGCTTTGCGGGTCTCATTGAAGCTTATGTAATGCTTTGCGGGCCACATTGAAGCTTATGTGAAGCTTCCCGGGCCACATTGAAGCTTATGTAAATCTTCGCAGGCCACATTGGAGATTATGTAAAGCTTTGTGGGCCACATGGAAGCTTATCTCAAGTTTGACGGTTCACATTGAAGCTTATGTAAAGCTTTGTGGGCCACATTGAAGCCTATGTTAATCTTTGCCGGCCACATTAAAGCTTATGTAAAGCTTTGCGGGCCACATTGAAGCTCATCTAAAGCTTTGCGGGCCAAATTGAAGTTTATGTAAAGCTTTGCGGGCTACATTGAAGCTTATGTAAAGCTTTGCGGTTCACATTCAAGCTTACGTAAAGCTTTTCGGGCCATATTGAAGCTTATGTTAATATTAGCGGGCCACATTAAAGCTTATGTAAAGCTTTGCGGGCCACATTGTAGATTATGTAAAGCTTTGTGGGCTACATTGAAGCTTATGTATAGTTTAGTGGTTCACATTGAAGCTTATGTAAAGCTTTGCGGGCCACATTGAAGTTTATGTAAAGCTTTGCAGGCCACATTGAAGCTGATGTAAAGCTTTGCGGGCTAAATTAAAGTTTATGTAAAGCTTTGCGGGTTTCATTGAAGCTTATGTAAAGCTTTGCGGGCCACATTGAAGCTTATGTAAAGCTTCCCGGGCCACATTGAAGCTTATGTAAATCTTTGCGGGCCACATTAAAGTTTATGTGAAGCTTTGCGGGTCTCATTGAAGCTTATGTAAAGCTTTGCGGGTCACATTGAAGCTTATGTTAAGCGTTTCGGGCCTCATTGAAGCTTATGTAAAGCTTCTCGGCCCACATTGAAGCTTATGTAAAGCTTTGCGGGCCACATTGGAGATTTTGTAAAGCTTGCGGGAAACATTGAAGCTTATGTATATCTTTGCGGGCCACATTAAAGTTAATGTAAAGCTTTGCGGGCCACATTGAAGCTTATGTTAAGCTCTGCAGGCCACATTGAAGCTAATGTAAATCTTTGCTTGCCACATTGAAGTTTGGGTAAACCTTTGCGGGCCTCATTGGAGCTTATGTAAAGCTTTGTGGGCCACATTGAAGTTTATGTAAACCTTTGCGGGCCACATTGATGCTTATGTAAAGCTTTGTGGGTCTCATTGAAGCTTATGTAAATCTTTGCGGGTCACATTGAAGATTATGTAAAGCCTTTCGGGTCACATTGAAGCTTATGTAAATCTTTGCTTGCCACATTGAAGTTTATGTAAACCTTTGCGGGCCTCATTGGAGCTTATGTAAGGCTTTGCGGGCCACATTGAAGCTTATGTAAGGCTTTGCAGGCCACATTGAAACTTATGTAAAGCTTCTCGGGCCACATTGAAGATTATGTAAATCTTTGCTTGCCACATTGAAGTTTATGTAAACCTTTGCGGGCCACATTGAAGCTTATGTAAAGCTTTGCGGGCCACATTGAAGCTTATATAAAGCTTTGCGGGCCACATTAAAGCTTATGGAAATTTTTGCTTGCCACATTGAAGTTTATGTAAACCTTTGCGTGCCTCATTGGAGCTTTTGTAAAGCTTTGCGGGCCACATTGAAGCTTATGTAAAGATTCTCGGGCCACATTGAAGCTTATGTAAATCTTTGCTTGCCACATTGAAGTTTATGTAAACCTTTGCGGGCCACATTGAAGCTTATGTAAAGCTTTGCGGGCCACATTGGAGATTATGTAAAGCTTTGCGGGACACATTGAAGCTTATGTATATATTTGCAGGCCACATTGGAGATTATGTAAAGCTTTGTGGGCCACATTGAAGCTTATATAAAGTTTGACGGTTCACATTGAAGCTTATGTAAAGCTTTGCGAGCCAAATTGAAGCTTATGTAAATCTTTGCCGGCCACATTAAAGTTTATGTAAAGCTTTGCGGGCCACATTGAAGCTTATGTAAAGCTTTGCGGGCCACATTGAAACTTGTGTAAAGCTTTGCGGGCCACATTAAGGTTTATGTAAAGCTTTGCGGGCCACATCGAAGCTTATGTAAAGCTTTGCGGTTCACATTCAAGCTTACGTACAGCTTTTCGGGCCACATTGAAGCTTATGTTAATTTTGCAGGCTACATTGAATCTTATGTAAAGCTTTGCGGGCAACATTGGAGATTATGTAAAGCTTTGCGGGCCACATTGAAACCTATGTAAATCTTTGCCGGCCACATTAAATTTATGTAAAGCTTTGAGGGCCACATTAAAGCTTATGTAAAGCTTTGCGGGCCACATTGAAGCTCATCTAAAGCTTTGCGGGCCACATTGAAGTTTATGTAGAGCTTTGCGGGCTACATTGAAGCTTATGTAAAGCTTTGCGGTTCACATTTAAGCTTACGTAAAGCTTTTCGGGCCATATTGAAGCTTAGGTTAATTTTGGCGGGCCACATTAAAGCTTATGTAAAGCTTTGCGGGCAAAGTGAAGCTTATGTAAAGCTTTGCAGGCCACATTGAAGTTTATCTAAAGCTTTGCGGGCCACATTAAGGTTTATGTAAAGCATGGGGGCCACATTGAAGCTTATGTAAAGTTTGGCGGTTCACATTGAAGCTTATGTAAAGCTTTGCGGGCCAAATTGAAGCTTATGTAAATCTTTACCGGCCACATTTAGTTTATGTAAAGCTTTGCGGGCCACATTGAAGCTTATGTAATGCTTTGCGGTTCACATTCAAGCTTACGTACAGCTTTTCGGGCCACATTGAAGCTTATGTTAATTTTGCGGGCTACATTGAATCTTATGTAAAGCTTTGCGGGCCACATTGGAGATTATGTAAAGCTTTGCGGGCCACATTGAAGCCTATGTAAATCTTTGCCGGCCACATTAAAGTTTATGTAAAGCTTTGAGGGCCACACTAAAGCTTATGTAAAGCTTTGCGGGCCACACTGAAGCTCATCTAAAGCTTTGCGGGCCACATTTAAGTTTATGTAAAGCTTTGCGGGCTACATTGAAGCTTATATAAAGCTTTGCGGTTCACATTCAAGCTTACGTAAAGCTTTTCGGGCCATATTGAAGCTTATGTTAATTTTGGCGGGCCACACTAAAGCTTATGTAAAGCTTTGCGGGCCACATTGTAGAATATGTAAAGCTTTCTGGGCTACATTGAAGCTTATTTATAGTTTGGTGGTTCGCATTGAAGCTTATGTAAAGCTTTGCGGGCCACATTAAAGTTTATGTAAAGCTTTGCGGGCCACATTGAAGCTTATGTAAAGCTTTGCGGGCCACATTGAAGCTTATATAAAGCTTTGCGGGCTACATTGAAGCTTATGCAAATCTTTGCGGGCTGCAATGAAGCTTATGTAAAGCTTCTCGGGCCACATTGAAGCTTATGTAAATCTTTGCTTGCCACATTGAAGTTTATGTAAAGCTTTGCGGGCCACATTGAAGCTTATGTAAAGCTTTGCGGGCTACATTGAAGCTTATATAAAGCTTTGTGGGCCACATTAAAGCTTATGTAAATCTTTGCTTGCCACATTGAAGTTTATGTAAACCTTTGCGTGGCTCATTGGAGCTTATGTAAAGCTTTGCGGGCCACATTGAAACTTATGTAAAGATTCTCGGGCCACATTGAAGCTTATGTAATTCTTTGCTTGCCACATTGAAGTTTATGTAAAGCTTTGCGGGCCACATTGAAGCTTATGTAAAGCTTTGCGGGACACATTGGAGATTATGTAAAGCTTTGCGGGACACATTGAAGCTTATGTATATATTTGCAGGCCACATTGAAGCTTATGTTAAGCTTTGCGGGCCACATTGAAGCCTATGTAAAGATTTGCTGGCCACATTGAAGATTATGTAAAGGTAAGCGAACCACATTGAAGCTTATGTAAAGATTTGAGGGATACATTGAAGTTTATGTAAAGATTTGCGGACCACGTTGAAGGTTATGTAAATCTTTGCGAGCGACATTGAAGCTTATGTAAAGCTTAGCGGGCCATATTAAAGCTTATATAAAGCTTTTCGGGCCACATTAAAGCTTATGTTAAGCTTTGTGGGCCACATTGAAGTTTATGTAAAGATTTGCAGGCCACATTGTAGAATATGTAAAGCTTTCTGGGCTACATTGAAGCTTATTTATAGTTTGGTGGTTCGCATTGAAGCTTATGTAAAGCTTTGCGGGCCACATTGAAGTTTATGTAAAGCTTTGCGGGCCACATTGAAGCTTATGTAAAACTTTGCGGGCCACATTGAAGCTTATATAAAGCTTTGCGGGCTACATTGAAGCTTATGCAAATCTTTGCGGGCTGCAATGAAGCTTATGTAAAGCTTCTCGGGCCACATTGAAGCTTATGTAAATCTTTGCTTGCCACATTGAAGTTTATGTAAAGCTTTGCGGGCCACATTGAAGCTTATGTAAAGCTTTGCGGGCTACATTGAAGCTTATATAAAGCCTTGTGGGCCACATTAAAGCTTATGTAAATCTTTGCTTGCCACATTGAAGTTTATGTAAACCTTTGCGTGGCTCATTGGAGCTTATGTAAAGCTTTGCGGGCCACATTGAAACTTATGTAAAGATTCTCGGGCCACATTGAAGCTTATGTAATTCTTTGCTTGCCACATTGAAGTTTATGTAAAGCTTTGCGGGCCACATTGAAGCTTATGTAAAGCTTTGCGGGACACATTGGAGATTATGTAAAGCTTTGCCTGACACATTGAAGCTTATGTATATATTTGCAGGCCACATTAAAGCTTATGTTAAGCTTTGCGGGCCACATTGAAGCCTATGTAAAGATTTGCTGGCCACATTGAAGATTATGTAAAGGTAAGCGAACCACATTGAAGCTTATGTAAAGATTTGAGGGATACATTGAAGTTTATGTAAAGATTTGCGGACCACGTTGAATGTTATGTAAATCTTTGCGAGCCACATTGAAGCTTATGTAAAGCTTAGCGGGCCATATTAAAGCTTATATAAAGCTTTTCGGGCCACATTAAAGCTTATGTTAAGCTTTGTGGGCCACATTGAAGTTTATGTAAAGATTTGCAGGCCACATTGGAGATTATGTAAAGCTCAGCGGGCCACATTAAAGCTTATATAAAGCTTTGCGGTTCACATTGAAGCTTATGTAAATCATTGCGGGCCACTTTAAAGTTTATGTAAAGTTTTGCGGTTCACATTGAAGCTTATGTAAAGCTTTGTGGTTCACATTCAAGCTTATGTAAAGCTTTTCGGGCCACATTGAAGATTATGTTAATTTTTGCGGGCCACATTGAAGCTTATGTAAAGCTTTGCGGGCCACATTGGAGATTATGTAAAGCTTTGTGGGCCACATTGAAGCTTATGTAAAGCTTTGCGAGACACATTAAAGCTTATGTAAAGCTTTGCGAGACCACATTGAAGCTTATGTAAAGCTTTGCGTTTCACATTGAATCTTATGTAAAGCTTTTCGGGCCACATTGACGCTTATGTTAATTTTTGCGGGCCACATTGAAGCTTATGTAAAGCTTTGCGAGCCACATTGAAGCTTATGTAAAGTTTGGAGGTTCACATTGAAGCTTATGTAAAGCTTTACGGGCCACATTGAAGCTTATGTAAAGCTTTGCAGGCCACATTGAAGTTTATCTAAAGCTTTGCGGGTCTCATTGAAGCTTATGTAAAGCTTTGCGGGCCACATTGAAGCTTATGTGAAGCTTCCCGGGCCACATTGAAGCTTATGTAAATCTTTGCAGGCCACATTGGAGATTATGTAAAGCTTTGTGGGCCACATTGAAGCTTATCTCAAGTTTGACGGTTCACATTGAAGCTTATGTAAAGCTTTGCGGGCCACATTGAAGCCTATGTTAATCTTTGCCGGCCACATTAAAGCTTATGTAAAGCTTTGCAAGCCACATTGAAGCTCATCTAAAGCTTTGCGGGCCACATTGAAGTTTATGTAAAGCTTTGCGGGCTACATTGAAGCTTATGTAAAGCTTTGCGGTTCACATTCAAGCTTACGTAAAGCTTTTCGGGCCATATTGAAGCTTATGTTAATATTAGCGGGCCACATTAAAGCTTATGTAAAGCTTTGCGGGCCACATTGTAGATTATGTAAAGCTTTGTGGGCTACATTGAAGCTTATGTATAGTTTAGTGGTTCACATTGAAGCTTATGTAAAGCTTTGCGGGCCACATTGAAGTTTATGTAAAGCTTTGCAGGCCACATTGAAGCTGATGTAAAGCTTTGCGGCCTAATTAAATTTTATGTAAAGCTTTGCGGGTTTCATTGAAGCTTATGTAAAGCTTTGCGGGCCACATTGAAGCTTATGTAAATCGTTTCGGGCCACATTGAAGTTTATAGAAAGCTTTGCGGGTCTCATTAAAGCTTATATAAAGCTTTGCGGGTCACATTGAAGCTTAAGTAAAGCTTTTCGGGCCTCATTGAAGCTTATGTAAAGCTTAGCTGGCCACATTGAAGCTTATGTAAAGCTTTGCGGGCCACATTGGAGATTATGTAAAGCTTTGCGGGACCCATTGAAGCTTATGTATATCTTTGCGGGCCACATTGAAGTTTATGTAAAGCTTTGCGGGGAACATTGAAGCTTATGCAAATCTTTGCGGGCTGCAATGAAGCTTATGTAAAGCTTCTCGGGCCACATTGATGCTTATGTAAATCTTTGCTTGCCACATTGAAGTTTATGTAAAGCTTTGCGGGCCAAATTTGAGTTTATGTAAAGCTTTGCAGGTCTCATTGAAGCTTATGTAAAGCTTTGCGGGCCACATTGAAGCTTATGTAAAGCTTTGCGGGCCACATTGAAGCTTATGTAAATCTTTGCGGGCCACATTGAAGTTTATGTAAAGCTTTGCGGGTCTCATTGAAGCTTATGTAAATCTTTGCGGGCCACATTGAAGCTTATGTAAAGCTCATCGGGCCACATTGAAGCTTATGTAAATCTTTGCGGGCCACATTAAAGTTTATGTGAAGCTTTGCGGGTCTCATTGAAGCTTATGTAAAGCTTTGCGGGTCACTATGAAGCTTATGTTAAGCGTTTCGGGCCTCATTGAAGCTTATGTAAAGCTTCTCGGCCCACATTGAAGCTTATGTAAAGCTTTGCGGGCCACATTGGAGATTTTGTAAAGCTTGCGGGAAACATTGAAGCTTATGTATATCTTTGCGGGCCACATTAAAGTTAATGTAAAGCTTTGCGGGCCACATTGAAGCTTATGTTAAGCTCTGCAGGCCACATTGAAGCTAATGTAAATCTTTGCTTGCCACATTGAAGTTTGGGTAAACCTTTGCGGGCCTCATTGGAGCTTATGTAAAGCTTTCGGGCCACATTGAAGCTTATGTAAAGATTTGCGGGTCTCATTGAAGCTTATGTAAAGCTTTGCGGGCCACATTGAAGTTTATGTAAAGCTTTGCGGGCCACATTGATGCTTATGTAAAGCTTTGTGGGTCTCATTTAAGCTTATGTAAATCTTTGCGGGTCACATTGAAGATTATGTAAAGCCTTTCGGGTCACATTGAAGCTTATGTAAATCTTTGCTTGCCACATTGAAGTTTATGTAAACCTTTGCGGGCCTCATTGGAGCTTATGTAAGGCTTTGCGGGCCACATTGAAGCTTATGTAAGGCTTTGCAGGCCACATTGAAACTTATGTAAAGCTTCTCGGGCCACATTGAAGATTATGTAAATCTTTGCTTGCCACATTGAAGTTTATGTAAACCTTTGCGGGCCACATTGAAGCTTATGTAAAGCTTTGCGGGCCACATTGAAGCTTTTTTTAGCTTTGTGGGCCACATTAAAGCTTATGTAAATCTTTGCTTGCCACATTTAAGTTTATGTAAACCTTTGCGTGCCTCATTGGAGCTTTTGTAAAGCTTTGCGGGCCACATTGAAGCTTATGTAAAGATTCTCGGGCCACATTGAAGCTTATGTAAATCTTTGCTTGCCACATTGAAGTTTATGTAAACCTTTGCGGGCCACATTGAAGCTTATGTAAAGCTTTGCGGGCCACATTGGAGATTATGTAAAGCTTTGCGGGACACATTGAAGCTTATGTATATATTTGCAGGCCACATTGGAGATTATGTAAAGCTTTGTGGGCCACATTGAAGCTTATATAAAGTTTGACGGTTCACATTGAAGCTTATGTAAAGCTTTGCGGGCCAAATTGAAGCTTATGTAAATCTTTGCCGGCCACATTAAAGTTTATGTAAAGCTTTGCGGGCCACATTGAAGCTTATGTAAAGCTTTGCGGGCCACATTGAAGCTTGTGTAAAGCTTTGCGGGCCACATTAAGGTTTATGTAAAGCTTTGCGGGCCACATTGAAGCTTATGTAAAGCTTTGTGGTTCACATTCAAGCTTACGTACAGCTTTTCGGGCCACATTGAAGCTTATGTTAATTTTGCGGGCTACATTGAATCTTATGTAAAGCTTTGCGGGCAACATTGGAGATTATGTAAAGCTTTGCGGGCCACATTGAAGCCTATGTAAATCTTTGCCGGCCACATTAAATTTATGTAAAGCTTTGAAAGCCACATTAAAGCTTATGTAAAGCTTTGCGGGCCACATTGAAGCTCATCTAAAGCTTTGCGGGCCACATTGAAGTTTATGTAGAGCTTTGCGGGCTACATTGAAGCTTATGTAAAGCTTTGCAGTTCACATTTAAGCTTACGTAAAGCTTTTCGGGCCATATTGAAGCTTAGGTTAATTTTGGCGGGCCACATTAAAGCTTATGTAAAGCTTTGCGGGCCACATTGAAGCTTATGTAAAGCTTTGCAGGCCACATTGAAGTTTATCTAAAGCTTTGCGGGCCACATTAAGGTTTATGTAAAGCATGGGGGCCACATTGAAGCTTATGTAAAGTTTGGCGGTTCACATTGAAGCTTATGTAAAGCTTTGCGGGCCAAATTGAAGCTTATGTAAATCTTTGCCGGCCACATTTAGTTTAGGCAAAGCTTTGCGGGCCACATTGAAGCTTATGTAAAGCTTTGCGTTTCACATTCAAGCTTATGTAAAGCTTTGCGGGCCACATTAAGGTTTATGTAAAGCTTTGCAGGCCACATTGAAGCTTATGTAATGCTTTACGGTTCACATTCAAGCTTACGTACAGCTTTTCGGGCTACATTGAAGCTTATGTTAATTTTGCGGGCTACATTGAATCTTATGTAAAGCTTTGCGGGCCACATTGGAGATTATGTAAAGCTTTGCGGGCCACATTGAAGCCTATGTAAATCTTTGCCGGCCACATTAAAGTTTATGTAAAGCTTTGAGGGCCACACTAAAGCTTATGTAAAGCTTTGCGGGCCACATTGAAGCTCATCTAAAGCTTTGCGGGCCACATTGAAGTTTATGTAAAGCTTTGCGGGCTACATTGAAGCTTATATAAAGCTTTGCGGTTCACATTCAAGCTTACGTAAAGCTTTTCGGGCCATATTGAAGCTTATGTTAATTTTGGCGGGCCACACTAAAGCTTATGTAAAGCTTTGCGGGCCACATTGTAGAATATGTAAAGCTTTCTGGGCTACATTGAAGCTTATGTATAGTTTGGTGGTTCACATTGAAGCTTATGTAAAGCTTTGCGGGCCACATTGAAGTTTATGTAAAGCTTTGCGGGCCACATTGAAGCTTATGTAAAGCTTTTCGGGCCACATTGAAGCTTATGTAAAGCTTTGCGGGCCACATTAAGGTTTATGTAAAACTTTGCGGGCCACATTGAAGCTTATGTAAAGCTTTGCGGTTCACATTCAAGCTTACGTACAGCTTTTCGGGCCACATTGAAGCTTATGTTAATTTTGCGGGCTACATTGAATCTTATGTAAAGCTTTGCGGGCCACATTGGAGATTATGTAAAGCTTTGCGGGCCACATTGAAGCCTATGTAAATCTTTGCCGGCCACATTAAAGTTTATGTAAAGCTTTGAGGGCCACAGTAAAGCTTATGTAAGGCTTTGCGGGCCACATTGAAGCTCATCTAAAGCTTTGCGGGCCACATTGAAGTTTATGTAGAGCTTTGCGGGCTACATTGAAGCTTATGTAAAGCTTTGCGGTTCACATTCAAGCTTACGTAAAGCTTTTCGGGCCATATTGAAGCTTATGTTAATTTTGGCGGGCCACATTAAAGCTTATGTAAAGCATTGCTGGCCACATTGAAGCTTATGTAAAGCTTTGCAGGCCACATTGAAGTTTATCTAAAGCTTTGCGGGCCACATTAAGGTTTATGTAAAGCTTTGTGGGCCACATTGAAGCTTATGTAAAGTTTGGCGGTTCCTATTGAAGCTTATGTAAAGCTTTGCGGGCCAAATTGAAGCTTATGTAAATCTTTGCCGGCCACATTAAAGTTTATGTAAAGCTTTGCGGGCCACATTGAAGCTTATGTAAAGCTTTGCGGGCCACGGAGAAGCTTATGTAAAGCTTTGCGGGCCACATTAAGGTTTATGTAAAGCTTTGCGGGCCACATTGAAGCTTATGTAATGCTTTGCGGTTCACATTCAAGCTTACGAACAGCTTTTCGGGCCATATTAAAGCTTATGTTAATTTTGCGGGCTACATTGAATCTTATGTAAAGCTTTGGCGGCCACATTGGAGATTATGTAAAGCTTTGCGGACCACATTGAAGCCTATGTAAATCTTTGCCGGCCACATTAAAGTTTATGTAAAGCTTTGAGGGCCACATTAAAGCTTATGTAAAGCTTTGCGGGCCACATTGAAGCTCATCTAAAGCTTTGCTGGCCACATTGAAGTTTATGTAAAGCTTAGCGGGCTACATTGAAGCTCATGTAAAGCTTTGCGGTTCACATTCAAGCTTACGTAAAGCTTTTCGGGCCATATTGAAGCTTATGTTAATTTTGGCGGGCCACATTAAAGCTTATGTAAAGCTTTGCGCGCCACATTGTAGATTATGTAAAGCTTTCTGGGCTACATTGAAGCTTATGTATAGTTTAGTGGTTCACATTGAAGCTTATGTAAAGCTTTGCGGGCCACATTGAAGTTTATGTAAAGCTTTGCAGGCCACATTGAAGCTGATGTAAAGCTTTGTGGGCTAAATTGAAGTTTATGTAAAGCTTTGCGGGTTTCATTGAAGCTTATGTAAACCTTTGCGGGCCACATTAAGGCTTATGTAAAGCTTCCCGGGCCACATTGAAGCTTATGTAAATCTTTGCGGGTTACATTGAAGTTTATAGAAAGCTTTGCGGGTCTCATTAAAGCTTATATAATGCTTTGCGGGTCACATTGGAGCTTAAGTAAAGCTTTTCGGGTCTCATTGAAGCTTATGTAAAGCTTAGCTGGCCACATTGAAGCTTATGTAAAGCTTTGCGGGCCAAATTGGAGATTATGTAAAGCTTTGCAGGACCCATTGAAGCTTATGTATATCTTTGCGGGCCACATTGAAGTTTATGTAAAGCTTTGCAGGGAACATTGAAGCTTATGCAAAGCTTTGCGGGCCGCATTGAAGATAATGTAAAGCTTTTCGGGCCACATTGATGCTTATGTAAATCTTTGCTTGCCACATTGAAGTTTATGTAAAGCTTTGCGGGCCAAATTTGAGTTTATGTAAAGCTTTGCAGGTCTTATTGAAGCTTATGTAAAGCTTTGCGGGCCACATTGAAGTTTATAGAAAGCTTTGCAGGCCACATTGAAGCTTATGTAAATCTTTGCGGGCCACATTGAAGTTTATGTAAAGCTTTGCGGGTCTCATTGAAGCTTATGTAAATCTTTGCGGGCCACATTGAAGCTTATGTAAAGCTCATCGGGCCACATTGAAGCTTATGTAAATCTTTTCGGGCCACATTTAAGTTTATGTGAAGCTTTGCGGGTCTCATTGAAGCTTATGTTAAGCGTTTCGGGCCTCATTGAAGCTTATGTAAAGCTTCTCGGGCCACATTGAAGCTTATGTAAAGCTTTGCGGGCCACATTGGAGATTTTGTAAAGCTTGCGGGACACATTGAAGCTTATGTATATCTTTGCGCCCCACATTTAAGTTTATATAAAGCTTTGCGGGCCACATTGAAGCCTATGTAAAGCTTTGCGGGCCATATTGAAGCTTATGTAAAGCTTTGCAGGCCACATTGAAGCTTATGTAAATCTTTGCTTGCCACATTGAAGTTTATGTAAACCTTTGCGGGCCTCATTGGAGCTTATGTAATGCTTTCGGGCCACATTGAAGCCTATGTAAAGATTTGCGGGTCTCATTGAAGCTTATGTAAAGCTTTGCGGGCCACATTGAAGTTTATATTAACCTTTGCGGGCCACATTGAAGCTTATGTAAAGCTTTGTGGGTCTCATTGAAGCTTATGTAAATCTTTGCGGGTCACATTGAAGATTATGTAAAGCCTTTCGGGTCACATTGAAGCTTATGTAAATCTTTGCTTGCCACATTGAAGTTTATGTAAACCTTTGCGGGCCTCATTGGAGCCTATGTAAGGCTTTGCGGGCCACATTGAAGCGTATGTAAGGCTTTGCAGGCCACATTGAAACTTATGTAAAGCTTCTCGGGCCACATTGAAGCTTATGTAAATCTTTGCTTGCCACATTGAAGCTTATGTAAATCTTTGCCGGCCACATTAAAGTTTATGTAAAGCTTTGCGGGCCACATTGAAGCTTATGTAAAGCTTTGCGTTTCACATTCAAGCTTATGTAAAGCTTTGCGGGCCACATTAAGGTTTATGTAAAGCTTTGCGGGCCACATTGAAGCTTATGTAATGCTTTGCGGTTCACATTCAAGCTTACGTACAGCTTTTCGGGCCACATTGAAGCTTATGTTAATTTTGCGGGCTACATTGAATCCTATGTAAAGCTTTGCGGGCCACATTGGAGATTATGTAAAGCTTTGCGGGCCACATTGAAGCCTATGTAAATCTTTGCCGGACACATTAAAGTTTATGTAAAGCTTTGAGGGCCACACTAAAGCTTATGTAAAGCTTTGCGGGCCACATTGAAGCTCATCTAAAGCTTTGCGGGCCACATTGAAGTTTATGTAAAGCTTTGCGGGCTACATTGAAGCTTATATAAAGCTTTGCGGTTCACATTCAAGTTACGTAAAGCTTTTCGGGCCATATTGAAGCTTATGTTAATTTTGGCGGGCCACACTAAAGCTTATGTAAAGCTTTGCGGGCCACATTGTAGAATATGTAAAGCTTTCTGGGCTACATTGAAGCTTATGTATAGTTTGGTGGTTCACATTGAAGCTTATGTAAAGCTTTGCGGGCCACATTGAAGTTTATGTAAAGCTTTGCGGGCCACATTGAAGCTTATGTAAAGCTTTGCGGGCCACATTGAAGCTTATGTAAAGCTTTGCGGGCCACATTAAGGTTTATGTAAAGCTTTGCGGGCCACATTGAAGCTTATGTAAAGCTTTGCGGTTCACATTCAAGCTTACGTACAGCTTTTCGGGCCACATTGAAGCTTATGTTAATTTTGCGGGCTACATTGAATCTTATGTAAAGCTTTGCGGGCCACATTGGAGATTATGTAAAGCTTTGCGGGCCACATTGAAGCCTATGTAAATCTTTGCCGGCCACATTAAAGTTTATGTAAAGCTTTGAGGGCCACATTAAAGCTTATGTAAAGCTTTGCGGGCCACATTGAAGCTCATCTAAAGCTTTGCGGGCCACATTGAAGTTTATGTAGAGCTTTGCGGGCTACATTGAAGCTTATGTAAAGCTTTGCGGTTCACATTCAAGCTTACGTAAAGCTTTTCGGGCCATATTGAAGCTTATGTTAATTTTGGCGGGCCACATTAAAGCTTATGTAAAGCTTTGCGGGCCACATTGAAGCTTATGTAAAGCTTTGCAGGCCACATTGAAGTTTATCTAAAGCTTTGCGGGCCACATTAAGGTTTATGTAAAGCTTTGTGGGCCACATTGAAGCTTATGTAAAGTTTGGCGGTTCACATTGAAGCTTATGTAAAGCTTTGCGGGCCAAATTGAAGCTTATGTAAATCTTTGCCGGCCACATTAATGTTTATGTAAAGCTTTGCGGGCCACATTGAAGCTTATGTAAAGCTTTGCGGGCCACATTGAAGCTTATGTAAAGCTTTGCGGGCCACATTAAGGTTTATGTAAAGCTTTGCGGGCCACATTGAAGCTTATGTAATGCTTTGCGGTTCACATTCAAGCTTACGTACAGCTTTTCGGGCCATATTGAAGCTTATGTTAATTTTGCGGGCTACATTGAATCTTATGTAAAGCTTTGCGGGCCACATTGGAGATTATGTAAAGCTTTGCGGGCCACATTGAAGCCTATGTAAATCTTTGCCGGCCAAATTAAAGTTTATGTAAAGCTTTGAGGGCCACATTAAAGCTTATGTAAAGCTTTGTGGGCCACATTGAAGCTCATCTAAAGCTTTGCTGGCCACATTGAAGTTTATGTAAAGCTTTGCGGGCTACATTGAAGCTTATGTAAAGCTTTGCGGTTCACATTCAAGCTTACGTAAAGCTTTTCGGGCCATATTGAAGCTTATGTTAATTTGGGCGGGCCACATTAAAGCTAATGTAAAGCTTTGCGGGCCAAATTGTAGATTATGTAAAGCTTTCTGGGCTACATTGAAGCTTATGTATAGTTTAGTGGTTCACATTGAAGCTTATGTAAAGCTTTGCGGGCCACATTGAAGTTTATGTAAAGCTTTGCAGGCCACATTGAAGCTGATTAAAAGCTTTGTGGGCTAAATTGAAGTTTATGTAAAGCTTTGCGGGTTTCATTGAAGCTTATGTAAAGCTTTGCGGGCCACATTAAGGCTTATGTAAAGCTTCCCGGGCCACATTGAAGCTTATGTAAATCTTTCCGGGTTACATTGAAGTTTATAGAAAGCTTTGCGGGTCTCATTAAAGCTTATATAAAGCTTTGCGGGTCACATTGAAGCTTAAGTAAAGCTTTTCGGGCCTCATTGAAGCTTATGTAAAGCTTAGCTGGCCACATTGAAGCTTATGTAAAGCTTTGCGGGCCAAATTGGAGATTATGTAAAGCTTTGCAGGACCCATTGAAGCTTATGTATTTCTTTGCGGGCCACATTGAAGTTTATGTAAAGCTTTGCGGGGAACATTGAAGCTTATGCAAAGCTTTGCGGGCCGCATTGAAGATAATGTAAAACTTCTCGGGCCACATTGATGCTTATGTAAATCTTTGCTTGACACATTGAAGTTTATGTAAAGCTTTGCGGGCCAAATTTGAGTTTATGTAAAGCTTTGCAGGTCTTATTGAAGCTTATGTAAAGCTTTGCGGGCCACATTGAAGTTTATAGAAAGCTTTGCGGGCCACATTGAAGCTTATGTAAATCTTTGCGGGCCACATTGAAGTTTATGTAAATCTTTGCGGGTCTCATTGAAGCTTATGTAAATCTTTGCCGGCCACATTGAAGCTTATGTAAAGCTCATCGGGCCACATTGAAGCTTATGTAAATCTTTGCGGGCCACATTAAAGTTTATGTGAAGCTTTGCGGGTCTCATTGAAGCTTATGTAAAGCTTTGCGGGTCACATTGAAGCTTATGTTAAGCGTTTCGGGCGTCATTGAAGCTTATGTAAAGCTTCTCGGGCCACATTGAAGCTTATGTAAAGCTTTGCGGGCGACATTGGAGATTTTGTAAAGCTTGCGGGACACATTGAAGCTTATGTATATCTTTGCGCCCCACATTAAAGTTTATGTAAAGCTTTGCGGGCCACATTGAAGCCTATGTAAAGCTTTGCGGGCCATATTGAAGCTTATGTAAAGCTTCCCGGGCCACATTGAAGCTTATGTAAATCTTTGCTTGCCACATTGAAGTTTATGTAAACCTTTGCGGGGCTCATTGGAGCTTATGTAAAGCTTTGCGGGGCACATTGAAGCTTATGTAAAGCTTTGCGGGCCACATTGAAGCTTATGTAAAGCTTCTCGGGCCACATTGAAGCTTATGTAAAGCTTTGCGGGCCGCATTGAAGTTTATGTAAACCTTTGCGGGCCACATTGAAGCTTATGTAAAGCTTTGCGGGCCACATTGAAGCTTATGTAAAGCTTTGCGGGCCACATTAAAGCTTATTTAAATCTTTGCTTGCCACATTGAAGTTTATGTGAACCTTTGCCGGCCTCATTGGAGCTTATGTAGAGCTTTGCGGGCCACATTGATGCTTATGTAAAGATTCTAGGGCCACATTGAAGCTTATGTAACTCTTTGCTTACCACATTGAAGTTTATGTAAACCTTTGCGGGCCACATTGAAGCTTATGTAAAGCTTTGCGGGCCACATTGGAGATTATGTAAAGCTTTGCGGGACACATTGAAGCTTATGTATATATTTGCAGGCCACATTGGAGATTTTTTAAAGCTTTGTGGGCCACATTAAAGCTTATGTAAAGTTTGGCGGTTCACATTGAAGCTTATGTAAAGCTTTGCGGGCCACATTGAAGCTTATGTAAATCTTTGCCGGCCACATTGAAGTTTATGTAAAGCTTTGCGGGCCACATTGAAGCTTATCTAAAGCTTCGCGGGCCACATTGAAGCTTATGTAAAGCTTTGCGGGCCACATTAAGGTTTATGTAAAGCTTTGCGGGCCACATTGAAGCTTATGTAAAGCTTTGCGGTTCACATTCAAGCTTACGTACAGCTTTTCGGGCAACATTGAAGCTTATGTTAATTTTGCGGGCTACATTGAAGCTTATGTAAAGCTTTGCGGGCCACATTGGAGATTATGTAAAGCTTTGCGGGCCACATTGAAGCTTATGTAAAGCTTTCCGGGCCACATTGAAGCTTATGTAAATCTTTTCGGGCCACATTGAAGTTTATGTAAAGCTTTGTGGGTCTCATTGAAGCTTATGTAAACCTTTGCGGGTCACATTGAAGTTTATGTAAATCTTTGCGGGTCTCATTGAATCTTATGTAAAGCTTTGCGGGCCACATTGAAGCATATGTAAAGCTTTCCGGGCCACATTGAAGCTTATGTAAATCTTTGCGGTCCACATTGAAGCTTATGTAAAGCTTTGCGGGCCACATTGGAGATTATGTAAAGCTTTGCGGGACACAGTGAAGCTTATGTAAATCTTATCTTTTCGGGCCACAGTAAAGTTTATGTAAAGCTTTGCGGGTCTCATTGAAGCTTATGTAAAGCTTTGCGGTTCACATTGAAGCTTATGTTAAGCTTTTCGGGCCTCATTGAAGCTTATGTAAAGCTTCTCGGTCCACATTGAAGCTTATGTAAAGCTTTGCGGGCCACATTGGAGATTATGTAAAGCTTGCGGGACACATTGAAGCTTATGTATATCTTTGCGGGTCACATTAAAGTTTATGTAAAGCTTTGCGGGCCAAATTAAAGCATATGAAAAGCTTTGCGGGCCACATTGAAGCTTATGTAAAGCTTTGCGGGCCACATTGAAGCTTATGTAAATCTTTGCTTGCCACATTGAAGTTTATGTAAAGCTTTGCGGGCCTCATTGGAGCTTATGTAAAGCTTTCTGGCCACATTGAAGCTTATGTAAAGCTTGGCGGGCCTCATTGAAGCTTATGTAAAGCTTTGCGGGCCACATTGAAGTTTATGTAAACCTTTGCGGGCCACATTGAAGCTTATGTAAAGCTTTGTGGGTCTCATTGAATCTTATGTAAAGCTTTGCGGGCCACATCAAAGTTTATGTAAAGCTTTGCGGGTCTCATTGAAGCTTATGTAAAGCTTTGCGGGTCACATTGAAGCTTATGTAAAGCTTTTCGGGTCACATTGAAGCTTATGTAAATCTTTGCTTGCCACATTGGAGCTTATGTGAAGCTTTGCGGGCCTCATTGGAGCTTATATAAAGCTTTGCGGGCCACATTGAAGCTTATGTAAAGCTTCTCGGGCCACATTGAAGCTTATGTAAATCTTTGCTTGCCACATTGAAGTTTATGTAAACCTTTGCGGGCCACAATGAAGCTTATGTAAAGCTTTGCGGGCCACATTGAAGCTTATGTAAAGCTTTGCGGGCCTCTTTAAAGCTTATGTAAATCTTTGTTTGCCACAGTGAAGTTTATGTAAACCTTTGCCGGCCTCATTGGAGCTTATGTAAAGCTTTGCGGGCCACATTGAAGCTTATGTAAAGATTCTCGGGTCACATTGAAGCTTATGTAAATCTTTGCGGGCCACATTAAAGTTTATGTAAAGCTTTGCGGGTCTCATTGAAGCTTATGTAAAGCTTTGCGGGTCACATTGAAGCTTATGTAAATCTTTGCGGGCCACATTAAAGCTTATGTAATTCTTTGCTTGCCACATTGAAGTTTATGTAAACCTTTGTGTGCCTCATTGGAGCTTATGTAAAGCTTTGCGGGCCACATTGAAACTTATGTAAAGATTCTCGGGCCACATTGAAGCTTATGTAATTCTTTGCTTGCCACATTGAAGTTTATGTAAACCTTTGCGGGCCACATTGAAGCTTATGTAAAGCTTTGCGGGCCACATTGGAGATTATGTAAATCTTTGCAGGACACATTGAAGCTTATGTATATATTTGCAGGCCACATTGGAGATTATGTTAAGCTTTGTGGGCCATATTGAAGCTTATGTAAAGTTTGGCGGTTCACATTGAAGCTTATGTAAAGCTTTGCGGGCCAAATTGAAGCTTATGTAAATCTTTGCCGGCCACATTAAAGTTTATGTAAATCTTTGCGGGCCACATTGAAGCTAATGTAAAGCTTTGCGGGCCACATTGAAGCTTATGTAAAGCTTTGCGGGCAACATTAGGGTTTATGTAAAGCTTTGCGGGCCACATTGAAGCTTATGTGAAGCTTTGCGGTTCACATTCAAGCTTACGTACAGCTTTTCGGGCCACATTGATGCTTATGTTAATTTTGCGGGCTACATTGAATCTTATGTAAAGCTTTGCGGGCCACATTGGAGATTATGTAAAGCTTTCCGGGCCCCATTGAAGCTTATGTAAAGCTTTCCGGGCCACATTGAAGCTTATGTAAAGCTTCTCGGGCCACATTGAAGCTTATGTAAATCTTTGCTTGCCACATTGAAGTTTATGTAAACCTTTGCGGGCCACATTGAAGCTTATGTAAAGCTTTGCAGGCCACATTGAAGCTTATGTAAAGCTTTGCGGGCCCCTTTAAAGCTTATGTAAATCTTTGCTTGCCACATTGAAGTTTATGTTAACCTTTGCCGGCCTCATTGGAGCTTATGTAAAGCTTTGCGGGCCACATTGAAACTTATGTAAAGATTCTCGGGTCGCATTGAAGCTTATGTAAAGCTTTGCGGGCCACATTGAAGCTTATGTAAATCTTTGCTTGCCACATTGAAGTTTATGTAAACCTTTGCGGGCCTCATTGGAGATTATGTAAAGCTTTCGGGCCACATTGAAGCTTATGTAAAGCTTTGCGGGTCTCATTGAAGCTTATGTAAAGCTTTGCGGGCCACATTGAAGTTTATGTAAACCTTTGCTTGCCACATTAAAGTTTATGTAAAGCTTTGCGGGTCTCATTGAAGCTTATGTAAAGCTTTGCGGGTCACATTGAAGCTTATGTAAATCTTTGCGGGTCACATTAAAGCTTATGTAATTCTTTGCTTGCCACATTGAAGTTTATGTAAACCTTTGAGTGCCTCATTGGAGCTTATGTAAAGCTTTGCGGGCCACATTGAAGCTTATGTAAAGATTCTCGGGCCACATTGAAGCTTATGTAATTCTTTGCTTGCCACATTGAAGTTTATGTAAACCTTTGCGGGCCACATTGAAGCTTATGTAAAGCTTCGAGGGCCACATTGGAGATTATGTAAAGCTTTGCGGGACACATTGAAGCTTATGTATATATTTGCAGGCCACATTGGAGATTATGTTAAGCTTTGTGGGCCACATTGAAGCTTATGTAAAGTTTGGCGGTTCACATTGAAGGTTATGTAAAGCTTTGCGGGCCAAATTGAAGCTTATGTAAATCTTTGCCGGCCACATCAAAGTTTATGTAAATCTTTGCGGGCCACATTGAAGCTAATGTAAAGCTTTGCGGGCCACATTGAAGCTTATGTAAAGCTTTGCGGGCAACATTAAGGTTTATGTAAAGCTTTGCGGGCCACATTGAAGCTTATGTGAAGCTTTGCGGTTCACATTCAAGCTTACGTACAGCTTTTCGGGCCACATTGATGCATATGTTAATTTTGCGGGCTACATTGAATCTTATGTAAAGCTTTGCGGGCCACATTGGAGATTATGTAAAGCTTTCCGGGCCACATTGAAGCTTATGTAAAGCTTTCCGGGCCACATTGAAGCTTATGTAAATCTTTGCGGGCCACATTGAAGTTTATGTAAAGCTTTGTGGGTCTCATTGAAGCTTATGTAAAGCTTTGCTGGTCTCATTGAATTTTATGTAAACCTTTGCGGGTCTCATTAAAGCTTATGTAAAGCTTTGCGGGCCACATTGAAGCTTAGGGAAAAGCTTCCCGGGCCACATTGAAGCTTATGTAAATCTTTGCGGGCCACATTAAAGTTTATGTAAAGCTTTGCGGGTCTCATTGAAGCTTATGTAAAGCTTTGCGGGTCACATTAAAGCTTTTGTAAAGCTTTTTGGGCCTCATTGAAGCTTATGTAAAGCTTTGCGGGCCACCTTGACACTTATGTAAAGCTTTGTGGGCCACATTGGAAATAATGTAAAGCTTTGCGGGACACAGTGAAGCTTATGTATATCTTTGCGGGCCACATTGAAGTTTGTGTAAAGCTTTGCGGGCCACATTGAAGCTTATTTAAAGCTTTGCGGGCCGCATTGAAGCTTATGTAAAGCTTCTCGGGCCACATTGAAGTTTGTGTAAAGCTTTGCGGGCCACATTGAAGCTTATGTAAAGCTTTTCGGGCCACATTGAAGCTTATGTAAAGCTTTTCGGGTCACATTGAAGCTTATGTAAATTTTTGCGGGCCACATTTAAGCTTATGTAAAGCTCATTGGGCCACATTGAAGCTTATGTAAATCTTTTCGGGCCACATTAAAGTTTATGTAAAGCTTTGCGGGTCTCATTGAAGCTTATGTAAAGCTTTGCGGTTCACATTGAAGCTTATGTTAAGCTTTTCGGGCCTCATTGAAGCTTATGTAAAGCTTCTCGGTCCACATTGAAGCTTATGTAAAGCTTTGCGGGCCACATTGGAGATTATGTAAAGCTTGCGGGACACATTGAAGCTTATGTATATCTTTGCGGGCCACATTAAAGTTTATGTAAAGCTTTGCGGGCCACATTGAAGCCTATGAAAAGCTTTGCGGGCCACATTGAAGCTTATGTAAAGCTTTGCGGTCCACATTGAAGCTTATGTAAATCTTTGCTTGCCACATTGAAGTTTATGTAAACCTTTGCGGGCCTCATTGGAGCTTATGTAAAGCTTTCGGGCCACATTGAAGCTTATGTAAAGCTTTGCGGGTCTCATTGAAGCTTATGTAAAGCTTTGCGGGCCACATTGAAGTTTATGTAAACCTTTGCTTGCCACATTAAAGTTTATGTAAAGCTTTGCGGGTCTCATTGAAGCTTATGTAAAGCTTTGCGGGTCACATTGAAGCTTATGTAAAGCTTTTCGGGTCACATTGAAGCTTATGTAAATCTTTGCTTGCCACATTGGAGCTTATGTGAAGCTTTGCGGGCCTCATTGGAGCTTATGTAAAGCTTTGCGGGCCACATTGAAGCTTATGTAAAGCTTCTCGGGCCACATTGAAGCTTATGTAAATCTTTGCTTGCCACATTGAAGTTTATGTAAACCTTTGCGGGCCACATTGAAGCTTATGTAAAGCTTTGCGGGCGACATTGAATCTTATGTAAAGCTTTGCGGGCCCCTTTAAAGCTTATGTAAATCTTTGCTTGCCACATTGAAGTTTATGTAAACCTTTGCCGGCCTCATTGGAGCTTATTTAAAGCTTTGCAGGCCACATTGAAGCTTATGTAAAGATTCTCGGGTCACATTGAAGCTTATGTAAATCTTTGCGGGCCACATTAAAGTTTATGTAAAGCTTTGCGGGTTTCATTGAAGCTTATGTAAAGCTTTGCGGGTCACATTGAAGCTTATGTTAAGCTTTTCGGGCCTCATTGAAGCTTATGTAAAGCTTCTCGGGCCACATTGAAGCTTATGTAAAGCTTTGCGGGCCACATTGGAGATTATGTAAAGCTTGCGGGACACATTGAAGCTTATGTATATCTTTGCGGGCCACATAGAAGTTTATGTAAAGCTTTGCGGGCCACATTGAAGCCTATGTAAAGCTTTGCGGGCCACATTGAAGCTTATGTAAAGCTTTGCGGGTCACATTGAAGCTTATGTAAATCTTTGCTTGCCACATTGAAGTTTATGTTAACCTTTGCGGGCCTCATTCGAGCTTATGTAAAGCTTTCGGGCCACATTGAAGCTTATGTAAAGCTTTGCGGGTCTCATTGAAGCTTATGTAAAGCTTTGCGGGCCACATTGAAGTTTATGTAAACCTTTGCGGGCCACATTGAAGCTTATGTAAAGCTTTGCGGGTCTCATTGAATCTTATGTAAAGCTTTGCGGGCAACATTAAAGTTTATGTAAAGCTTTGCGGGTCTCATTGAAGCTTATGTAAAGCTTTGCGGGTCACATTGAAGCTTATGTAAAGCTTTTCGGGTCACATTGAAGCTTATGTAAATCTTTGCTTGCCACATTGAAGTTTATGTAAACCTTTGCGGGCCTCATTTGAGCTTATGTAAAGCTTTGCGGGGCACATTGAAGCTTATGTAAAGCTTTGCGGGCCACATTGAAGCTTATGTAAAGCTTCTCGGGCCACATTGAAGCTTATGTAAAGCTTTGCGGGCCGCATTGAAGTTTATGTAAACCTTTGCGGGCCACATTGAAGCTTATGTAAAGCTTTGCGGGCCACATTGAAGCTTATGTAAAGCTTTGCGGGCCACATTAAAGCTTATGTAAAGCTTCTCGGGCCACATTGAAGCTTATGTAAAGCTTTGCGGGCCGCATTGAAGTTTATGTAAAGCTTTGCGGGTCTTATTGAAGCTTATGTAAAGCTTTGCGGGTCACATTGAAGCTTATGTAAAGCTTTGCGGGCTGCACTTAAACAGTTCGATGCAAATTTCGAATACATAACCGCAATTACCTTTGTGAATATGTTACCATAGACTACATAGTCATAGATAGAGCTACACATTAATATGGGTAATTTCTCCTGTAGTTTGGCCACCCTCTTTAAGCGATTTCCAGACTTATATCAGTGTGGGGAGCTACAACTTAACGTGGAATCCGAACCATGACTTACAATTCTATATCAGGCCTCACGCGTCTCCCATCGAAGTACTAACCACAGTCAACGTAGCTTAACTTCCGCCAGCGAAAGATAGCGTGTGGATTAGGGTAATGAGAATAAGTATTTATAACGTATCGTTTATTTTAAGAAGAACATTTTATCTACGAATTAAATATAGTTGAAAGTAACTAATTTTAGAATCCATCACTTAAATAAACAATGAGATGAGATTTGGGCAAAATTTTCAATAATGACTTTTCAATATTTTGTCGTATTCTGAAATGAAACGCGGGGCACATAAAATTCTGCACGGGCCACAGTTTGCCCCCTTTTGACTATATGTAATGCGTGGGTGTTGAATGCAAGACAATGGCTTGACCGCGGTTGTGCGAGCTAGAAGATTACCTTCCTCCAGCCAGCCTGACACAGTCTGCATCGAGATATTGATCGCCAAAATCAGACTAATTTGTCTAGAAACTGTTGCATCCTTCTTGAAACGGTCTTTCTTCCCATTTTGAGCGAAGGTTCAGTCTTTCCTCTTTGACGGCTTCATTGAGTTACTAACCTTACACGCAGCTGGCTGAGTTATTATGGATTTTTTAAAAAAAAATGAAAATTGTCTACAAAAATGCTAATAAAACTAATTTTATTGATTGTAAATAGATATATTTTGACACATTGGAAAAATGTTAAGGCTTCTACATGTATTAGTAAGCAGTTTGTCCACCCTTAGCATCCATCAGTGCTTTCATACGTCTTGGCATGGCATTGATCATTGCTCTGCACATTTCCTGGATTCGCTCAAATCTGAACCAAACTTCGATGAGACGGCAAATGAGTTGCTGTGTGGTATTTCATCGTTTAACACACCATAAAATCGGGTTCATGTCCGGGGAATTTCCGAACCATGGAAGCAACTAAACTCCCTTTTGTACCAAACCTTTAGCAATGACTATAGGTGTAAAAGCCACACAAAGGTGGGCACCGTTAATCAAAAAGTTAACTTCGTTAACCGTAAATCCGTTAACCAAGAAATTAACTTCGATAACTGTTAAACAGTTAATTCTTTCAAAATGTAGCGGAAGTTATGGAAATTATCGATGAATCGTTAACGTTCATTTTTATTAGAGATAAAAAATCAAAGAATCAGTTCTTGCTCTAAAATCACCTCAAAACACCTTTGAAAGGTGTCAAAACTATAAAATCAACCTTTTTTGGTCTTTTTAAGGGGTTTAGAACCTCCAAACTATAGGTTTTTTTTTGCCTTAGAGTTAAAACAAAGCAGATTTCATAGTTTTAACTTTTAAAAGACCTAAAGAAGAGGCTGATTTCATAGTTTTGAACCTTTTTTAAGTTTTTAAAGGGTTTTAGAGCCAGAAAAGGGTAAACAAAACCTCAAATGAAACACAATATTAGTAATAAACTAAAAACAAATTACTGATAAAGTAGCAGAAAAAAAATGAAAAACACGATATATACATAATTTAATTTTTCCTCTTCTTCTCGTTATCTATTTTGTTCATGAGATGCATGTTGCCCTTCATTAAAATCAGCATGTCAAAGTTTTCATCAGACAGGGATGATCTCTTGGCCCTTAAGATGTCCTTGCCCATAGAGAACAAACTTTCCACTGGAGGGCATGGCTGTGTTGAACTTGATGAACAAGTCCAGCAACACTTGCTCACCCAAGAAGGCAGCATCTGTCAGTAAGTTCTTGAGTTGGTCTCCAACCAGATCTTGACCAAGTTCTGGGTCTTGTTTTTGAGTGATCTGTCGCTCCTGCTGTTCTCTTTTGGCTGGGTCACACCTTTGAAGAAGTCCTCTTCCTCCTCTTCCTCGTTGATGCTGCTCACTTCGTAAGACTGCTGCCTCATGGCCTCCTCGACCTTACCCTCCATGCTTTTTCTCACCATGGCGACCTTGGTGTTGTCATACTTATCCAACCAGATGAGGCGAAGCCTGGGGTGGAAGGCAGCAGCCAGCTGGCATTCCTCATCCTCCGGGAGGGTCCTAAACCTTTTGTCGATGCCTGCCAAAAGTGCGTCGACCAAGAGGTTGCAGTAGACGAGGCTCTTGGACATTAAGTCCTTGAGGCTGAAGATTGTCGCAGCAACTGTTGGCAGCAGAGTCTCAAGGTAGGCTTGTTCCTTCCCCTGGATCTTGTCGAGCGCTTTGGCCACGGGTAACATGACCTGGTAATAAAACAATGGAGATTAGTATATTTTAGAAATTCAAAAAATAATAATATATATATTTATATTAGAACAATATATAATATTATTTTATTATTTATTTAATACCTTGGCATAATCCTTCATTAAGTTGACATCCTGATCGTTGAAGCTGTTGACTTTCAAATGGGTCATGACTCTGTGAAGAACAGGCCTATTAGTCTCCAGGATGGTGTTGAGGACCACCACAGAGTTATAGTTGGAGTTCCACCTCGTCGTGTTGGGGACAACCAGCCTCCTCCCTACCTCAGCGTAGATGCTGTCTGCTGCCACAGTGCTGCGTTCCTGGTTGTTCCAGAGGGCACATACCTTGGCAATGGCAGCCCTGTAGGGCCTCTTGAACACTGCACTCTGCAGTGCAGCATCTGCATCTTTGCTGGGCAATAGAGTAAAGGTGTGGGCAGCACACCTCATGTGAGCTGGTAGGTTGATGGGATTGCCAACGACAGCATGGACATCGTCAGGCACTGCCGGGGAGTCTTCCATGGAGACCTGCTCCAATTCCTGCTCACCCGCGGATCCAGCCAACAGGGTAGCCTCAGCATCATCATCAGGGTCGGTGTCCACAATCTGAACCACCGGCAGGTCTAGCAGTGTGTCATCCTCTGCCCCAAACTGTCCAAAGGCCTTTATAAAGTTGCTACCATTGCCTGTGGTAGTCCTGGAATAGAAAGACAGTCTAAGTTTTTTTTATTAAATTAGTTATTAAATATTACAATTGAATTGATTTTCTAAATAAAAATAATCTACAATTTATGTGAAAATTATTTCCGATACAAATTGTTAATAGAACTAATAGGCTATTAAGTAATATTAATATACTATCAACTATCTAACCTGGTTATTTTTTTCTCAATGTAGAATCCATAGTGGACATTGACCATGACCTGTGCAAGCACATCATAGGTATGATCAATTACTTGATCAAGTACTGCTTCAAGTCAGTATGCAAATCAACGATTCGCCTACCCAGTGTCCTCCTCAACATGGAGCTTTTGCTAGGGTTCAGCGTCTTGATCAGCCTCTCGAACGTGTCAGACTCTACAACGTAGAGTGGCAGCATGTTGGCTACGAACAGGTCCACAATCCTTTGATCCACAGCAGCCTGGGGTATGCCACTGACAGTAGCAGGGATGCGAAAGGACTCGGCAATGGTTTGCTGGTGTGCTTTCTTGCCAGAAGGAGGTGAAAACAGACTCGATAATTCCGAAGTGCTGCTGCCGCTGTTGGAACCAGAAGAAAACCTCTTCTTGGCTTTTCCATGAAATGAACCTGCTTTGACCTTCTCCTCAAACTGCATGAACCTGGCTTGTTGGATTCTCTTGATGTACTGCTTGAGGTTGTTGAGGCTTGACATGTGCCCCTTGATTGGCACAGTCCTGGGCAGGCACAGCTTGCAGTCGAAAATCAACTTGTCTCCTTCCCTTGACTTGATCAAGAAGTAGTCGTCCAGGTGGGTCTAAGGGTTCTGGGCACTGGCAGTTTCAACCTCGATGATATCAACACTATCGACATCAACGGATTCAACATCTGTTGACTTAACAGATTTAAGTTCTTGAGATGCCATGATGACTTATAAAATTCAAAATCACACAAGTGTCTGTGAAAAATTAAGTGTTAGGTTTTGTAATGGTTTTCCGTTTTAGTTATTTATTTATAAGAACTTAAATTAACTATAAATGGAAAGAGGTGAATTAAATGAATTTTCTACCTACAAAACATCGGAATAGAAAAGTGAACAAGTGCAGGGCACCGTAGCCATCCTGCGGACAATAGTAGCAATATAATATTTGTAATATTTGTTGTGCAATACGCAACAATAATCATAATAAATTAATAATAATATAGATAAGCACTGTATTTTAATTTTAAAGGTATACTCGGGCCAATATATATATCCTATTGAATCATTAATTAACATGCATATTATATGGATATTAAGCTATATCTTCAACTAAAGTCTAAAATCTTAAACAATAGAAACATTTGAAACTTTTATATAACATGTGGCAAATGAGTAATTATTAATTAACAAACCGGATCTTACAATATAGAAAATATAATTTGGCTATGCAAATACTAGAATATCAAATGAATGTATGCAAATGTTTAATATATTATAATAATGAAACTTGACTTATTTATTTTCTTTTAATTAACACTAATGGTATCGCTATAATAGCAGATACTCACTTTGTAACCGTAATAGCTCTCCAGAGTGAAGCGAAGCCTCTTTCTACCGGCACTTCCTTTTATTTATAGTGCTGCGTTGCGTGCTATGGTGCAATACCTTTTAAATATAGCGCGCTGCGTTGCGTGCTATGGTACAATACCTTTTATATATAGCGCTGCGTTGCGTGCTATGGTGCAATATCTTATTTATTTATTAAATAAACTTTATATGATCTATTAATAAAAAATAATTGCTTAAATATAGAATACATAAAATATCATTTTGAACTCACAATTCGAAGTTTGATTGAAAAGTTATTAATAATAATAAGTAGTGTTATATCGAGGTTGAAAGAATGACGCATACATTATTAAATATGCTAAGACTCTACATATGTTTTAAAATCTGAAAATAATAGAAACTTTTAAACGTTTACCGGTTTTTATGAATTTTTGCGGTTAGCAGACTTGAGTTAACGGAAGTTAATTAGTCCGATAATGATTTCCAAAGTTAACTTAAAAGTTCAATCGTTAACGAAAATGTTAACTTCGTTAATTAACGATTAACGGTTTAGTGCCCAGGTTTGGTAAAAGCTAAGAGAATATACTAACTGTGGAAGAATAAGGAGAGAGAGAAGGAAATTTCCCCATCCCCCCTGACTTCCTCAGTTCGCCGATGATCGCTCTAAATTCGTTTGTCTTATATACTACGAAAATTAGAACAATAGAAAGACCATTAAGTGGACATCGTGACTTCTCGCTATGGGCCCTTACCGCGACCTAAGGCAATTAAGGAAGTCTGTTGGCAATGAATCTCTCTCTCCCCGTCTAGATAATTTCGGGGTATATATTCGATACTTCGAAGTTCACATGCAGATTGTGTCTGAAGCCGCCGTCCAGTACGTTAACCGTAACGTCTTCGTTAGTCGAGAGTGAATCAACTACATTTTCGTCCAGAGAAGAATTGAGTAATTGTTGAAGATCTAAGGAAGAGCTAGTCGTCACTCAGTGTTGTTCGTGGAAATAGTTAGGCGCGCTTCAACCCTTTTCACCACGTCTTCGGATTTTAAGGAACGGAAAAGCCATCCCCGAAGCAGCCTCCGTTTGCCTCTTAAGGATAAGAGGCCCCCAACTTCAGTTTTGTTTTCAGTTCGTTGTTTGGGGCAGGGATTTGGACCGTGCGAGACGTAACTCAGTGCGAAACTAGACTTATAATGGTCGCTATACCACGAGGTGTTTTGGATGGTTTTATACCACAATTTTATGTCGCTTTGTTTAGGATGATGACGTAGACCAGGTTGGATCCATGGGGGTTTAAGCTTTATTATTCCAATGCATATTTTCACACTTATCCTTTTGTTTATAGACTAGGTGTAGATGATGACGTAGACGATGACGCAGACAATGACGCTGACGATGACGTAGACGACGAGGCAGACAATGACGCTGACGATGACGTTGACGACGAGGCAGACAATGACGCTGACGATGACGTTGACGACGAGGCAGACAATGACGCTGACGATGACGTAGACGATGACGTAGACGATGACGCAGACAATGACCTTGACGATAACGCAGACAATGACGCTGACGATGACGTAGACGATGACGATAACGTAAACGAGTGCACTCTGTTAAACAAAAATCAAGCCCAACCCTTCCAATTACTGTTTATACCCAGTGTTGCTTAACGGCGCCCATGGCGGATCTTTTTTATTCGAAATTTAAAGCGCAATAGTAACGAGGCCGAAACCAACAAATGTTTGTAAGGAGACATCTGTAAAGAAAGTGAATATGGGGGAAATGAAGATGGAGGAAGTAAAGACGGAGGAAATAAGGATAGAGAGAAAGTGAAGATTAAAGAAGTGAAGATAGAGGAAGCGAAGATGGGCGGAAAATATAGAACCGCATATCCCCCTGCAGGCATTGGGGCCGGAAGGGCACCCAGCTGCGAGCATTGGAGCTGGAAGGGTTCGCCGTTCCTCAGGTTTCCGTTGTAGCAAGGACTTCATGCACCTGCTCCCCCCTTCCCCGATGCACCTACTCTCGGCGGGGTGTGAAAAAAAGCTTAGATCGAGGATGAGAAGGAATTCTAATTCATAGATCTGAGCGTGTTGTGGCCCTTATCGCATCTCCTTCTTCGAGGGTTAAAACGTGCCCTACAAGCCCCAACAGTTGTACTACTGAAGTTAAACACATAAATCCCATCTTCCCAAATTTAAATACAGACACACACGCACACACTATCAGTAGCCTTCTGTCTAACATCTTCGCTTTCCTTTTTTTTAGATGAAGACACCCCTTTCTTCTTTATCTCAACATAAGGGGGTGGGGAGTGAAATGCAGTCCCGTCACCCCCCCCCTCCTTCTAGGCGATATATGGGTGCCGTGAATGTCCAAAACGCATCTGAGGATTGGATATGTAGAACTCCAAATGAAAAGACGCTCGGGATTGCGGATCGAATAAAGAAGAGTCAGCGTTTACTGTCGCTTTGTTTATGTGACGTAAACGCTGACGTCATCAATGCTATGGCGATGACGCGAACGATGATGTCATCAATGACGTAACGATGACGCAAACGATGACGTAGACGATGAAGTCGTGCGTGTAACGGTTTGATTGGATTGGAACTTTTGCGGGTTCCCTTACGGCGACTAAGGGGTTAGGGGATATTTAGGGGGGGGGGTTGAAAACAGGAGAGTGAACTGGAAGCGGAAAGACTTATGGCCAATGATGGTTAATGAGCTTGTCAAACAAAGTAATGGGTGTGAAAATGCGTGAAAGAATATGTATAATTAGAGTGTCTAAACAGTTGGAATTATCCTATTATTAATTTCTTAGAACTAAGAGACTGAAAGTAACGAAAGCAACTTCTTAGAAAGTACTTGGATAGATTGGTGAAGTGAGAGAAGTGAGAATGAGTGGATGGTATATAACGAGAGTAGTCTAAGGAGGAAACTATTTGGAGCGATCGGGAAAGGTACCTAAAACGAATAAAACAATTTGTATTAAGAAGAGAGATACCAGGTGTTATGGTAACTCGATTTTTAGGTTTTTAAACCTTGTTGCAAGTAATTATTTAATTATTCAATCTTTTTACATCCTAGTACATCATGTGTGATGCACTTAAACCGCCTATCTACTCTTCCTCCAACGATCCGGGAAGTGGAATGGTGGGAAAAAATCGAATCGATTTAATGGCGGGATTGACTTGGAACACATTTTATATTCAACTACAACTTCAATGTCAATTTGTTAATTATTTGTTAAAATATTCCTACTCAACACCCCAAATATTTTAAGTACTATGACCAAGCTTGAAAATTACTATAATTAATTTTTAAAAAGAGTAAAATCTTTTGAAGAGCATTTAATTACTATTTTCCATAATATAAAAATAATGAACAATATGGCGGGTGAGAAAGGTGTATTTTTTTAATATTTACCACTTGATTTTGTGGTTGATTTGTTAGGTTGAATTGTTAATCTAAAGGTCATCTCAGCTTTGGGAGCAGTTACAGTGGTACTACCCAAGTCGAATGCATTCCAAGTCGAACGCCTCCATGTCGAATCTCACTCCCATCTCGAACGTCATCTGCCAACCAAACCCGCCATCTCGATCGAAAGTATACCAACCTAGGCCGCCCAGTCGCGCGCATTCTCTCGTGTTGTGCAAATGATCGTCTGTTGTGCTGACATTTTTTTACATTTTTAGTCGCGAGCGACTCTACATCTCACTATGTCGTCGGTCGGTCGGTCCCCTTTTTGCTTTTTAGGTTTTGGTAATTGCATTGTAACTATTCGGCCGATTCTAACGAAACTTTAAACTCTTATGTTGTATTACATTCTCTTTCAAATGATAAAATTGCCAAGGTCCTCGCAAGGTTAGCCCGGGAATTACTTTGTTTTAGCAATAACATCAAAACTATTCCGCCGATTTTAACGAAATTTGAAACCCGTATGTTGTTTTACATTCTATTTCGAATGATTTAATTACCAAGGTCCTCCCAAGGTTAGTCCGAGAATTATTGAGTTTTGAAGGTTGTATGGTCATAAATCAGAAAAAGTGAGATTACGCAACTTTTGGTCAGAAAACCTTATTTCTTCAAATTAGTCCTCGTTATGGTTTATAAGAAAGTGAAAAGTGACAGTGCAAGTGGTAGTAGGACAAATAAGCGTTATAGTATTCACCTGAAGCAGGAATTAATACAGAAAAAAGAGAGTGGAGTGTCTGTTAGTGACTTAGGCAAACAGTGTGGAATGTCTAAATTCACTATCTGTACTTATGAAACATAAAGAGACACTAAAGGCTACTAAAGGGGTGTTTGGAAAATCAAATAAAAGGCCACAAATTTTAGAAAAAGTTGAAAAGTTGCTCTTATTTTGGATAAGAGGAGACAGTGTTAATGAAGCCAAAATATGTGAGAAGATTAAGAAGTTGCACAGTGATTTAGTGGGTAAAACACCCAGTACAAGTGACTCTGGCACTCAAGAATTCAAAGCAAGCAGAGGTTGGTTCGTGAAGTTCCGCAAACGAAGTGGCGTTCATAGTGTTGTAAGGTATGGTGAGGCAAACTCTGATAAAGATGGTGCAGAAAAGTTTGTGGGTGAGTTTGCTGCTTATGTGTGAAGTGAAGGTTACCTCCCACAACAAGTTTTGAACTGTGATTAGACCGGACTATACTGGAAGAAAAAATGGCAAGTAAAACCTACATCACTCAAAAGGAAAAGACACTCCCTGGGCACAAGCCAATGAAAGCCAGGTTGACTCTTTTAATGTCTGCTAATGCGAGTGGGGAATGCAAAATAAAACCACTTCTTGTTTACCATTCAGAAAACCCACAGGTCTTTAAGAGGAACAATATGCACAAGTCTACATTACCAGTAATGTGGAGGTCGAATTAAAAGGCTTGGGTGACCAGAATTCTTTTTCGTGAATGGTTGACAGGTGTGTTTTCCCCAGCAGTGAGAAAATATCTTCAGGAGAACGATATTCCACTAAATTGCCTTCTTATCATGGATAATACTCCTGCACATTCTCCAAGTTTGGAAGATGACCAACATGTTGACAGGTGTGTTTTCTCCAGCAGTGAGAAAATATCTTCAGGAGAACAATCTGCACTAAATTCTCTTCTTATCATGGAAAATACTCCTGCACATCCTCCAAGTTTGGAAAATGACCAACATGTTGCTCTAAACTTTATCAAAGGTAAATTCTTACCACCCAACACAACTCCTCTACTACAGCCAATGGACCAGCAAGTGATCTGCAAGTTGAAGAAGTTATACACAAGGTATCCGTTTGAAAAGTGTTTCCAAGTTACTAATGACACGGACTTAACCTTGACAGAGTTTTGGAAGGACCTCTTCCATATCCTCCATCGCATAAACTTCATTGCCAAGGTATTGAGCGAGGTTTCTAAACGCACACTACAGCTAGCTTGGAAGAAACTTTGGCCAAGTTGTGTGCCTGAAAGAGATTTCGAGAGCTTTGAGGAGACACCAAAACAAACGGCAGAGCCAGTAGTGGATGAGGTAATGACCCTTGGAAAAAAGTTTGGAGTTTGAGGTTGACTCTGATGATGTGAAGGAGCTTGTGCGTGACCACAAGGAAGAACTCAATACAGAAGACCTCGTTCAGCTGAAAAATGAACAGATGAAGGATGCAGAGCAGGGATTCAGTTTCTAGCGCTGAGGTCCAAGAAATGTGTGAAAGGGTGGGTTAAACTGCAGATGTTTATTGAAAAGCATCGTCCCGACCAAAATGCGCGCAAAAGAGTGTTGGACAATATGAACGACATTGTTTTATCTCATTTCCGAAACCTTCTCTAGAAAAGAAAGAGACAAACCACTCTGGATAGTATTCTTGTCCAATAAGAAACCAGGGAGAAATCTTGCAAGAGACCGAAACGAGAAGAAACACCAGAAACTGAGTTGCCTTCTGTTTGCATGGAGGGTGACTCACCATCCAAGCAATAGACATCACCACCACACACCATCCACCTCTGCCAGCAACTCCAAAGAAGCAAGGTAAGTTATTAAATTTATTTATACTACCCATTAGAATTTGCATCTATTTCTGCTTTATTTAAGTCTATTTAAGTTCATTTCTGCTTGCCATTGTACTTATATTGCAGGTCTCTGGCCACAGGGCTCAACAGAAACGCATAAGAATGTAAGATTGTGGGGAAATTCCACGTGGAATTTCTTTTTCAGCACGGAACTGACGTCCATGCGCTAAAGAAAATTCTAGAATTTGGTTAGGCTTAAATTGGTAAGCCTTCCCCCTCCCCCTCCCACATCCACAAGCGGTAGCCCGAACCGCGTATACCTCGGACCACCTTTTCGCGGGCTAGAATCGCCTGGGCGTGAAGATTCGAGGCCATTCGAGAGTAGCGCTGTTTCCCCCACCCATGCGGGGGGAGCCTCGGATACATAGGGTTCGTCTTTCAGGTGGGAGATACATAGTTGAGGAGTCCTGCCAGGATCCAAGAAGCATTCCCCTAGTTCCAAGTCAGGTGCTAACAACGAAGCAAAGTGACGGCTGAACTTTTCGTGTGTTGTAATTAGCCAAGCCAGTGAGGTAATTCCATTTGACGATCGCCACCGAGCGATTTTTCCGACTCCACTCATCAACTCCTGTCGAAGCCCTCCTCGTTCCCTCCTCACCTTCAGGTGGCCGAAATACTCTCCCCTGGACCGGACATTACCCTCCCCCCCCCGTTTGGAGAACCATCATCACGTCAACTTCCCGCTCAGAAGCTCCGAGTGCCCTCGCCCTCACGTTTATTGCCTGCAGAAGACATTCATGAAACCTTACCCTGACGTCTCACCCGGAATCCTCCGTAAGCCAACCCCTCCCTCCCTTCAGCAACCTATTTGAGTTAATCCTCCCCATTGGAATAGTCTCCTTCTGTAACGCATTAATTTCTAACTTCAGAGTCTGATGCATAACTCTGCAATTCCCCCCCTCATTTACCAATTTAATTTTGCCCATCGATTCTCTTATTTTATGTAAATAAAATTATATTTTTGTACATGCCCCTTTAAATAACCTTGAGCTTTGCCATTGCCCAAATTTTACCTGACCTCGTTTTGCACTCTTTTCTCGCTGCTCCGTGCATCGAAACTCGTGCACCCCCCCGCCTTGTCGGTTCGCCTTTAAGTTATTAGTCCCTTCCCCCATAAATATAATATGGTATTGATATAATATGTCATACCACGACAAAGATAGCTATGGGGATTTTGGCCTGGAACGAATTAATGCTTTTTACTTTAATTTTAATGATAAAAAATGGCTCCCAACTAGAATATTCGCAAGTCGACTGGCCCCCCAAAACAATTCGATTCGACTTGGGAGGTACCGCTATTTAAATATTTGGCATAAATTAATTCACTAATTAGATTTTTTTTTACTCGTTCTGTAATACATAACAAAAGACATTGGTATGTTTAATTGCATAACAAACAACTACTTTAAGTTTTGACTTTACAATGGTCTGATTACATAATCATCATTATTCATCTCAGCTATCATCCATATACCAGTATTATTACTTAATATTCCAAGTCACATTGTATTTAAAACTTCATTAGCGTCCTTTATCATATCTTTATTGAGATAGATTCATTTATTCACCATTTCTAATGTAATGGAATAGAACGGTCTATTTTTGGTATTTTTAGTCGCGTGCGATTCTATATCTCAATATGTCGGTCGGTCCCCGTTTTGCTTCTTTTTTTTTTGGTAATAACATTGTAACTATTAAGTTGATTCTAACGAAATTTGAAACCATTATGCTATTTTACATTCTCCTTCCAATTATATAATTGCCAAGATCCTCCCTAGGTTAGCCCGAGAATTATTCAGTTTTGGCAATAACACCATAGCTATTCTTCCGATTCTAACGAAATTTGAATGCCTTATGTTGATTTACATTCTCGTCCAAATGATATAATTGCCAAGGTCCCCCAAAGGTTAGCCTGGGAATTATTTCGTTTTGGCAATAACATCATAACTATTCAGCAGATTCTAACGAAATTTGAAATCCTCATGTTGTTTTATATTCGCTTTCGAATGATATAATTGTCAAAGTCATCTCAAGATTAGCTGGGGAATTATTTGGCAATAACATCATAACTATTCAGCCGATTCGAACGAAATTTGAAACCCTTATTTTGTTTTATATTCTCTTTCCAATGATATAATTGTCAAAGTCATCTTAAGGTTAGCTGGGGAATTATTTGGCAATATCATCATAACTATTCGGCCGATTCTAACGAAATTTGAAACCCTCATATTGTTTTACTTTTTCATTCGAATGATATAATTTCCAAGGTCCTCCCAAGGTTAGTCCGGAAATTATTTCGTTTTGGCAATAACATCATAACTATTCGGCCGATTCTAACGAAATTTGAAACCCTAAAGTTGTTTTACATTTTCATTCAAATGATATAATTTCCAAGGTCCTTCCAAGGTTAGTCTGGAAATTAGTGAAAAGTTTGAAGGTCGTAAGGTCATAAATCAGAATAAGTAAGACCAAGCGACTTTGGTCAGCAGACATTTTATTAGAAGAAGTGATATCCCGTAAGATGCTTTTAATCCAAATATATTTACATAAGTTTTAATCGTACAATAATTCAAAACTTTTTTTTACTGTTATTCAGTTGTATCGAAATCTTTTTCCATATTTAATGATTCCTAGTAACATCTCTGATGTTATCTTTTGTTGTTTTTATACAAAATACTTCTTTTTTTTTCTTGACAAATCAATAAATTCGTGTATAATGCCAATAATTGAAGACACTTCATTTTAGAGAGTTCCTTTCTTTCATCAGCTACGATTATTCGGAGTTGCTAGGCATAAATTATAACCAACTTGAATTCTCGTTATGATTTTAATGAAAAGGAAATAAGATAAACACTAAAACTCTCCATTACTCTATTATCACAAAACATAAACATTATAGACTTACGTAAAATATAATAAAAGATAATTGAGTAGCTGGCTAGCGTATAATAATTTATGTTTGATTTCATTGTCATTTTCATTAATTTATATATTTCAATGATCATTAATTTAAAGATAAAATATTCAGTAATTTTCTAGAGAATGATAATTTTGCTTGGCTAAACTTTGATGTTAACCAGGTGATACATTTTTCACTAAAATTTAATATCGCGTGACTCATGACAAATGCTCCGGCGCAAAAGAAAAAGCGTCGGTTCTCTCAGTTCTCTCAAAAAGGTCAACTTCAACGTTTTGTTAACAAAAGGCGTTCTGGACGTCCTTTTCAGTAAATTCATTGTTACAGGAGAAAGTTAATGATAGCTTACCCAAAATACTAAACAAGAGGAATAAGCTACTCCAGACGGCACCGATATTCTCTGGAACCAAATATCATAAATCCCTAGATACAGTATTAGTCCTTTTCTCAAGGTAAGCCAATCATCATTCTCTTTGCTCATGTTATGTTTAACTCATTAAAAGTTCTTATAAGCGTCGTAAGGAATCGAACAGGTCGCCAGCATAGAGGCTAGAAATTTCCATTTGAAAAAAGAGATGCCAAATGTCACCAAAATGGATAAAAAAACCCAACTTCATACGCCTTATTGAACGTTTCTAATAATGGATAATGTGGATGTATGGCTTGATTTAACCTTGTAAAATATTTATTTTTGATCCATCCGCCTTCTATCAACTAGACAAAGTGGCACAAAACGCGAGACCGAACACCATCAAACTTCCCATTAGTTTACAAGGTCTAAATTGGGAATTTGGCCAAAGAGGTTCTGGTTTTCTTCCCCATTTCAGCCCCCCCAAAAGAACAGATAAGTTGTTAAGTGATTTCCACACATCTCAAGAGAAAAGTCTAAGTCTTGATCGAAGAAAGCGAAGAGGACATAAACAGAAATAAAAGTGATTCACTTAATACTGCAAACCGGCCTAAACCACCGAAAGACAGATTTTTCTGATATTATAAATCTTTACCGCTAATTTCACTTAAATAATATAATTTAATGTGAATGACATTGATGCCTAGCAAATACTAGCCTCCTGGCTAGTATAATGGTTAGCGCGCTTGCCCGGCAATCGTTGGGTCTGAAGTTGAATTTCCGTCTGGATTCTTTTTAAAAAGGTGTCACTATTGACTTGGGAGGTTACTTCCGTGACTGGCCATCCCTGTGGGGACGGGTAGGTGGAGCTTGTTGCCATGGCAGCGAGTCCTCCTAAGAGAAGGATAACTCTGATTTCAAAACCCTGCCTCTTCATAATTGCCTCTTCCAGAAGATCCTCAATGAGTATCTGTGAGTTATGGAAATAGAATAGATCGAAGAGACAAGAGGTGGGATAAGATGGGATGGGCAAGAGAAAGAGAGAGAGAATGAGAGAGTTGATGACTGACGTTTGGCGGAAGAATGGAGTTTTGAGCTCTCCTAAGGAGGGCTGAAGCATCGCCATGACGCTATTTATTTATAAACGACTTCCATCCTTTTCCAATGACTTAGGTCCTCAGACTAGATAATGAAACCAGCAAAAAGATCAAAATTGCAATCATTGGCAAGTCCGATGGCACCAGGAAACGGTCCTCATTGAGGAGGACGGGGAGGAGGAGAAAAGAATAGGTCTTTATTTTTAACCCTATGTAACAACAAATGGCGCCCGCCTTCTAAGTGCGCGCATGCATACCATCGACTTCTTTGCGCAGACGTTACGGACCACCTAAGACAATTCTCTGTAAACTACGAAAAGACACCCAAACAATTTAGGACTTCCTGTCTATTAAGTAATCTCGTCTTTATGAAGACCTAAACGACCCTTTCAGAAACCAAGGCACAATAAATCTAACTTGATTATTTGAAATGGCTGTCTCCGTCCTTGATTTAGGTGCAGCCTTTGTCTTTCGAGAATTTGATTGTGTCGTCGAATTAAGTCAGAAAGTAACAAGGATTACATCCTTACATATAATCAACCTCCAACTGCACTCTGTTATAATAATATTAATAAGGATAATAATAATAACAATAATGATAATAATATTAATAATGATAATGTTAATGACAATAATAATGGTAATAATAATAATAATGTAAGTACTAATAATAAAAATTAAAAGATTATCAGAAATAAGAGCTTAGAAAGTCATACAAATGAACATTATCACCCGAAGCTAAAACTGCAGTATATGAAGCAGGCATTCCATTTTACCAACCCCCGCCTTGCTGACCCAGCCCTTCTGCTTCAGCTAACCCCTATGGCAACAACGAACAATCTTCCCTCTTAAGTAGAAAAATTCTTTATTACCACCGACTAATTTCCTGTGATTTCACTGGGTCCTTTTATTTTTGCAAAAGACATTCTTAGGTAACTCCTGTCTGGTTCGACATCTAATCACCTTGAATTATATACCATTGGTTAGTACTAAGGTAGGAGTATCCCCTATCTTCAAGATGTATTCACATGGCTCAGTTGTAAGAAATTTCCGCCCCATTAAACTTATGATAAAGTTAACTGGAGAGTTATTGTAAAAACCATCCCACCGTCTTCAATGCCCTATATAACCATTTGCTAAATTCTAAAAATCTAAAAAACTTAGTAACTAAATCGAATATAACTGGACCATTATTATAAAAACCCCTCCTACTATGTTTAATATTTTATGTAACCACACCCACTTGAAATGAGCATGTAAAAAATTATAAAACTTTTTGTGAGAGAGAAGAGACTGTAAGACATAAATCCACCACCTTGAAGTTGTCTCATTACGTCCTTCTGTCCCGTGTAATTCGACATAACCGATTCATATCTTAAAGCGACTGGTAGTCTCCTCTTCCGCCGAGCATCGTGCCTTCTCCAGTCGTATAATATAACGTTACCAGCCGTAAACTGGCGTAATCTTCCTCACCAGTCGAATCAGACGACGTTCCGAGCATCGTGCTTCCTCCAGTTGTAACGGACGACGTTACCAGCCGTTGACTGACGTAATCTTCCATACCTGTAGTAGCACAAGGTCTGCTGACCAAAAGTCGCGTGCTCTCACTTATTCTGATTTATGACCTTACGAACTTCAAAACTTTAAAAAATTCCCAGACTAACCTTTAGAGAACCTTGACAATTATATCATTCAAAAATAGAATGTGAAACAACATAAGGGTTTCAAATTTCGTTAGAATCTGCCCAATAGTTATGCTGTAAATGCCAAAACAATAAAAAAGCAAAACGGGGACCGATTGACCGACATAGTGAGTTGTAGAGTCGCCCGCGACTAAAAATGTCGGGTCAGGTTCATATTTTACTACGTGTGGTAACCTACCCCACACATGATATGACTGTAACTACTTATATCACTTCCAACAACAAGTTTTTATGGTTTGGATAGTTTACACAAATCACTTCCTATCAAGAAGAGTGCACAGAGAGTATCAGGCGAAATCAAGAGGCCTGAGCCATTGCGACCGTTTAGAAAGACTAGTCAAAGAATGACGCAACGTGGTAGCAACTGAAAATACCACACATTGATACTGACACACCTTAGAAGTTGAAATTCCTGAATTTATAAAACCACGCCAAACCTTCAAGAGGACCTGACCACTGGACAGTCTCATAAGTCTGGTGCGAATGGGAAAAAGAAATACTACCAGACATTGTTGATGTCTTGGGTGCAGTGAAAACATATCAGACTCTAACTCAAGGAAAAAATGGGTGCAGTGGATAGAATGCAATAAATATTCCCATAAAGAATGTATAAAGGTAGATGATTGTTATGTAATAACACCTCTTTGATTCTGCTGTTGGATCAGGTCCTGTCATAGATCTCTTTTAATCTTGAACATTGACGTTTACGATGACGTAGACGATGACGCAGACAATGAGGTTGACGATGACGTTGACGATGACGCAGACAATGACGTTTACGATGACGTAGACGAAATTCAGAAATTGTGTTTATTTAATTTAACTGCAGTGCATCGATTGACCTGTTGACTGCAGTTTCCAGGAAGGTTTACTTTCATCTATTATTGATATCAACTTACCCCATGGCTGTAACACAATACTCCACTTATTGCCTCAATTTATTTGCTGATGGCTGTGTTCAGGAACGTTTCCTTTCATCTTTTATTAGTAACATAACGCATGGTCTGTAACAAGATACTCTAGGTGTGGCCTCAAGTTGTATGCAATGGCTTAGCACTTTATATCTGATCTTTTTCAAGAATTATACAATTTATATTTTTTGAAATGGTTATTATAATTAACATTATGACCTTTCAATAACATAATTTAAGATTATAATGTGCAGTATTTAATGAGGTTTGCAATCCTTCTGAGGATCAAAGCAGTCACTCGTTCAATCTCAGGGGTGTAGTAAAGTTGTAACACCTTGAGGAAGATTTCGTAGACGGAACAGTGTTATGGTTGTGTGCGTCAAGGAAAGAAGTGAAATTAACAGCAGTGTTGCGATTTGCTATGGCGGTGTGTTTAAAACTGTCTGGCGCAGGCTGTGTACAATATATCGTAATTAATTATTAACAAGCTGCTTCGTATTTCCATTTATAATTTAAAGGAAAATGCTGTCAAAAATACTTGTTTTACAAACTCTTATAAAATCATACCGCCCAGCTATTATTCTTGTCACTCCCACGAGGTTATCGACGGGAAGATCACTAAACAAGAAGTGAAGACAACATATCGCTTCTTCAGCACTAAACACTAGGACGATCTGGACTCAATATGATGAATAACGAGGAAGCGCCCGCCAGCATACCAGATAATATCGCGATGTAATAAATCTCCGTCTTAACAAGGGCTTCTTATCAGGTGAACTGAAATTAGGAAAGCCACCAACTCAAGTTGAGAGATACAGGTTGATTTCATCGAGAAGGTATCCGATAAAATTAGCAACCAACGACTTAAACAAGTACCAATTTTGATTCAGGAAAAATGCTAGTCTTGATATCGTCTGCAGGGACGTATCGAAAGATTACGACAAGGTTAGGAGAAGGGGAATGCAATACAAAACCGTACAGCTCGGAATGAACTACAAGTGGAAAAGACTAGTTTGTGACTATTGGAGGGAAAGATACGCATTTATTGAGATCGGAAAGCATAAAGGAGCGAAAGTCAACCTCGAGGCTGGCCTTCCTCAAGGAGAATGTTTGAGTCCAACGTCATACTTGCTGTTCACTTCCTAACAATATACATGTACAATTTATAGCCATGCTTAGTTTATATCTGTAATTTATCATGCATTATTTACCATTGTTTGGTTTGAAGCTACTGTGAGTTTGTAAATTGATGGAAACGTGAGTGTCTGAATCATTATGACCACTACTCTATATACATGGGATACGGTTCAGCCGAGTGGAAACACCGCTTGCGATATATATATATATATATATATATATATGTCGGTGAAAGGATTAATCGGAATCGTAATCAAAAGAATTGTACTGTGATTCGGATTATTAAAACGATTATTTTACTTTAACATTTAAAAAACTATTACATCAATTTTGGAAATTAAAATTATATTATTCTGCTACATTTTAAGTAATAATATTAACATATAACTGAAGTGAGAAGTGAGTAACTGAAGTTAGAATAAGCAGGTAGAAAATTAATTAAATAACTATAAACATCAAATATTTAATATTAAGGCAAGAATAAATATTATAGGTATTATTAAATATATATACTCACTAAACTAAATTTTGAAGGTCTAGGCACCGATTTGAGCGTAGGACATTTACGTATGGGCGAATTTGGACGTGAAATGTTAAATATCCACATGTCAATAAAGGTAGCTTTCCTAATATGAGTATTCTAGCTAGACAATATTTAAATGCACCCACCCATCCCTCACCAGGTGAGAATTAAAGGGTATTCAGTGCTGGTGGTAATAACTATTCACCTGAAAGAAATATTATTACAATATTAAATATCAATACAATGCGATCAGAAACAGGAGAGATGCCAATCTTATTGCATTATAATTTAAGGGTGCCGGGTTTGCGATACAAATAAATTCTTACTTATTAACTAATTTGCATTTTGTTGGCATCGAATAAGGATTACTTATTTACTAAAAGAATTTTTTTTTTCATTGAACCAGTTTTACATTGTAATTTATTAAATTTAAATGAAAGATAAATTTTATTATTGTATTGTAGCCATAATTAAAATTTGTTTCTCCATGATGTGTAATGAAACAGAGTAAGATGAATTATTACAACGTAGTTGATTTTTATTTTTAAATCAATCTATTATAATTTATATGTACTACATACTTAATGTAGATATTAAATAGATATTCTTACTAGAATAAAATATGACACGTCCAGAAAGGGTAACGATTACGTAACACCATTCATTCTACCATTGCGAGTCCTTGAGGTTGTAGGACCCATAGCTTTTCAAGTGACTTCCAAACCACTTACGCGTCACAAGAGAACATCCAATTTGAGAAGAGACTCTTTCAGCGGCCCACAACCACACATTAAGCGAGCCTAGACTGAGCTCAGGATTCTTAGCGAAGCCTTTATCTACGATTCCAACCTCACAGATCAATTTCCAGAAAACAAAAATATAAAATAATAAATTTAAAATATTGGCAATCGGAATCATCGCAAATCGTATCGCGGTGGAATCAATCAGAAACGGTAAAACTTTGGTATCATATCCAACCATTAATATATATATATATATATGATTTTATATTTTTTTTTCTATCTATTCCATAGCGGCAGTTTGCTTCCCTAGGCGCTTTTCGAATTACACGGTCGTATTTCGGCGGGAAAATATGGAAGCCATTTTAGAGCATTTAGTTTTTGTTCTTTATTTCCGCTTCGTTTGCTTGCAATGACCCTATTTACAGAAGCTTCTAAGCAAATTAACTTTATATATGTTTGCATATATATATATATATATATATATATATATATATATATATATATATATATATATCAGGTTTTATTAAAAGCGACCGCTAGTTTCGAATTAATAATTCTTTTTTCTCTCTTCTCGATTTGTCTTATATTCGCCTTTTCTTCATTGTTTAACCTGTGGATAAGCGTATCGAAGTTCATCGGAGACTGATGTTTGTTATTTTGCCAAAGGTAGAAGCAAATTAATGTAATTTATCACTTTCTCTAATTTTACTTCTACCTTTGGCAAAATAACAAACATCAGTCTCCGATGAACTTCGATACGCTTATCCACAGGTGAAACAATGAAGAAAAGGCGAATATAAGACAAATCGAGAAGAGGGAAAAAAGAATTATTAATTCGAAACTAGCGGTCGCTTTTAATAAAACATGATATATATATATATATATATATATATATATATATATATATATATATATATATATATGCAAAAACATTCCAAAGGAAAATGAAAGGCGGATTCCAAGTACTTTCGAACTTGTTCAGTTCATTATCAAAGGGGATTTTTTGCATTTATTGCTCTACTCACGTGCTACTTTGTGAGTTTCATATATATATATATATATATATATATATATATATATATATATATATATATATATATATATATATATATATATATATATATATATCTTTCATGAACGCAAAAGAATGATGAAATGAATCCAGCAAACAGCAAGAAAGAGAAAAACAGGATAATTTTCTTTTCGGAAATGTTACTTCCTAATTCGCTTCAGATTTGTAAATAAATTTTGACGAATTCCAATTGATAGGTGATTGTTTGCAGATAAATGGATAAAGATCTTTAAAATAGGTAACAATCTTTGCTACCCTCAAAAGATTTCTTGCAGGATGCCTAGATTTGCCCCCAAAATCTTTTTATAAAGGGTCTTTCAATAGGGTCGCTCAATTTTTAAATGTAAATAAAACAAGTTGTGTGTGATATATGTACTCAATTTATTTTAAATTTGAAAGTAAATTTCATGGCATTAAGTGTGGAATATGATGTCGTTCAAATGTCCGCTTGGTGGAACGTATTCGGGAGGCCCAATTTTCGATAACTTTGTCGCATAAATCTGGCTGAATTTGCTGGATGGTGTTCGTTATGTTGACTTTGAGGACATCAACTGTTTGCGGATTATTAGCATAGACATACGATTTAAGGTAGCCCCAAAGAAAGTAGTCTAATGGCGTTAAATCGCATGATCTCGGTGGCCAGTTGACGTCGCCACCGCGCGAGATGACCCTGCCTTGAAATCGCTATTACAAAATGTCTATCGTGGTGTGAGCAGTGTTGCACGTTGCGCCGTCCTGTTGGAACCAGATTTTGTCAGTATCCAAATAATCCAGTTGAGGTTACAAGAAGTTGTTTATCATCGATCTGTAGGTCTCGCCGTTGGCTGTTATGGCAATCCCATCTTCGTTCTCAAAATAATACGGACCGATGATTTCGTTAGACGAAAATCCGCACCAAACAGTGACTTTGTTAGGATGTAATTGGTGCTGGTGTATCTCAGGTGGGTTGTTTTCGTCCCAAATGCGACAATTTTGCTTGTTCACAAATCCATTCATCCAAAAATGGGCCTCGTCGCTGAAGATGATTTTTTGGGGGGAAATTTGGGCAACTTTCCAACTGCTCTAGAGCCCAATCAGCAAACACACGGCGTTGTCTATGGTCGCTTACCTTAGGTTCCTGGGTAAGTGGATTTTGTACGGGTGCAAACCCAAGTCCCTACGCATAATTTGCCAAACTGAAGTCGCAGAAAGGCCAAGTTCTTGTGAACGACGAGAAATTGACTGCCTCGGATTTTCCCGTACACTCTCATTTACGGCAGCGATGTTTTCAGCAGACTTTGCGTTTCGGCGACGTATGGGTGTTGGCTGATTGTTGATCGACCCTTTTACCTCGAATTTGGCCACTAAGCGTCGAACAGTGGACTCAGCAGGACGATTGTGGCGAGGATAGAAATCACGTAATGCGCGGAACGTTTGTCAAACGAAGCACTGATTTTGATAATAACATTTGATGAGTTGCACACGCTGTTTAACGCTATAACCTTCCATCATAATTTGCCAAGTACTACTAAACAGCTCACAGTGAGGTTGCTAGATTTTGCTTTAACAACATGGCCACTATCGCCTAACAAAGCTCGAGTGTTCTTGTTGAAAGACCCTTTAGAACTGAAATCCCTCCTGCATACAATTTTAAGAACTCCCTTTTTTACCGTTTTCTGAGTCCTTTTTCTTCCTTCTCCGCCGATGAATAGTTAAATATTTCTGTCATATTCAAGTATCAGTCTACCATGCGCAAAATATTGATTCGTAATAATAACAATAGTATAGGGGGTTTATTCTGTTGATAGTTCAGTGCGCCCTAAGCAATACTTTGGGCAAACAGGTATATCATTAAGTGTACGCTTGACGCAACATACATACAATATTAGGAGGAAAGAAAGGAGTAGTTCTTTCTTTGTCCATTTATCAGAAAACAGTCACCCTTCAATTGGAATTCGGCTAAATTTATTTACAAAATCTGATGACTTTGTTCAAAGAAATATTGTCAAATGCTCATTCATTAATTCCTCGCCTAATTTTAATATACCCCCCCGACCTCTTTAAACTGGACTCTGTTATTAAAAGGCTTATTTATAACGAAATTGTCTATATTAAATCTTATTCCTTTGATTTATTAATTTAGTTATGTTTCTCTCGTTTATTTTTATGCATTTACAATTATGTGTCTATGTATTTATCTTAGTGACCTAAATGTCTACATTCTGTGCTCACAGTTGGAATTTCCGGAAGTAGACCTTATCTACTTAGTTTTATACTTCATATCCGTCTCTGATAATATTTTTCTATTTTATGTCCTTTCGTTGTACGTGGGCGGGTTATAAACGAAAATACAAAATAGTTGTAAATCGGTTGGAAACTTATAAACAAAACACTTGTAAATGGAAGACTTGTAAACGGAAGACTGGAGGGAAGGCGTGAAAGAGAATATTAAGAAATGAAGAATTGGATGGTTGGCAATTATTTCACTGCAGAAGTAGGGGATGAGAAGACAAAGCGGAAATAATGGAAGAGGAGGTAATTTGATATACATGGATTCATATAATTTTAATGAGATCGGATCGGAAGTGATTTTAAAAATTTTAATATTGTCTTCGGAGTCTTCCATTTCATAATTTATGGCATGAAGCAGACCTGGAGAAAACTCCTAGGCATCACTTCGCCTTGGCAGGGATTCTATCATTACAGAATCACTCCCAAGGCGAAAAGATAGGTATATTATAAATTTAATTGCCGGATGTAATCTGGGAAAGCTGCCTAATTTATAAATTTAATTGCGCGAATGTAATAAGTGGAAGCTGCGTAATTTATAAATTTAATTGTCTTGGTTATAATCAGAGGAAGCTGCTTAATTTATAAATTTAATTATCCTGGATGTAATCGGAGGAAGCTGTGTAATATATAAATATAATTGTCCGGGATCTAACCAGGGGAATTTATAAATATAATTGCCCCGGTTTAATCAGGGGAAGATCTAAAATTTATAAATTTAATTGTCCCGGATGTAATCAGGCGAAGCTGCTTAATATAGAATTTTAATTGTCGTGGATGTAATCAGGGGAAGCTGCGTAATTTATAAATATAATTTCCCGGGTTTACTCAGGGGGAGCTCTATAATGTGTAAATTTAATTACCCCGGATGTAATCATGCGAAGCTGCGTAATATAGAAATTTAATTGTCCTAGATTTAATCAGGGAAAGCTGAGTAATATTTACTAAATATAATTGTCATAGATCTAATCAAGAGAAGCTTCGTAATTTATAAATTTAATTGTTCTGGATGTAATCAGGTGAAGCTAAGTAATATATAAATATATTTGTCCGCGATCTAATCAGGGGAAGCTGCGTAATTCAGAAATATAATTGTCCTGGATGTAATCAGGAGAAGATGCGTAATATATAAATTAAATTGTACGGGATATAATCAGGGGAAGGCTCGTAATTTATAAATTTAATTGCCTGGGTTTTATTCCGGGGAAGCTTGGTAATGTGTAAAATTAATTGCCCCGATGTAATCAGGCGAAGATACGTAATATAGAAATTTCATTTTCCTGGATTTAATCTGGGGAAGCTGCGTAATCGATAAATATAATTGTCATTGATCTAATCAGGAAAAGCTGCATAAAATATAAATATTATTGTCCGGTATGTAATCATGAGTAGCTGCGTATTGCATAAATTTAATTATCCTGGATTTAGTCAGAGGAAGCTGTGTAATTTATAAATATAATTGTCAGGGATCTAAACAGAGGAATCTGCGTAATTTATAAATTAAATTGTTCTGGATGTAATCAGGCTAAGCTGCGTAATATATCAATATTATTGTCCGGGATCTAATCTGGGGCCCTGTGTAATGAATAAATTAGTCATGGGTGTAATCAGGCGAAGCTGCGTAATTTATAAATTTAGCTGTCCTGAATGTAATCAGGGAAAGCTAAGTGATTTATCAATTTAATTGTCCTGGATGTAATCATGGAAAGCTGCGTATTTTATAAATTTAATTATCCTGGATGTAATCAGGGGAAACTGCGTAATTTATAAAATTAATTGCCCTAAGTGTAATCAGAGGAAGCTGCGTAATTTATAAATTTAATTGTTATGGATGTAATCAGGCGAAGCTGCATAATATATAGTTATAATTGTTCGGTATCTAATTAGGGGTAGATGCGTAATTTATAAATTTATTTCTCCTGGGTGTATTCAGTCTAGCTGCGTAATTTATGAATTTCAATGTCCTGCATCTAATTAGGAGTAGCTACGTCTTTTATAAATTTAATTGCCCCCGATGTAATCAGGTCAATCTGCGTAATATATAAATTTAATTGTCCTGGATATAATAAGGGAAAGCTGCGTAATTTACTAAATTTAATTCTCCTGGATCTAATCAGGCGAAGCTTCATAATTTTTAAATATGATTGTCTTACATCTAATTTGGGGTAGCTGCATAATTATTAAATTTAATTCCCTTGGGTGTATTCAGTGTAGCTGCCTAATTTATAAATTTAGTTTGCCAAATGTAATCAGGGGATTCTTCGTAATTTATAAATTTAATTGTCTGAGATGAAATTAGGGTGAGCTCCGTATTTTATCAATTTAATTGTCCTGGATGTAATCAGGGCAAGCTGCGTAATATATAAATATAATTGTCCGGCATCTAATCAGTAAGAGCTGCATAATTTATAAATTTTTTTGTCCTTGATGTAATCAGGCGACACTGCGTAATTTATAAATTTAATTGTCCTGCATCTAATTAAGAAGAGCTGCGTAATTTTAAAATTTAATTCTCTCGGATGTAATTACTGTAGCAGCGCAATTTTTAAATTTAATTGTCCTGCATCAAATTAGGAGTAGCCTCATAACTTATAAATTTAATTGCCTCGGTTTAATCACGGGAAGCTCCGTAACATATAAATTTATTTGCACCGGATGTATTGAGGCGAAGCTGCGTAATATATATATATATAATATTTCGGGATCTTATTAAGAGAAGCTGCGTAATTTATAAATTTAATTGTCCTTGATGCAATCTGGCTTTGCTGCTTAATTTATAAATTAATTTTCCTGCATATAATCAAGGATATATATAAATTTCATTGTCCTGGATTTAATTAGGCGAGTCTACGTAATTTTTCAATTAATTCCCCTTTATGTAATAAAGGGGATCTCTGTAATTTATACATTTAATTGCCCAGGTTTAATCAGGGGAAGCTGCGTATTTTATCAATTTAATTGTACTACATGTAATGAGAGGAAGCTGTGTAATAGTTTATTTAATTGTTCGGCATCTTATCAGGAGCGGTTGCGTAATTTTTAAAATTAATTCTCCTGGAATGGATTCAGTGTAGCTACGTAATTTATTAATTTAATTGTTCTGGATGTAATCAGACGAAGCTGCGTAATATATAAATATAATTGTCCTGGATGTAATCAGACGAAGCTGCGTAATATATAAATATAATTGTCCTGGATGTAATCAGACGAAGCTGCGTAATATATCAATATAATTGCCCTCGATGTAATCAGGTCAATCTGCGTAATATATAAATATAATTGTCCTGGATGTAATCAGACGAAGCTGCGTAATATATAAATATAATTGTCCGGGATCTAACCAGGGAAATTTATAAATATAATTGCCCCGGTTTAATCAGGGGAAGATCTAAAATTTATAAATTTAATTGCCCCGGATGTAATCAGGCGAAGCTGCGTAATATATAAATATAATTGTCCGGGATCTAACCAGGGTAAGCTGCCTTTTTCATAAATTTAATTGCCTGCATTTAATCTTAAGGGACGTACATTTCCAATACTATGCACTCGATTAACTCCAGATTCCATTCCCTCATTGAATTAGCAACAGAAAAGAGAAGATTTTTTCCCAGAAATTATTCTCCAATTCAGCTTCATTCCATAAATTGCTAATTCGAACCGTTAGGGGCCCAGACAAGAGGCCCCGGGCTGTTTATCGGTCACGAGGCTGAACCCAACTGTGGATTGCTGGTAGGTGTAGGGCTACCTAGGTAGCGTGACCAAGGAGAGTGCGAACCCCAGAAGGGAAATATTGCCAGGTGGGCTCTTCCCCCTCTTCAGACGTCACTAACTAGGAGCCCCACCCCCCACACGAATTGGAGCATACTAGAGCACTCGAAATGGAAACATGGATCCCTTAAATGTACTAAAGACACTGCCCCCCCCCCCTCCCCCAAGTTAATACTAAATCGAAATAAATGATCCCTTCGACAAGTTTCTCGGACGATCTTTTCGGACCGCGAAATCCCCTACTTAAGGGCCCCGAGGCCCAAGCGGATTCACGGCCATCTGCTCCCAATGAAAGGGTGTGGAGCAGCTACTCTGGGCCCCGAACCCCCAAGCGGATTCATGGCCATCTGCTCCCAATGAAAGGGTGTGGAACAGCTACTCTGGGCCCCGAACCCCCAAGCGGATTCATGGCCATCTGCTCCCAATGAAAGGGTGTGGAGCAGCTACTCTGGGCCCCGAACCCCCAAGCGGATTCATGGCCATCTGCTCCCAATGAAAGGGTGTGGAACAGCTACTCTGGGCCCCGAACCCCCAAGCAGATTCATGGCCATCTGCTCCCAATGAAAGGGTGTGGAGCAGCTACTCTGGGCCCCGAACCCCCAAGCGGATTCATGGCCATCTGCTCCCAATGAAAGGGTGTGGAGCAGCTACTCTGGGCCCCGAACCCCCAAGCGGATTCATGGCCATCTGCTCCCAATGAAAGGGTAGGAACAGCTACTCTGGGCCCCGAACCCCCAAGCGGATTCATGGCCATCTGCTCCCAATGAAAGGGTGTGGAACAGCTACTCTGGGCCCCGAACCCCCAAGCGGATTCATGGCCATCTGCTCCCAATGAAAGGGTGTGGAACAGCTACTCTGGGCCCCGAACCCCCAAGCGGATTCATGGCCATCTGCTCCCAATGAAAGGGTGTGGAACAGCTACTCTGGGCCCCGAACCCCCAAGCGGATTCATGGCCATCTGCTCCCAATGAAAGGGTGTGGAACAGCTACTCTGGGCCCCGAACCCCCAAGCGGATTCATGGCCATCTGCTCCCAATGAAAGGGTGTGGAACAGCTACTCTGGGCTCCGAACCCCCAAGCGGATTCATGGCCATCTGCTCCCAATGAAAGGGTGTGGAACAGCTACTCTGGGCCCCGAACCCCCAAGCGGATTCATGGCCATCTGCTCCCAATGAAAGGGTGTGGAACAGCTACTCTGGGCTCCGAACCCCCAAGCGGATTCATGGCCATCTGCTCCCAATGAAAGGGTGTGGAACAGCTACTCTGGGCCCAGAACCCCCAAGCGGATTCATGGCCATCTGCTCCCAATGAAAGGGTGTGGAACAGCTACTCTGGGCCCAGAACCCCCAAGCGGATTCATGGCCATCTGCTCCCAATGAAAGGGTGTGGAACAGCTACTCTGGGCCCCGAGCCCCCAAGCGGATTCATGGCCATCTGCTCCCAATGAAAGGGTGTGGAGCAGCTACTCTGGGCCCCGAACCCCCAAGCGGATTCATGGCCATCTGCTCCCAATGAAAGGGTGTGGAACAGCTACTCTGGGCCCCGAACCCCCAAGCGGATTCACGGCCATCTGCTCCCAATGAAAGGGTGTGGAGCAGCTACTCTGGGCCCCGAACCCCCAAGCGGATTCACGGCCATCTGCTCCCAATGAAAGGGTGTGGAGCAGCTACTCTGGGCCCCGAACCCCCAAGCGGATTCACGGCCATCTGCTCCCAATGAAAGGGTGTGGAACAGCTACTCTGGGCCCCGAACCCCCAAGCGGATTCACGGCCATCTGCTCCCAATGAAAGGGTGTGGAACAGCTACTCTGGGCCCCGAACCCCCAAGCGGATTCTTGGCCATCTGCTCCCAATGAAAGGGTGTGGAACAGCTACTCTGGGCCCCGAACCCCCAAGCGGATTCATGGCCATCTGCTCCCAATGAAAGGGTGTGGAACAGCTACTCTGGGCTCCAAACCCCCAAGCGGATTCATGGCCATCTGCTCCCAATGAAAGGGTGTGGAACAGCTACTCTGGGCCCCGAACCCCCAAGCGGATTCATGGCCATCTGCTCCCAATGAAAGGGTGTGGAACAGCTACTCTGGGCCCCGAACCCCTAAGCGGATTCATGGCCATCTGCTCCCAATGAAAGGGTGTGGAACAGCTACTCTGGGCTCCGAACCCCCAAGCGGATTCATGGCCATCTGCTCCCAATGAAAGGGTGTGGAGCAGCTACTCTGGGCCCCGAACCTCCAAGCGGATTCATGGCCATCTGCTCCCAATGAAAGGGTGTGGAACAGCTACTCTGGGCCCCGAACCCCCAAGCGGATTCATGGCCATCTGCTCCCAATGAAAGGGTGTGGAACAGCTACTCTGGGCCCCGAACCCCCAAGCGGATTCATGGCCATCTGCTCCCAATGAAAGGGTGTGGAACAGCTACTCTGGGCCCCGAACCCCCAAGCGGATTCATAGCCATCTGCTCCCAATGAAAGGGTGTGGAACAGCTACTCTGGGCCCCGAACCCCCAAGCGGATTCATGGCCATCTGCTCCCAATGAAAGGGTGTGGAACAGCTACTCTGGGCCCCGAACCCCCAAGCGGATTCATGGCCATCTGCTCCCAATGAAAGGGTGTGGAACAGCTACTCTGGGCCCCGAACCCCCAAGCGGATTCATGGCCATCTGCTCCCAATGAAAGGGTGTGGAACAGCTACTCTGGGCCCCGAACCCCCAAGCGGATTCATGGCCATCTGCTCCCAATGAAAGGGTGTGGAACAGCTACTCTGGGCCCCGAACCCCCAAGCGGATTCATGGCCATCTGCTCCCAATGAAAGGGTGTGGAACAGCTACTCTGGGCCCCGAACCCCCAAGCGGATTCATGGCCATCTGCTCCCAATGAAAGGGTGTGGAACAGCTACTCTGGGCTCCGAACCCCCAAGCGGATTCATGGCCATCTGCTCCCAATGAAAGGGTGTGGAACAGCTACTCTGGGCCCCGAACCCCCAAGCGGATTCATGGCCATCTGCTCCCAATGAAAGGGTGTGGAACAGCTACTCTGGGCCCCGAACCCCCAAGCGGATTCATGGCCATCTGCTCCCAATGAAAGGGTGTGGAACAGCTACTCTGGGCTCCGAACCCCCAAGCGGATTCATGGCCATCTGCTCCCAATGAAAGGGTGTGGAGCAGCTACTCTGGGCCCCGAACCCCCAAGCGGATTCATGGCCATCTGCTCCCAATGAAAGGGTGTGGAACAGCTACTCTGGGCTCCGAACCCCCAAGCGGATTCATGGCCATCTGCTCCCAATGAAAGGGTGTGGAACAGCTACTCTGGGCCCCGAACCCGCAAGCGGATTCATGGCAATCTGCTCCCAATGAAAGGGCGTGGAACAGCTACTCTGGGCCCCGAACCCCCAAGCGGATTCATGGCCATCTGCTCCCAATGAAAGGGTGTGGAACAGCTACTCTGGGCCCCGAACCCCCAAGCGGATTCATGGCCATCTGCTCCCAATGAAAGGGTGTGGAACAGCTACTCTGGGCCCCGAACCCCCAAGCGGATTCATGGCCATCTGCTCCCAATGAAAGGGTGTGGAACAGCTACTCTGGGCCCCGAACCCCCAAGCGGATTCATGGCCATCTGCTCCCAATGAAAGGGTGTGGAACAGCTACTCTGGACAGCCGAAAGCATAACTGAGGAGATTGGACCTGAAAGTGAAGATTCCCCTGCAGATCACATCAAACACGATCTTTGCGTGGCGAAAAGTGGAAGAATGGGTGGAATCTCCCCCATTTGAAGAAATCAGGTAAGAATTAATGGAACAACAAAGATGGCTTAAAGTCAATGATCCTATACAGAGATAACACTCATGTATTCAAATTCGTGTGTGAGAATACAGAAGTTGCATCGAAATCACTTGAAAAAGGACCATTGGTGAGATCCAGTTTTCTTCACTCGCTACGCAATTAAAGACTACACCTCAACGAACTGCACACAAAAAGGACCAGTAATGTTTGCTGAATGTTCCACCGAAGGGTGTACGTTCGGCAAGTGCACAAACGCAGCATGAAGTGCATTAACTACGAGGGAAGCCACCGGGTAATGGCTATGCTCTGCGCAAAATTGAAGGAAGTTTTTAAGAGGAAAGAAAGAGAACTAGAGGCACATGATCTAGTGGACCTACGGCAAAAGAGGCAGATATAGCATCTCTAGCCACTAGTTGGCACCACCCGGTGGTCATCTTATGTCATATTTGAACTCAGTGAGCTCAATTACCTTTGGTAGCATTGGTATCAGCTGGCTACATTGAGCCAGCGACTCGTTGCGGACAGTAGATGAACACAACGCAAAATTTGCATGACCCAGTGACCTGCTTGTTTCGCAGCAGTTAACAACAGGATAAGAAGATAAGTAGATCAAACACCTCTTACGCAGATGCAGCGAGGAAAGAAAGCCAGGAAAACATCGCTACTGAGCATAACCAGCTGGCATGTATGCCAAGATATATAGATGCTTAAAACATGTAGACATACAGAATGCATACAGCCGGGAACATACAAAAAAACACGTTTAAATCATTACTAAAAGCAAATGAGTTAGAAGCAATCAAGATCCAGCATCAGTTTGACTGATCTGCAATGCTGAAAGAGAAAATGCCAGAAGTAAACCACAAAGAAAATGCCAAGGAAGAAACACAAGCGACGGAAACAGATGTGAGACAAATGAGAGTTCGGAATCCCTACACTAAGCACCCAAGAAAGTTACAAGAAAGATGATGCAGAGGAGGAAGAATTACAAGTCAGGAAGGAGCCCAACTCCAAGGGAGAAATCCCTCAGACCTGCTCCCTCATCCACAAATAATGACAGAGGGGAAAGAATAAAGCACGAAAATAAGATTCAACCAACCCCTTAAAATGGTTAATACAAAAAAACACTAAATACCAATGGATGGAGAGAGAAGAAGCAGAATTATGGAAACATTTTCAGAAGAATAGATCCTGACAGCCTCTTGATCTCTAACATACAGAACTAGACGAGTCATATATCGCTGTAGAAATAAAAATGGAGATATCAAACATCATAATAGGTATAGGATCTCAACCTCCAAGGAGAAATCATTTGCCGATTAACAACCTTACAACATCTTCAATAATAAAAATCCGGTGATCTTCATGGGCGATATTAACACCCATTGTGCAGCGAACAGACACAGAAATAAAAATATAGCAGGAAGACACTGGAAGCACTGTTTGCAAGAGGCATCTGCCATTGACTAGGAACTGACTACCCAACTTACCTAAAGGGACCATTGACTTAAAACCAGACATCTGCCTGGCAATAATGATCGCCATTACATCTAGTACATGCAGCCAGAAGACATATCATGCACAGATTACATAGCGATAGTCCTCATAATTAACCAGAGACCGATATAGATTTGCGTGGAGGTGAAAAAAACATATCACAGGGCAGAATGGGACAGATAGAGAAAAGATCTAAGCACTTATACACCAGAACCACTAGAAAGAGTGACGCTAAAAGAAAAAGAATTTTAAAAATTAGGAGCTCGATGTAGATGGTAGATGAAATAACAATACCCAAATGGTTCAAAATAGTAGAACACAAGTATGGTTTAAGAAGAAAGAAATCCCAACATAAACGCGTCTGAACGTGTCTACATGTTACTAGCATTCATTTGCAAACCTACTACTTCTTTCTACTTCTCCCTACACTTTATCTTCTCTCCTTCACATCTTACAGGTTAAACACACTTTATAACTAAGATAGGGGCATAATAGTAAGAAAACAAGGTGTGCTGACCATAAAGTCTCGTACTCTCATTTATTCTGATTTATGATCTTACGACCTACAAAACTTTCAATAATTTCCTGGCTAACCTTGGGAGGACTTTGGCAATTATATCATTCGAAAGAGAATGTAAAATAACATTAAGGATTTAGATTTTGTTAGAATCGGCCGAATAGTTATGATGTTATTGCAAAATAATTCATGGCCTAACCTTGGGAGCACCTTGTCAATTATATCATTCGAAAGAAAATGTAAAAAAACATAAGGGTTTCAAATTTTGTTAGAATTGGCCGAACAGTTAAAATGTTATTACAAAAACCAAAAAAAAGCAAAACGGGGACCAACCCAACAACGATCGATATAGTGAGATGTAGAATCGCTCGCGACTAGACACGCACGCGACTAAAAATGAATAGGTAAGGATATAATACACACTGTAACTAGAAACTCATGTAAGGAGGTAGGTCCATCGACCACGAAGGTTACTTTTCAAACCTACTCCTATATTTCTATCTTTGCTCTCTCTGCTCTTAACTCTTCCCCGCCTTCTTAGTCCCTAGCTTGATTGCCGCTCCTTCTGAAGCCCGTAAGGGCTCTGGACGAAGGGGAGGGAAGGTTCAGGGTGGCGGATAAACTTTGACTTTCTCTCATTTTCCACTTTTCCTTTTACTTCATAACTTCATCCCATTATTCGCCAATCCCTAAAGGAAAATAGAACATCACCACCTCCTCAAAAAGAAAGAAGAATTCCGTCCGAAGATGCGAAGCTCACGGAAAAATGTATTTAGCAGTAATTAAGTCCAAATAAAATGGAAATCCCTGGACTGATTTTTCATCTCCAACCAGAGATTAAACCATTACCAACGAAATACAACATGGTCTTCATTAACAAACACAGACACACACACACACACACGTATATATATATATATATATATATATATATATGCAAAAATAATCACCAAAAAACACGTGATCTAAGATGCTTGAAATATCCCAAAGGAAAATGAGACACATAATAAGCCTAAGCGCTTTCGTGCTTACATCATCAGGGGCAGAAGAACAATGCAATAGAGAAACAGTCAATAAAGAGAAATGTGACGTCTTTCAAACATACTGACGAACAAAGACAATCGTTTAGGGGGGGGGGACTAACTGACGAACAAATGAATAGACCATCCGCAGAACCATAATATACAAATCAATTAAACAAATTAAGTTTATATTGTAAACAAATATTATTCATGATCCAATTATCTAATTTAAAAAGACCCTCACTTAGATTGAAATTCATGTTATGGGAGAATTTCATCATGGCTGATTCTATTAAATTTCTTTCAATAAAATTGGGCACAAAATTAATGGATTTCGCGTAGTATTTATTATCTCGAGACCAGTTTCGGCATGGAGCCTTGCATGCCAACCTCAGTCGAACACTAAGAATATATACTACGAAAGATCTGGCTTCAGCCGGAAGTACTGCCAACAACTGGTCTCTCAGGAAGAAGTCAACGAGGGCATCGTAGTCATGCAGGATTTTAGAAGCATCGAGTCAAAAGTTGAGGTGACGCTGGAGGGTGTACCCAAACTGACGGTATGTTTGGCCTGGCTGAAGGCGGGCATGTCTGAATTCGGATCGGTAAAGTCTACGGTCATGTTATATGCCACCAGTAACTCTGATTTTAACGTCGAATAATCGATTGTTGCCTCCGAGGGGAGTGATATGAATATATCTCGGAGTTGGGAATTTAGCAAAGGCAACAATTGAGCCACTCCATCTTCCTCGATGTCCCAATGGTTGATTTCGAAGATTTTTCCAATGTGGATTAAAAAGGCTCCGAAATCCTCGCCTTCCTTGAAAACAGGAAGCTTATCAGACGCGGTAGGGGGAGCTTTGGACCTCGAGCTGATGGACAGCGTCTCGTTCCTGGTCTTGCTAATTTTAAGTTCATGAAGGCGAATTCTTTCTATTTCTTGTCGTTCCTTCCCTTATCTTTCTATTTCTTCTTGCTCCTTCTCTTCTCTCTTCTCTTTCTCTTTGTCTTCTCTTTCGGTCCTTTCCTCCGCTTGGATATAAGCTAAGAGGTACTTGCCGCTGAGCACAAGCGACTCTCCTTGCAACTTAAATGTGTTAAATAATGAGGACATTTTATTGCGTTCGACCAACTTTCAGCAAAACCACCACAAAAAAGCGGGGGAGGGAGGGAATTTTTAGACGCACAGGGAAAGTGCTGGTAGGCTTTGGCAGACCTATGATTCTTCACTTAAAAAAACAAAAAAAAAACAAACACAGCGATAATTATTTCGTACGGTGCGAATCCTTAATTATACTCGAAATATTCACTCCTGAATTTAACGAGACCTGTGTTGCCCAATACGCAACGAAGAAAATGACAAACACAATACCCCCAAAAAGGAAATAAGATTAACTCTTTTACAATACGGCAGACGTTTTATGAGGCCTGGAAGGAGTTAAAGTTTCACTCGGTTACAAAATTCAATGCAAAATATGCACACAAAAGTGTAAAGTGGAAAACGAGTAAAGTCTTTTCTACAGTTTCTAAAACCAGAATGTTTAATAGACAAGGATAACACTCATTAGAATCTGTCACAAGTCTAAAGAAATGAAATCAGATACTATGGGTGACCCTAAAAACCTGACACCAGAATATAATATAGATGTCGTAGGGTGACCGTGAAGAGGGCACACCAGGAAATTGGGATACAGATCCCAGTGCGAGGGTTAAATAAACAAAATCGAGTGCGGTTGGCCTAAATCATCAATTCTTAGAGGTTCTGAGATTAGAGAAACTAATGGTAGAAAAATATATAACTTTACTATATACGAAGAAAATATTAATAGCCAAGTAAATAAATGATAATAAATAAAATGAGACCCAGAATACCAAACGGGGGTGGGGATACAAATGATTCGACGGGTACGAGAGTCCGAGAGAGGATGTACAGTAATTGCTTCCTGGGAAAGGGGGGGCTGCAAATGATGGGGAGACTCACGTAAAGCCTAATTGACTGGAGGCTTAGATACGGCGAGTAAGGGGGGCGCTGCAAAGTTCCACTTGCAAAATTCCTTCTTTTTTAATCTCGCTGAGAAATGACCGAGGGAGTACTCCAGTCGTTGAACGAAGTCGATACCCGAGTGATAGATGCCTGTCCGTGTCTATCGTCTGTCGGGCGGGAATTCTGGCCTTAGGTAAAAGCAAGGCCGGGTAGAGTTGACGCGTCGCATTCGTAGCTGGAAGCCGTTGGGAGGCGAAGCCGGGCGTACGACACTGTACGTGGCTGCTAACCAAGCCGGAGCTGTATGGTGTTGATTTTTCAAAGCTTTACTCGAAGTATTTATACTTTCTCGGCGGAAGCGGATAGCCGGAAGCCCCAAAAGGGAGGACGGGGGGGGGGAACTCATTAGACTTGGCGCACCAGGGGGCGGGAGGGGAGGATTGTCTTGGCGGGCCTCACAACCTTGCGCAAAGGACCTTGACGTCGTAAGTCTGGCGCCGATCAGACAGTGCGACGGCGAGAAAGGGAACCCAATATGGGTCGCACAACTGTGCGAAATTCTCGCTGTTCTCTTAGGGCTGTCTGGGCGTGCAGGTGTATCTTCTCAGGCGCCACAGGTAGAGTTTGTTTTCAGTTCATTTATTTACAACTACGGTTCATTATAGAAGAGTTTGTTATCAGTTCTTCTATTTACAACTACGGTTCATTAGGAAAGAGCTTGTTATCAGTTCATTTATTTACAACTACGGTTCATTGGGAAAGAGTTTGTTATCAGTTCATTTATTTACAACTACGGTTCATTATAGAAGAGTTTGTTATCAGTTCTTCTATTTACAACTACGGTTCATTAGGAAAGATATTGTTATCAGTTCATTTATTTACAACTACAGTTCATTGGGAAAGAGTTTGTTATCAGTTCATTTATTTACAACTACGGTTCATTATAGAAGAGTTTGTTATCAGTTCTTCTATTTACAACTACGGTTCATTAGGAAAGAGCTTGTTATCAGTTCATTTATTTACAACTACGGTTCATTGGGAAAGAGTTTGTTATCAGTTGATTTATTTACAACTACGGTTCATTATAGAAGAGTTTGTTATCAGTTCTTCTATTTACAACTACGGTTCATTAGGAAAGATATTGTTATCAGTTCATTTATTTACAACTACAGTTCATTGGGAAAGAGTTTGTTATCAGTTCATTTATTTACAACTACGGTTCATTATAGAAGAGTTTGTTATCAGTTCTTCTATTTACAACTACGGTTCATTAGGAAAGATATTGTTATCAGTTCATTTATTTACAACTACAGTTCATTGGGAAAGAGTTTGTTATCAGTTCATTTATTTACAATTATGGTTCATAAGGAAAGAGTTTGTTATCAATTTTGAAGGTTCAAGAAACACAGAGATCTTTGCTCACATTCTTTTTTAATTTCCTCCGTTCCTGGTTGTGTTTATGGAGTTTCATGTTTACACAAGCATCGTGTTCCAGGTTAGTTTCCTAACTCATAATAGTTGTGGATATTGGACATTGGATATATAAAGTGGGGAATATAGTAGTAGAGGGTTTTTTAGGAGGAATAGTGGGAGAAATTGTGAAATTGATAGAAAAGCGAAAATGAAAAGTAGAATGGAAGACGAAGTTAATTCTTTATGGTTATGTCTTAAGGGCGAATAATTTCGCAACGTGCCAGGTATAGGAGCCTTCTAGATACCATTTCTGCAATAGCCGATGAACACTCGTCATATCTGTAGTTAATTCGGAAACTTGGTTAGATGGGACCAGTTTGTGATGGTAGTTGATTGTTTGGTTGCGAGTTTTGAGAATTTTGAATATGGTCAATTATTTGACTGGCTATTAGTTCTTAACTTAGGTTTCTTCGACTTAAATCTTGTTATAGCAAATATTAAATTGAAATATGTACATACACTATATATACATAAATACATACCTACATATACTATATATATATATATACATACACAGAAATTCGCTCACCTTCATTGGGCAAAACTCCCTCGGGATCTCTGATGAAACTACACATTCGTGTTGACAATCCCTCCTACACTCATATACACACTTACATACATATATATTTGACCTCATTGATTAATTAAGGCTCTTCCATTTCTGTGATGGTTAAGGGTCAAATTGAACAGGGAGCTGAAGAGGGGGGGGGGGGCTGGAGGTTGTAAGGGTGGCGGAAGAGGGGATGGAGGGCTTGGGAAATGTGGTTTAAGGGGGGATCCCCCCCAAATTCAAGGGACGGGTCGCAAATTGGGAGATCGTAAAGTGCAATGAGCTCTGTCTCACATCTGAACATACAATCATGCAGTCAGCGATCCACCTGTCGATAAAAAATCCTTAATATGAATTTTGAAGTAATTAAAGCCCGTAAATTTAATTAATATATCTTAAATTATATCATGACTTCAATTAATCAAATATAAATTTACAAGGCAGTGGCTTTGCCACTGGGGGGGAGCTTGCGCTTCGCTACTAAGATTAAAATTTAAAATCTAAAAAGAAGCAGCCATGGTTAAATTTTTAGAAATTTTCTGAACTTCGCCAATTATAATAATTTTAAAAAGGAACTAAATTTTCCCCCTTTCAAAATATCACGTTTCTAAAATATAGAGTTATAGAAGAAGATATATAAAAATAAATTTTCTGAACTTCACCATTTGTAATTCTTTCGGTTTTAAAAAATTTACAAAATTTCGATACTTAAATTTATTTCTGAACTTCACCATTTTGTTTTTGGATATTATAAAAGAATTATTAGAAATAACTTTGATAAAAAAAAACAAGTCATAACCAAACTAAGATGAAATTCTTATTCAAATACTCAAAAAAATCCCTTTGTAAAGTATAGAGTTAGTGATGATGGTGATGATGATGAAAACCTCCCAAACCATAAAAATCCTCCCCCTCCCGAAATCATTGAGGAATAAAGATTTAATTCCTAACCACTTAAGGGTTTTTAGTCACGGAAGACTCTACATCTCACTATGTCGGTCGGTGTCTGTTTTGCTTTCTTTTTGTTTTGGCAATAACATCATAACTATTCGGCCGATTCTTATGAAATTCGAAACCTTTATGTTGTTTTACATTCTCTTTCGAATGATATAATTTCGAGGGTCCTCTCAAGGTTAGTCTTTGAATTATTGAAAGTTTTGGAGGTCGTAAGGTCATAAATCAGAATAATTGAGAGCACGCGACTTTTGGTCAGCAGACTTTGTTTTTCTTGATAAAAACCAATGTTGTTATAAAATCCATTTTGCCGCATTACAGCCAATCTTCCTAATCTCCAATTTCAACTTAATAGAAGAATTAAGGATGAATTAAGGATGGATTAAGGTCGAATTACATACGGATTAAGGTCGAATTAAGGACGAAATAAGGACGGATTATGGACGAATTAAGGTCGAATTTAGGATGAATTAAGGACGATTAAGGACGAAGTAAAGTCGACTTAAAGACTAATTAAGGACAAATTAAAGGCGAATATAGAACGAATTAAGGACGAATTTAGTTCCAATTAATGAGGGATTAAGGACGAGTTAATGGTGAATTAATGACGAGTTAAGGTTCAATTAAGGACGAGTTAAGGTCGAGTTGGGACGAATGAAGGACGATAAAGGACGAATTAAGGAGGAATTAATCCTGATGTTCCTTCATATCTGGTTGGTGTGTTCGCAGATACTTTACACCTTGACAAAGAAGATGAGCCAAATAGAAATGGTTTGGAATGATAACGTCGATACTAATAACGATAAAAATAGTAATAATCATTATTTATTAATTTAAGGTTTATTTCAAATTCACCAGAGAAGTTCCACGGGTTCTGCTAAGTATTATTATCATCATTATATTCCCATTAGTAGAAGTATTATTATTATTATTACCATAATTTTTATTATCTCATTATTATTTGTATCTTTATTATCATTCCTATTAATACATTTATTATTATTATTTACATTTATTCATATTTACGTGTTTTTGTTTACATATTTATTTATATTCACCTTTTGCACGCTGCATTACATGCGCCATTCACAGGCGCCTTGGAATTCTTTTTTTACATGCCCCGTTTACATACCCCCTTTGCATGCTCTTTTTACATTCTCCTTTTACATGCTCATTTACACGCTTTTTTACATGCTCCTTCACAAGTTCATTTTACATACTCATTTACTTTCTCCTTTTACAGGCTCATTTACACACTTATTTTACATGCTCCTTTACATGATATTTTTTTACATACTCCTTTACATTCTTCTTTCACATGCTCATTTACACGCTTCCTTTACATGCTCCTGTACGTGCTCTTTTTGTATGCTCCTTTACATTCCCTTTTATATGCTCATTTGCATTTTTCTTTTACATGCTCCTTCACAAGCTATTTTCGCATATTCTTTTACATGCTCATTTACACCCTCATTTACATTCTTCTTTTGTACGCTTCTTTACATTCTTTTTTTCATGCTCATTTACACCCTCATTTACATTCTTCTTTTGTACGCTTCTTTACATTCTTTTTTTCATGCTCATTTACACCCTCATTTACATTCTTCTTTTGTACGCTTCTTTACATTCTTTTTTACATGCTCATTTACACCCTCATTTACATTCTTCTTTTGTACGTTTCTTTACATTCTTTTTTTTCATGCTGATTTACACCCTCATTTACATTCTTCTTTTGTACGCTTCTATACATTCTTTTTTTTCATGCTCATTTACACCCTCATTTACATTCTTCTTTTGTACGCTTCTTTACATTCTTTTTTTTCATGCTCATTTACACCCTCATTTACATTCTTCTTTTGTACGTTTCTTTACATTCTTTTTTTTCATGCTCATTTACACCCTCATTTACATTCTTCTTTTGTACGCTTCTATACATTCTTTTTTTTCATGCTCATTTACACCCTCATTTACATTCTTCTTTTGTACGCTTCTTTACATTCTTTTTTTTCATGCTCATTTACACCCTCATTTACATTCTTCTTTTGTACGTTTCTTTACATTCTTTTTTTTCATGCTCATTTACACCCTCATTTACATTCTTCTTTTGTACGCTTCTTTACATTCTTTTTTTTCATGCTCATTTACACCCTCATTTACATTCTTCTTTTGTACGCTTCTTTACATTCTTTTTTACATGCTCATTTACACCCTCATTTACATTCTTCTTTTGTACGCTTCTTTACATTCTTTTTTTTTCATGCTCATTTACACCCTCATTTACATTCTTCTTTTGTACGCTTCTTTACATTCTTTTTTTTCATGCTCATTTACACCCTCATTTACATTCTTCTTTTGTACGCTTCTTTACATTCTTTTTTTACATGCTCATTTACACCCTCATTTACATTCTTCTTTTGTACGCTTCTTTACATTCTTTTTTTACATGCTCATTTACACGCTTCTTTTACATGATCATTTACAGTCTCTTTTTACATGCTCATTTACATTCTCCTTTTACATGCCCCTTCACATGCTTTCCTACATGCTTTCGTCACGGGTCACAAGATGTCCTCAAGTATGTTTGTAGAGTTGTCCAAATTAGTCATGTCACTTCTTTCAAAATGTTTCGGACAAAAGTAAGTTAACTCTGATATAATTATTTATATATATTTCCTTTATCCTCGAATAGCTTTGAATGACTACCGATAGGCTTGAGGTGCTGTGTTGCCAATGATTAATATTTTTTCTCACACGTAGGATTGGAAAATTAATTATCTCGATTAAAAAAGACAACTGTTAATGGAATATTTTGGTAATTTCCATTACTAAAAAATGAATAAATATATAAAGCTAAATAAGCTACAAAAAAGCCACGTTTCGGAAATTTGGCAACACTGTTTTGAAACAAAACCTTTTCAAAATGTTTCGAAAGCAATGCTTAAATTTCCCCAATAACGTACAAATTTCACTAAATTTAATTTAATTTGTTTCATCTAACTTGCTACTCTCTGAACGAAATTTAGCGGAAAGTGTGACGTGACTAATTTGGTGAAATGTACCTGTTCTGAAATTTGATCGCTATTCTTAAAACTATTCTTGAACTATTAATTTCTATTCCAACTGTATAAGAGCGACTGACTTGTCATAATTCTGCTTTCCTTTACTGTAGTTCTTCTGAATATGAGTCAATAATACTGTCATCAGCAAAGCTAAAGTGACTTAAATAATCAACCATTAATTTCGATGCCTTTCTGTTTCCACTGTAAAGACTTGAATGTCTCCTTCACCAGTACTGTAAAGAAGGATGGGGAGATTGGAGCCCCATGCCTTGCTCTATTTTTAGTTGTATTTTTTCACTGACGGAGTTCAGTCTTAATGACGATGTTGCATGACTATATATTTAAGAGAGAATGGCAATGGCGATTTGTTAATTCCGTGTTTATTTAGTGTTCTTAGGAGTAAACGGATGATTATTGAGCGAAAGAAGCTTTCATAGGCTACGAACGAGATCTAGAGATGTATTTCATATCTATTTGTTCTCTGCACTAATTGTTGAGCAGCCAGCAGGTGAGTGATTACAAATACTATAGTTACTTCTGAAACTACCCTGTTCTGGTAGTTGAGTGCAGTCCAATTGTTTCTGTTATTTTGCTGGTTATGAATGTTTTTAAGCAATTTATATGTTGTTGATAAAATACTGATAGGCTTCTCTTCCGTGTCGCCTTAAAAATTAAGTCGAGCATAAGCTTTGAATTTGCCATTGGAACTTAATTACTTCACTTAAATATTTTGCAAAAAGAGTATCTAGCAGATCTACTGGACCTTCACCCCTAGTTATTATTAAATTTACAGTAACCTAACTTTCACCAGACGCTTTACCATTCTTTATGCTCTTAAGTGGATGCAATTTTTCATCCTTCTCTACTGGTGGGACTTTATCGTCATATATTAAGAAGTTGTTATCTAACATAAGGTGGGGAGGGTGGGTACTTTCATACATTTCTTGAGAGAATTCAACTCTTTTAATAATCTTTTCTCTGATTGTAATTTTGTTTCTGTTTAACCTTATTGTTACTATTTGTCATTTGCCCAATTGTTACTTATTGCTAGATTTGTTTTATTACTTTGTTGTTTCTAATAGTTTTTTATCACCATTTTGTATCTTATGATCTATGTTCTACCTTGAGGGTTTTTTTTTAATGAATTTGATAAGTTGTGTGAAGACTCAATCAAGATGCAAGAATGAAGACCCAACAAAGATGCAAAAATGAAGACTCACCCAAGATGCAAGAATGAAGACTCAACCAAGATGCATGAATGAAGACTCAACCCATAGGCAAGAATGAAGACTCGACCAAGATGCAAGAATGAAGACTCAACCAAGATGCATGAATGAAGACTTGACCAAGATGCAAGAATGAAGACTCGACCAAGATGCAAGAATGAAGACTCAACCAAGAGGTAAGAATGTAGACTTAACCAAGAACTCGACCAAGATGCAAGAATGAAGACTCGACCAAGAAGCAAGAATGTAGACTCAACCAAGATGCAAGAATGAAAAGCAACCAACATGCAAGAATGAAGACTCGACCAAGATGCAGAATGAAGACCAAACCAAGATGCAAAAATGAATACTCGACCAAGATGCAATAATGAAGACCCAACCAAGATGCAGAAATGAAGACTTAACCAAGATGCAAGAATGAAGACAACCAAGATGCAAGAATGAAGACTCGACCAAGATGCAAGAATGAAGACCCAACCAAGATGCAGAAATGAAGACTTAACCAAGATGCAAGAATTAAGACAACCAAGATGCAAGAATGAAGACTCGACCAAGATGCAAGAATGAAGACCCTACCAAGATACAAGAATGAAGACCCAACCAAGATGCAAGAATGAAGACTCGACCAAGATGCAGAATGAAGACTCAACCAAGATGCAAGAATGAAGACTCGACCAAGATGCAAGAATGAAGACCCAACCAAGATGCAGAAATGAAGACTTAACCAAGATGCAAGAATGAAGACTCAACCAAGATGCAAGAATGAAGACTTAACCAAGATGCATGAATGAAGACTCGACCCATAGGCAAGAATGAAGACTCGACCAAGATGCAAGAATGAAGACTCGACCAAGATGCATAAATGAAGACTCAACCCATAGGCAAGAATGAAGACTCGACCAAGATGCAAGAATGAAGACTCAACCAAGATGCATGAATGAAGACTTGACCAAGATGCAAGAATGAAGACTCGACCAAGATGCAAGAATGAAGACTCAACCAAGAGGTAAGAATGTAGACTTAACCAAGAACTCGACCAAGATGCAAGAATGAAGACTCGACCAAGAAGCAAGAATGTAGACTCAACCAAGATGCAAGAATGAAAACTCAACCAACATGCAAGAATGAAGACTCGACCAAGATGCAGAATGAAGACCAAACCAAGATGCAAAAATGAATACTCCACCAAGATTCAATAATGAAGACCCAACCAAGATGCAGAAATGAAGACTTAACCAAGATGCAAGAATGAAGACAACCAAGATGCAAGAATGAAGACTCGACCAAGATGCAAGAATGAAGACCCTACCAAGATACAAGAATGAAGACCCAACCAAGATGCAAGAATGAAGACTCGACCAAGATGCAGAATGAAGACTCAACCAGGATGCAAGAATGAAGACTCGACCAAGATGCAATAATGAAGACCCAACCAAGATGCAGAAATGAACACTTAACCAAGATGCAAGAATGAAGACAACCAAGATGCAAGAATGAAGACTCGACCAAGATGCAAGAATGAAGACCCTACCAAGATACAAGAATGAAGACCCAACCCAGATGCAAGAATGAAGACTCGACCAAGATGCAGAATGAAGACTCAACCAAGATGCAAGAATGAAGACTCGACCAAGATGCAAGAATGAAGACCCAACCAAGATGCAGAAATGAAGACTTAACCAAGATGCAAGAATGAAGACTCAACCAAGATGCAAAAATGAAGACTCGACCAAGATGCAAGAATGAAGACCCTACCAAGATACAAGAATGAAGACCCAACCAAGATGCAAGAATGAAAACTCGACCAAGATGCAGAATGAAGACCAAACCAAGATGCAAAAATGAATACTCGACCAAGATGCAATAATGAAGACCCAACCAAGATGCAGAAATGAAGACTAAACCAAGATGCAAGAATGAAGACTCGAACAAGATGCAAGAATGAAGACCCTACCAAGATACAAGAATGAAGACCCAACCAAGATGCAAGAATGAAGACTCGACCAAGATGCAGAATGAAGACCCAACCAAGATGCAAGAATGAAGACTCGACCAAGATGCAGAATGAAGACCTAACCAAGATACAAAAATGAAGACCCAACCGTGATGCAAGAATAAAGACTCAACCAAGATGCAAGATTGAAGACTTAACCAACATGGAGCCTCAGCCGAAATGCCAGAATGGAAACCGAAGTGAAGGGTTTCCATCATATCTCCTTCTTTTGCTTTGCCGATGGATGTCCGTCAGCTTCCAGAACGTTGCTTTTGGGCGCCGTCATCAGTTCCATCTGATTCCAACTTGTCTTTGATGCGATGCGAGCAATGGGACGTCGCGTTGCCGGATCTCTGTCGATCTCCTAAATTGTCTTCGCCCTCCCTTCACGTTTTCGTCCTTCCCTGACTAGCAAGTGAGGACTTAGTCCTACTTTATTTCACGTTACATTCACCAATATATATATATATATATACATATATATATATATATATATATATATATATATATATATATATATATATATATATCGCATAAATACCACCGTGAGAAAATTTTGAGTGACGCCATTGAAGTATATAAGTATGAAGTGGGAAAGAGGCCCCCGGGGTCAGGCTTCCTTCACCAGGCCAGGATTCCCCAAACCACAAAATTCCGACCCCCTTGGGGGACGACCTAAGAAGTGGGTTCCGGCCATTGGTCTCTGGTGGTGACAGGAGGGGCGTTCGCCCCCGGCTCCCTACAGTTAAGAGGTCTAAGGTTGTGCTTCCCGTCCCACCGCAAACTCCGCGCTCTGCGGCATTCCAAAATTGTGATAATAATAATTTTAATGATAACATCATTAATATAGATAATAATAATAAAGATAATGATAATATGGAAGTAATTAGGATAATAATAATAATAATGATAAACTGATAATTATAATTAGAAAATTAAATGAATAGTAAAAGGGATAATAATATTAGTAATAATAAAAAAAATACTAATAATATAATCAGAAAATAATAGTAATTTTATGGAGCATAGTAATATCAAAAGTAACAATAAGTATAGTAATACCACTAATAATAATAATGATAATAATAATATAATAATAATAATAAAAATAAGAAGAAGAAGAAGAAGAAGAAGAAGAAGAAGAAGAAGAAGAAGAAGAAGAAGAAGAAGAAGAACTACAGAACTACAGAACTACAGAATCTAGGACCAGCAAAGACCCTAAGGTCCGCTCGAGGCTAGTCCGCTACACTAAATCCATAACTACGATACACACTTATCTACGAGTGTATCTCTAACATGCTATATCTTTATTTTATTTTTTTATTTTTATTTTATTTTTATTTTATTTATTTTTATTTTATTTTTATTTTTTCTTTTCTTTTATTTTTTCTTTTATTTATTTTTATTTTTATTTTATTTTTATTTTTTATTTTATTTTATTTGTTCTTTTATTTATTTTTATTTTATTTTTATTTTATTTTTTTATTTTATTTTTTTATTTTATATATATAAACTACTGTACACACTTATCTACATGTGTACATTGTCATGCATATTAACTACTTCAACCTAGGGGGGGGGGGTGATAGAAAGTTTTTCTTCTCAACTTCCGACCCCCTCGACTGCTAGTGGTGAAAATCTAGTTTTAGGATAGTAAGACTATTTATAGGATAGGCGGAAAAGAAAATGGATATCTAAACTACACATGCAAGAGAAATCGCTGGCATCATTTTTAGTCATCATTTTTACTCGTTGTTCCTCCGCTTCAAACTCCTTTTGTAAAACGTTTTTATTTACTGTGCTCAGACTACGTTATATTTATACTATTTAAGTGAGCGTCGAGACGGTTTTTAAACATATTTACCGACGTACTATCTACTACGTGAGTGGGTAGCCTATTCCAAATTTGAGTAATTTTAAACGTAAAATAGTTTTGGGCTATACTAGTGTTAAATCGCTTGTTTACTAATTTTAATCCGTGTTGCCGAGTGTTTCCCCTATGATCCAATTCGAACAAATTCCTATAATCAACGTTTGAAAATCCTTTTAATATTTTATATACTTCTATTAGCTGGCCACGTAATCTTCTGCCTTCGAGAGATGGCAAATCTAATGCCCTGAGTCTTTCCTCATAGGGCCTGTTTCTCAGCTCGGGAATTAATTTTGTAGCCCTACGCTGCACTCTTTCTAATTGCGCGATATCTTTGTTTAAGTATGGAGCCCAAAATTGAACCGCATATTCGAGCAGTGGACGCACAAGTGATTTATACAATGGTAAAATTATCTCTTTGGATTTGAACGTGAAATTACGCGCGATATAACCCAGCACACGATTTGCTTTTTTACATGCATCCGCGCATTGTTTCGTGACTTTGAAGTCATCCGAGACTAAAACTCCCAGGTCTTTTTCCAATTTAACTACGTCGAGGACCTGGCCTTCCATGGTATATTCTACCCTCAAATTATGGCAACCCAAATGCATCACCTTACATTTACTTAAATTAAACTGCATTTGCCACTTATCCGCCCATCTGACAATCAAGTTTAGGTCCTTTTGTAATTTTTCTACATCCGATCTTACATAGGCACGGTTGCCCAGCTTCGTGTCGTCAGCAAATTTAGAAATCGTACTAAATACGCCATTATCCAAATCGTTTATATATATTAGAAACAATAATGGGCCAAGAACGGAGCCTTGTGGCACTCCACTACTGACGTTGACCCAATCTGAACATTCACCATTTATAACTACTCGCTGCGAACGATCCTTCAGCCAATTTCTAATTCAATTTAATATCTTACCCTTCACACCGACTGCTTTAACTTTCATTAATAATCTCTCTTGCGGAACGGTGTCAAACGCCTTTTTAAAGTCTAGATAGATTACATCTACAGCTTTGCTTTCGTCGTAAACGCAAATCATTTTATGGAAGAATTCGAGCAAATTTGTCAAGCACGATCTCGCCCGCCTAAACCCATGTTGGGAATCTTTAATCAGATTATTTACCTCGAGGTGGCACACTATTCTATCTCTAATTACCGATTCTAAAAGCTTTCCAACTACCAAAGTTAGACTAATAGGACGAAGAAGAAGAAGAAGGAGAAGAAGAAAAAGAAGCATTATAATAATAATAATAATAATAATAACCTCGCATTTATAAAAATGCAATTCTTTTTAATTGTTAATACAGGAATTTATAATTCTTTGAATGGAATTTATTGGCTCTTTTTGAGAGGACGAATCTTTATCTCAATTTTAGTCCTTCAGTCGTGTACCGTTTCAAAGAGAGGAAAAGGGAAGTACCTCTTTACATGAAAACAATAAGTAAATGGAAAGCCTCTTTAAATGGAAACAATAAGCAAATGGAAAGCCTCTTTAAATGGAAACAATAAGCAAATGGAAAGCCTCTTTAAATGGAAACAATAAGCAAATGGAAAGCCTCTTTACATGGAAACAATAAGTAAATGGAAAGCCTCTTTAAATGGAAACAATAGGTAAATGGAAGGACCACTTTAAATGAAAACAATAGGTGAAAGGAAAGATCTATTTAAATGGCAACCATAGATGAATGGAAGAAACTCTTTAAATGAAAACAATAGGTAAATGGAAGAAGCTCAATAAATGGAAAAAAAACTAAATGAAAAAAGCTTTTTAAATGGAAACATAAAGTGAATACAAGAACCTCTTTAAATGGAAACAATAGGCAACTGGAAGGACCTATTTAAATGAAAACATTGAGCAAAAGGAAGTAATTATTTAAATAGAAACAAAAGGTAAATGGAAGGAGATATTTAAATGGAAAAATAGGTGAATGGAAGGACCTCTTTAAATAAAAACAATAGGTGAATGAAAAGAGCTCTTTAAATGAAAGCAATGGGTGAATGCAATGACCTCTTTAAATAGAAACAATAGATAAATGTAAGGACCTCTTTAAATGGAAACTATATGTGAATGGAAAGGTCTATTTAAATGGCAACAATAGATGAATAGAAGAAACTCTTTAAATGGAAGCAATGGGGAAATGGAAGAAGCTCTTTAAATGAAAACAATAGGTAAATTAAAGAAGCTCTTTAAATGGAAACAATAAGTGGATTGAATGACCTTTTTAAATGGAAAAAATAGCTGAATGGAAGAACCTCTTTACATGCAAACAAGAGGTAAATGCAATGATTTTTCTAAATGAAAAAAAGAGGCGAATGGAAGAATCTTATTAATTCGAAAAAAATAGGTGAATGGAAGGACCGTTTTACATGTTACTAATAAGAAAATGGAAGGACATCTTTGCATGTATAGAATAAGTAAACGGAATGACCTCTTTAAGTGAAAATAATAGGTAAATGGAAATATTTATTTAAATGGAAAAATAGGTGAATGCAAGGAACTCTTTAAATGGAAACAATTGGTAAAAACAAGGACCTCTTTGAATTGAAACAATAGATAAATGGAAGGACCTCTTTAAATAGAAACAATAGGTGAATAGAAAGATCTATTTAAATTGCAACAATAGATGAATGAGAGACACTCTTAAAATGGAAATAATAGGTAAATGTAAGAACCTCTTTAAATGAAAACAATAAGAAGATGGAAGAAGCAATTTAAATGGAAACAAAAAGTAAATGGAAGAAGCTCTTTAAACGGAAACAATAGCTAAACGGAAGAACCTCTTTAAATGAAAACAATAAGAAGATGGAAGAAACAATTTAAATGGAAACAAAAAGTAAATGGAAGAAGCTCTTTAAACGGAAACAATAGCTAAACGGAAGAACCTCTTTAAATGAAAACAATAGGAAAATGCAAGGACTTCTTTAACTGAAAACGATAGGTGAATGGAAAGATCTATTTAAATGGCAACAATATATTAATGGGCGGCATAAATGGAAAAATAGGTAAATGGAAGGACTTCTTTAAATTGAAACAATAGGGGAATGGTAGGACATCTTTAAATGGAAACAGTAGGTGAATGAAAGAACGATTTTACTTGGAAACCATAGGTAAATGGAAGGAAATCTTTACATTGAAACAATAGGTAAATGGAAAGACCTCTTTACCTGGAAATTATAGGTAATTGGAAGGAACTCTTTAATTGAAAACAATAGGTAAATCGTATGACTTCTTTAAAGGAAAACAATAGGTGAATGGAAACATTTATTTAAATGGAAACAATACATGAATGTAACAAGCTCTTTAAATGGAAAAATAGGTAAATGTAAGAACATCTTTAATTGTAAACAATAAGTGAATGGAAAAAGCTTTTTAAATGGAAACAAAAGTAAATGGAAGAAGCTCTTTAAATGGAGACAATTGGTGAATGCAAGAACCTTTGAATGTTAGGAATTAGGCAAATGGAAGGACCTCTTTAAATGAAAACAATAGGTAAAATGAAGTACTTCTTTAGATACAAACAAAAGGTATTTGGAATGACATCTTTAAATGGAAACAATAGATGAATGGAAGGACATTTATAAATTGAAACAATAAGTGAATGCAAAAACCTCTTTAAATGGAAACAATAGGTGAATGCAAAGACCTCTTTAAATGGAAACAATGGGTGAATGCAAGGACCTCTTAAAATAAAAAGAATAAGCGAATGGAAGAACTTTTTTACATGGAAACATAGGTAAATGGAAGGACCTCTTTGCATGAAAACAATAGGTAAATGGAAGGAAATTTTAAAGGAAACAATAGGTAAATAGAAGAAAATTTTAAATGGAAACAATAGGTAAATGGAAGCACCTCTTAAGATGGAATGGCCACTTTAAATGCAAACAATGGGTGAATGGATGGACCTTTTTAAATGGAAACAATAGGTAAATGGAAGGACCTCTTTAAATGGAGATAATAGGTCCCAAAGAGGGCTGCAATTTTCACAAGAATTAATTAATATTCCGATATTGATGGAAGCGGTCTAACATCCAGTCGCCGGACAACTGTACAGCCATATTATTATTATTTGGGGGGTTTGAGCCCCTTATCTACAACACCTGTTTTAAGGGACCATGACCTTTGCTCTTTTTGAAGCCTTTACGGTATTCTAAATTTAAAGATTATTTAAGAGGAAGTAAATACCTCGAATCTTAAAATTTTAAAGCCTATTTTGAAACGTGCAGAACTGTAGGCCATTAACTAAGTTAACTTGTAAATTTGGCGAACACATTTGAATAATTCCTCAGGGGATTAATTAAACTTTAATAACTAAATCTTTATAATAACTACCTTTTGATGATTGCATTTAATTTGTATTAGTTCGTTTATGTTACGTTCGATAGATTGTGTTCATTCTCACCATTACATACTTGATTCGTTTTAATGAATAGCAGTTACTGAATGACAATTGTGATTAGTGTGATTGTGATATTTTTAGTTCTTTTTTTCCTTTATTATGACAACCGCAAATAAATATAGACAGTATTTGGAGCGATATTTGGCTTTATAGAAAGCTCACAAGATCAAAAACAGACAATGTGTCTTATTTACAACAGCTCATTTTCCAATGAAACTATGAAACCATCGAGGCTTGTAGAGCTCTGAAAAGGAAAACATCCTGATAAGGTGAATAAACCCATCTCTTATTTTGAAAATTTAGAGAAAAACTTTAACCAGCGAGATACAATGTTATCTTATTTTTATTTTAAATCGTACAGAAACAAATGAAAATGGCTTGATTGCATCTTATGAGCTAGCGCAAATAATTGCATAATTGGGAGCGCACATACAGTTGCTGAAAATGTTATTAAGCCTTCGTTCGAAATTTTCAGGAAAACTGTATTTCACCGAGATTCAGTCAATGTCTTAAAAGCATTACCATTGAGCAATGATTCAATCCGGGGAAGAATCGATGAAATGTCATAAAATGTAGAAAGCAAACTAATTGAAAAGTTAAAATCAGTAAATTTTCAATCCAGCTTGACGAATTGACATTAAGTGATAAAAGCTATTCTTATGGCATACGAGGAGCAGCCAATAAGTGTTGCGAATCGGTAGGGCAAAACAGAGGAAGGGGGATGGCTGTTTGTGGGGGTGTTAGGACAAGTTATGCCAAGTCAGGACCTGCAGCCGCACGCTCCTGCCTCGTCTATTTAAGAAGCAGTAGCTGATTGCAGATCATCAGTCACAAATTTTTCAACAATGGAGAAGGTTGAGCACCACGCAGGGATCAAATTTTTGACCAAGGAAGGCAATTATGCAAAAGAGATCCATGAACGCATGGTTGCAGTGTACACCGACACCACCCCTTCCTATATAACCATTGCTCGCTGGAATAGGAAGTTTCGCCATGGTCGTGAGTCCCTTGAAGATGACCCCCGTCCAGGACGTCCGTAAGACGTGACCAACGAGGACAATGTGGCCCGTGTGGAGAGGATCATCCTCGAAAATCGACGGCTGAAGGTCGAAGAAATCGAGCGAGAGTTTGGAATATCACATGGAAGTGTTATGAACATCATCCACGACAATTTGGCCATGACTAAGGTCTCTGCCCGTTAAGTCCCTAGAAACCTTACGCCCCATGATCGACTTCAACGTCGTCAAAGTCCACAATGCCAGAGTTGCACAAGCTGCCCTGCGCGAGTGCGGATTCGAGTAGTTCAACCATCCCCGTACAGTCCAGATATGACCCCTAGCGATTACTTTTTATTCCGCCAGCTCTAGGCTGCACTGCGTGGACGCCGGTTTGGGGACGATTAGGATGTCCAGCTCGCCGTCCAGGAGTGTATTGAACAGCAGTTGGAATATTTCTAGATGTCAGGAATTCGAAGTTTCAGGGACAAGTGGCGCGAGTGCATTGGAGTCGAAGGTACTTATATTGAAAAATAATAAAACACTTTTCCTCCGAACTATGTGAAGAGATGTTGTTTGCGAAGCTTTTAGAAACTAATATTATTGGATTATCTATTTTCGAAGTTACAAAATCTTGGTTTGACGAAAATAAAATACTATTAGAAAACTTGGTATTCTGCGCAACAGATGGTGCTCCATCCATGCTTGGTAAGCAGAAGGGATTTATTGCTCATATTAAAAAAATGTCCTTCAATCCTTGCAGTGTATTGTGTGGTACATCGTCACCATTTAGTTGTTAAAAATATTAGTCCTGATCTTCAAGTCATAGTTAGTAGTTATTAAGACGGTCAATAAAATTAAATCTCTAGCAAATTCGATAGACTTTTTCGGAAGTTTTGCATTGATACCGAACAAAAGCACATAAAACTTATTCTCCACACGGAAGTCCGCTGGCTTTCGAAAGGAAAATGCCTGCCCAGATTTGTAAACTCTTTTGATATAATCGCTATTCTTTTTAGAAAATATGGACGAGAAAATTTAGCAGAAGAAATCAGACACCACAAGTGCAACATTTTCTTTTTAGCATGGATTTTTCGAAAGTTCAATGAAGTGAATTGTCACTTCAGCTTCAAGGCAACTTATGCACATTGCTCGATTGTAAACGTGTTATGAGAGCCTTTACTGAAATATTACATGGGTTTCGAATAAAAATACAAAAAAAGATTTCAAAGACATTCCCGAGTAAACCGAAATAAGTGAAAAGATCTCAGAACAAACCAAAAGAAAATATGAAGAATATTTAGTGAAATTGAGAGAAAGCTTCAATATCCGATTCTCAGATGAATTTTCATTTGCAGTCCAGCCGTGGATGATGGATCCCTTCGTTTGCGACATAGAAAGTGTCAATGAAAATATGCAAGAATAATTTATTGAACAAAAATTTAATGATGAAGGCAAGTACAATTTGGAACGAGGTGGAATTACTGAGTTATGGTTATCAAACACATGAAACAACTTGTCGTAGAATGGACTCTCGACGATATACCATATATAACTATTCGTTGAGGGAACAATTCAATTATATTTCGCGTGCGTGGTTATCTGGTTGACCGATATTATTTATCTTCAATATGCTTAAGAAGTGGAACTGAGCTCGAGGATAATAATATGGCTATCATTAATAAAATAGAGTTTTATTAATAAAACTATCAACGACACACAAAACGGAAAATGTTTACATAAACAGAGAATGGAAAGGGTCGTGGGAATATCTGGCTAATCCGAGGATTAAGATTTGAGAGAGATTTAAAAAGGTAAACAAATAAAAATTAAAGGGATGGGATGGTTCGCTAAACCATTTAAAGCACAGGGTAGGGTTGAAGAAAGGTTAAATACTCAAAGGTAATGCTCAGCTTACTTAATTACAAGTTGTTGTGCGAAAGAAGGCGACGCGAAAGAATCTTTGGTCCGCTGGCGAGTTCCAGCCGAAGGGGGGGGATTAAATTATCCTAACGTGACGTCTTGGGGATGAGAACCGTTTCTTGACGAACGGGCTTGAAGAACAATTGCTGTTCTAACGTTGTTCTCTTCTGAACAACAGGGGGGGGGAGAACCGTCTCTTGTCTACGGGCTCAAAGAACAATGGCTGTTCTAACGTTGTTCTCTTTCTGAACAACAGGGGGGGAGGGTGAGAACCATTTCTTGTCAACGGGCTCAAAGAACAATGGCTGTTCTAACGTTGTTCTCTTTCTGAACAAAAGGGCGGGAGGGTGAGAACCGTCTCTTGTCAACGGACTCAAAGAACAATGGCTGTTCTAACGTTGTTCTCTTTCTAAAAAACAGGGGGGCCTTGTGGACTTGGCATCTTGAAGGCTCGAACCTTAGCACTCAAGGGATATTGTCCTCTTCTGGACAAAAATAGTGGATCTCGAGGTAGAGGGCCCCTGGTGCACAAGGTGAGACCGGATCGGCGTGATGTCTCGCGAAGATAATCTGGATCTGATCTGCTCTAATCGGTAAAGTTTCCATATAAATAGTCGAGCCATCCCCTTGGCGTAGGGGACAATGGAGTGGGGCTTCGAGGGAATGCCTAGCCGCGCCTGAGAACATACCTTATCTGCCCATAAGCCTAACTCAATCTGGCGAGATCGACGCATTGGGCGAAACGGGAGGAGGGGGGGTGACCTCCTTGGTTAAATATTGACTCAGGTGGCGATAGGGCGCCCTGCTTCGACGCGAAGAGGCACGTGGGTAGCAACGTGTTTCTAAACAACATGTGATAGCGGTTGAAATTAAGCGGCCTCAGACCGTTCTATCACACAGCTAAATCCAAACATGTGGTCTGAAGTGGCTAAAATACTACTATGCTTTCCAACCTCTTATTTGGTTGAATGTGGATTTAGTGCCGTCAATAAAATTTTGACTAAAGAAATAAATCAAATTGAAATATTTATTCGTGGGGACATTAGACTAAAATTTACAAATTTTAGGCCAAATATTAAAGTTCTAGCAGCAAAACATCAGCCACCAGAATCTCATTAGCGAGCAACGTGAGTAAAATGTAATTTAACTGTTTATCATTATTACAAATAAGTTTGGGCGATTATTTTTTTAAAAATTGGGAAGAGGGGGTATGGAATAAAAAAAGGTTGAGAAACCCTAAGTTCGAAGAATTGAAAGTGTATGAAACGCGGATTTGAGACATTCATATACACATATGCAAGACACACTCACGCAACGAAGTATATGCAACCCCACACAAAAATCAAAACAAATACACACGCATCAACACAAACAATCACATACCACCAAATTCCCATATGCAACCAGAAACACAAGTATATACACACAAAAGCACACACACTCCAAAACAAAAAGATTCAAATCCACCTACACACATCCACACCCATTAACACATAATGGCACACCTGCACCAACCGATTAAAATACACTCATACTCACACAAACATGCACACAACCATTACCACGTAATGACACTTTTTCCTTTTCATTCTCTTCCACATCTCCACGACACACAGCCGCCCACCCCCTACCTGGGCACAAACACCCCTTTCCTTCTCCTACTGGTCCACACCTCCACTAAAAAAAAAACCCTCACACCAACCCCTCTCCTTCTCCTCATTTACACCTCCACTACTCACAGCTCCCCTACACCTGCAGTATATACAGCCCCCCACACCGACCCCTCTCCTCCTTATCCACGCCTCCACTACACACAGCCCCCCACACCTCCACTGCACACATCCCCACACATCTCCAATACACACAGCTCACCCATACCTCTATTACATATACCACCCCCAATACCACCCCTCTCCTCCTCCTACTCCTTATCTACACCTCTACTAAACACAGCCCCTACACCTCTACTACACACGGCTTCCGACACTTCACCACATACAGCCACCCACACCTCCGATACATACAGCTCTCACACCTTCACTACACACAGGCCCCCCATACCAACCCCTTTCCTCCTCCTCATCTACACCTCCATTACACACAGCTCCCCCACGCCTACACTACATACAGCCACCCACACCACCCCTCTCCTCATCCACATCTCGGGTACACACAGCTCCCCCACACCTCCACTATATACAGACCCCTCACACCAACCTCTCTCCTCCTCTACCTCTCCACTACACACAGCCCTCCACACTTCCACTACAAACGGACCCCCCACACCAACCTCTCTCCTCCCCATCCTCCTCCTCCTTCTCATCCACACCTCCAATACACACAGCCCATCACACCTCCACTACACACAACTCCCCACAGTTTCACTACATACAGCCCCCACCTAACCCTGACCTCCTCCACATTTCCACGAGACACAGCTCCCCCACACCTCCACTACATACAGGCTCCTCACCAACCTCTCTCTTCCTCCTTCTCCTCCTCCAGATCTCCACTTTTCACAGCCCCTCCACCAAACCTTCACCTCCTCCTTCTCCTCCTCCTCATCTACACCTCCACTACACACAGCCCTGCCCCCCCATCTCCGCTACACACAGGCCCCACACCACTACTACATAGAGATCCCCCACATCAACCCCACTTATCCTCCTTCGCCTCATCTACACCTCCACTGCACACAGCCTTCCCACACCTCCACTACAAACAGACCCCCACACCAACTCTCTCCTCCTCTACATCTCTACTACACACACATCCACTACATACAGCCACCCCCCCCAGCCCCTCTCCCACTCCTACCCATAAATCCAATTTATTTATAATAAAAAATAATCCCTCTAAATCCCCTTGGTAGTTAGATTCACCGGAAATGAACGGTTAGAGGGGATAACACCTCGCGGAAACAATGAAATCCTACTCCTTTTCTGTCTTCTCCCCGCTCATGACTGCTAGCGCTTATGCCCACTTTGAATACATTCATGTACACCCAAACTTGGTGGAGAAGTGTTCCCATTTGAACCCCTTCCCCGCCTAAAGAAAGAACTCCACCCCGGTTTTCGAACCCTAAAAGTGGATTGAAGTCAATGCTGCTTTTTACGAACGTCTCGTTCGTACTCACGAGTGCCGGGGATCTTTAGACAAGCGCCTTATTCGTACTTAGGGATGTACGTACTCACAATACGAACGCCGTGTTTTATTTAAGTATCAATGTTAACAATAGGAACATTTTGTTCACAGTTACGAGTGCGTGTGTTCGTAACTTGAAGACTTTATTCGTACTCATAAGTGTCGTGTTCGTATGTAAAAGAATTCTCTTTACAATGCGAATATATGTTCGTACTTAAGGGGTACATGTGTTGGTAATTTGAAAACCTTAATCGTAATAACGAGTGACGGAACTCTTGAGATAAATGCTTTGTTCATACTGAGTGTCCGTGCTGTTAATGCGAACACCTTGTTCGTACTTGACATAGGCTGTAATTTTTGTACGAACTCCTTGTTCGTACGAGGAATATCTGTGTTCTTTTTCCTGAAAACGTTCGTACTTATGTACTCAACATTCCTTAGTGCGAACATGTTCTTAATTCCGAGTGTCATTCCTTATTTTTTAACATATTGTTCGTATTTCTGAATTCAAAATTGCGAACAAGCAAACACCCAAAAGTCCTCGATGCAAGGCCAGTCCAGAGGAAGAATGTAATGGTATAAATACAATGATCACATGAAGATTAGCCACCCCAAGCTTTTATGGGGTGGCTTATCTTCATCTGAGAAAGGTTGGGACGAGGGGGCTTATTCTAAGCTGAGAACTGTTAGAATGGGGTAGCTTATCTTCAGCTGAGAACGGTTGGGACGAGGGGGCTTATTCTAAGCTGAGAACTGTTAGAGTGAGGTGGCTTATCTTCAGCTGAGAACGGTTGGGACGAGGGTACTTATTTTCAGCGCAAAACTGTTAGAGTGGGTGGTTTATCTTCAGCTGAGAAAGATCGGGACGAGGGTGCTTATTTTTAGCGCAGAACTGTTAGAGTGGGTAGCTAATCTTCAGCTTAGAAAGGTCGGGACGAGGGTGCTTATTTTTAGCGCAGAACTGTTAGAGTGGGTGGTTTATCTTCAGCTGAGAAAGGTCGGGACGAGGGTGCTTATTTTTAGCGCAGAACTGTTAGAGTGGGTGGCTAATTTTCAGCTGAGAAAGGTCGGGACGAGGGTGCTTATTTTTAGCGCAAAATTGTTAGAGTGGGTGGCTAATCTTCAGCTGAGAAAGGTCGGGACGAGGGTGCTTATTTTCAGCGCAGAACTTTTAGAGTGGGTGGTTTATCTTCAGCTGAAAAAGGTGTGGATGGGGTGGCTTATTTTCAGCTGAGAACTTTTAGAGGGGGTTGGCTTATCTTCAGCTGAAAGTAGTTAGGTTGGGTGGCGTATTTTCAGCTATAAACTGTTAGAGTGGGGTGGCTTATCTTCACCTGAAAACGATTGGATTGGGGTAGCTTATTTTCAGCTGGGAACTGTTAGAGTGGGGTAGCATATCTTCAGCTGAGAAAGTTTAGGATGAGCTGGCTTATTTTCAGTTGAAAACAGTCAGAGTGGGTGTTTTATCTGCAAATGAGAAAGGTTGGGCGAGGTGACTTATTTTCAACTGTAAACTGTTTGAGTGAGGTTGCTAATCTTCAGCTACAAACAGTTGAGTTGGGGGGGGAGCTTATTTTCTACTGAGATCTGTTAGTATGGGGTGGCTTATCTTCAGCTGTGAACGTTTATGGCGATGTGGCCTTTTTTTAGCAAAGAACTGTTAGAGTCGGGTGGCTTATCTTCTGCTGAGAAAGGTTAAAACGAGGTTGCGTATTTTCAGCTGAGAACTGTTAGAGTGGGGTGGCTTATCTTCATTTGATAAAGGGTGGGACTAGTTGGCTTATTTTCATCTCAGAACTGTTAGAGTGGGGTGGCATATCTTCAGCTGAGAAATTTTGGATGGGATGGCTTATCTTCACCAGAGAATGGTTGGGATGGGTGGCTCATTTTCACCTGAGAACGATTGGGATGGGTGGTTTATTTTCAACTGAGAACTGTTAGGGTAGGGTGGCTTATCTTCAGATGGGAAAGGTTGCGACGAGGTGGCTTATTTTCAGCTGAAAACTGTTAGTGTTTGTTGGCTTATCTTCAGCTGAAAACGGAGTGGTTGGGGTGGCCTATTTTTCGCTGGGAATGTTTGAGTAGGGTGGCATATTTTCGGTTGAGAAAGTTTGTGATGAGGTGGCTTATTTCAAGCTGAGAATTGTTATACTGGGTTGGCTTATCTTCAGCTGAAAATAGTTTGGGGTGGGGTGGCTTATTTTTAGCTGAGAAATGTTAGAGTGGGGTGGTTTATCTTTACCTTAAAACGGTTGGAATGGGTGGTCTATTCTCAGATTGGAACTGATAGAGTGGTGTTACTTATCTTCAGCTGTGAAAGCGTGTGACGAGGTGGCTTATTTTCAACTGAGAGATGTTAGAGTGGGGTGTCTTATCTTCAACTGAAAACGGTTGTGTTGTGGTGGCTTATTTTTAGCTGAGAACTGTTAGTGTGGGGTGGCTTATCTTCATCTGTAAGAGTCTGGGACGATGTGGCTTATTTTCGGCTAAGAACTGCTAATATGAGATGGCTTAACTTCAGCTGAGAAAGGTTGAGACGAGGTGGCTTATTTTCAACTGAGAGATGTTAGAGTGGGGTGTCTTATCTTCAGCTGAAAACTGTTGTGTTGTGGTGGCTTATTTTCAGCTGAGAACTGTCAGTATCAGGTGGCTTATCTTCATCTGTGAAAGTCTGGGACGATGTGGCTTATTTTCAGCTAAGAACTGTTAATGTGAGGTGGCTTAACTTCCGCTGAGAAAGGTTGGGACGAGGTGGCTTATTTTTAGCTGAGAACTGTTAAAGTGCGGTGGCCTAGCTACAACTGAAAACACTTTGATGGGGTGGCTTAATTCAAGCTGAGAACTGTTAGAGTGGGGTGGTCTATCTTTAGCTGAAAACAGTTGAGTTGGGGTGGCTTATTTTCAGCTGAAAACTGGTAGAATGGGATCGCCTATCTTCAGCCGAGAACGGTTGGCACGAGGTGACTTAATTTTAGCTGAGAACTGTTAGAGTGGGGTGGTTTATCTTCAGCTGAGAACGATTGCGACGAGGTGGCTTATTTTCAGCTTAGAACTGTTAGAGTGGGGTAGCTTAGCTTCAGTTGAGAAAGGTTGGGACGAGGTGGCGGTGGGACGATGTGGCAGCTTATATTTAAGCTGAAAATGGCTTTGATGGGTGGCTTATCTTCTGCTCAGAACGGTTGGGATGGGGTGGCTAATTTACAGCTGAGAAAGGTTGAATGAGGGTGGCTTATCTTTAGCTGAGAACGATTGGGATTGGTAGCTTATTTTCAGCTGAGAACTCTTAGACTGGGTTGGCTTATCTTCAGGTGAAAAAGGTCGGTTGGTTCATATTTAGGTGTAGATTTCGTGTGGCTTATCTTTATGTAATCCAAAACTAGTATCAATATGTTCAAGTAATAGATTTTAAGTTTCTATATTTAATTAGTATTTATCGATTCTATTCTTAAAAATATTCACTGAAGTCCTTTCCACAACTTCTTAAGAGAGTAAGATATTCCATATTTGAATAACCTGAAACTAGAAAAAATGTGTGCTATAATGGTGTTAAATATTATTTTATAGCATGTTTGACTCAATTATTTCTAGTTGCCGCTCGATTATATAACTAAAAAACACATACTTTATACTATTAAAGCTGTTTTGTATTTAGAAGACTTCGATTAGTTATCCACCAAACGACGATTTTGCATCTGAAATCAGATTTTCAGGTTAGGGATTAAGGTTCTCGCGGTACGCTGAATTCGCTCTAAGGTTGCTATTTCCTTTGGATATGAGGGGACCAAAACTGCACCACGTTGTTAGAATGAGGTCTAACAGGCGCCTCATATGATGGAAGGAAAAAGTAAAACTCTTAACTATGGACGTTATAACCATAGGATGGGGGGGGGGGATACTAGCCACATTTTGCACCCGATGGGGGTTTTGGTGAGCTAGGTGCTTTACTTAAAACATAACAACGTTAAACCTCATCTGCTACGCTTCCTCCCCCCCCCCCCATTTCACTGCTTTATCCAACTTACTTTCAAAAACTTCGAAATTAATATCAATGTCTTTAACATAAACTTGTTCGTGCGGATGAGAGTCAGTTCCCTATATACGAACATTTAGTTCGTAATTAGGTCTATACTAGGACTTATACGTGTAAGTGCAAAGTTTCTACCACGATTTTATTTTGTACAAATAGGGATAGAATAAAGTACTCAGGACCCCGATGGTTCCTTACAGAATATGTGTGTACATATATGTTGGTAAGTATTTGGATATGTACACACGTGTGTATGTGCATTACCAGAAGGAAAGTGAATCTGACGACCATATTCAACCGTGTCGTTTGTTAATACAGCTGCGAGCATCTCATGTAAGTTTTACGCGTGTGTACTTATGAGGGTGTTGGTACCCGTGTGTATTGGTTCGAAAGGATAAGAAGCGGTGTGAAGGCAGAGAGGTAGGCGTGATGGTGTGTGTGGTTGGTTGAATGGCGTAGAGTGAAGGTGCAGCAAGGGTGTGGTCACCGGCCCATCTTCGCGAGGATAAGAAAATATAGAAATGTGCCTCTTCTCTCTCTCTCTCTCTCTCTCTCTCTCCTTCTATACCCTTCGCTCTCTCTCTCTCTCTCTCTCCTTCTATACCCTTCGCTCTCTCTCTCTCTCTCTCTCTCTCTTCTTCTCTACCCTTCGCGCTCTCTCTCTCTCTCTACTTCTCTACGCTTCGCTCTCTCTCTCTCTCTCTCTCCTTCTCTACCCTTCGCTCTCTCTCTCTCTCTTCTTCTCTACCCTTCGCGCTCTCTCTGTCTCTACTTCTCTACGCTTCGCTCTCTTTCTCTCTCTCTTTAATTCTTGCTCTCTCTATCTTTGTCTATATTCCTCTCTTTCTCTACCCTTGCTCGCTTCCTCTTCTCTCTCTCTCTCTCTCTCTCTCTCTCTCTCCTCTATATACTTCTCTCTATCTACCCTTCGCTCTCTCTCTTCTATCTTTCTCTTTTTCTCTATCTACTCTTCTCTGTCTACCCTTCGCTCTCTCTTTTGTTTCTTTCTACTTCTATCTCTTTCTCTCTGTCTCTCTACTCCTCTCTCTCTATCCGTTGCTTTCTATTTTTCTCTCTCTAATTCTCTCTCTTTCTCTCTACTCCTCTTTCTCTACCTTCGTTCTCTCTCTACCTCTCTCTCTCTCTTTCTCTCTACTCCTCTTCCTTTACATTCGCTCTCTCTCCTATCTCTACTTATCTCTCTTTCTCTCTAATCCTCTTCCTTTACCTTCGCTCTCTCTCCTATCTCTACTTATCTCTCTTTCGCTCTACTCCCCTTCCTTTACCTTTGCTCTCTCTCCTATCTCTACTTATCTCTCTTTCTCTCTACTCCTTTAATTCGACTATTCGTTTTATATCTTTTCTCTCTCCTTTTCTCTCTCTTTCTACTTCTCTTTACTCCTCTCTCTCTACCCTTTGCTCTCTCCTCTCTCTTTTCTACTTCTCGCTTTCTTTCTTCCTCTCTTTTTCCCTCTATCTTTCTCTTTCTCTTTATGTCTATCTATCTTTTATCTCACCCTTTCTCTCGTTCATGTAATCACTTCCTCTCACTCGTTGTTTCTCGTTCCCTCTCGTTGTCTCTCTTTCTCCCTCTTTCTATCGTACCCTTTCGTTCTCTCTCATTCTCTCTTGACTTTCTTGCCTACCTAACAATCTTATTTACGTTGGTTTGGATGGTTATTCTTATTTTGTTATGTTTTCAAGTTAAGGGGATAACACATTTATTCATTATTTCACTTTTCAAATTCTTTCATTCAAAATTCTCATTTTTTGGATTTGTATATCATTTTATTGCAAATTTATGCACTTTTTATGGTATAATTATTTTTTTTAGCAACATGACTAGAACATAGTGAAAATTCAGATAATGCAAAATTGTATACATTCGTGGATAATTTTTCTTAGATATGTAAAGTTAATTTGTGAAAAAACAAACAAAAATACACCTTTGATTTTTATATCATTTTATTGCAAGTTTTGTGCACTTTTTTATAGTATATATTTTGTTTCAGCAACGTGATTAGAACATAGTAAAAATTATGATAATGCAAAATTTTATACTTTCGTGGACATTCTCCGTAGATTTTTAAAGTTGATTTATGAACAAAACGCAAAACTATACCAGGCGATTTTAAATATTTGCTAAAAAAAAATGGCGCCTGAGAACTGGTTTATATTTTTAGCATCATTTGAATATTGATTGAACTAAATTCCAGGTCATTCAGAACACCACTACTATTTACCTAACACCCCTTTTTCCGACTGAGAACAAAACTTATAGTTGACCTTGTCCGAAAAATATATGTTTTAGTCCACTATTAACATAAATTTTAATGGAACTAAAGAAAACTGATTTCAAATGATAACGAAATCGCATGTGCATCATTTGCTCGTGAAGTGATTGCGAATGCTTAAATTTAGTAATTCTATAGCCATTTATATGATATGAGGTTTCAAGGATGGGGGGTGAAAGAACCCCATGTATCTCAAAAACGGCGCTGTAGGTTATTATGATTTTTTTAGGAATAAAAGAGCTTTCAATGAGCTTTAATTTCATATATAATAATCTAACGTATTATAAAAATGAAAAAATAATTCGCAAACATCTCGAGAAAATAGACAAAACTATCCACCCTACCTGAAATAACCTTAGGACCAACTCGACAACTTAAAATAATAATAAGCAACCACACCAACTAACCTAACGTTAAAACATTAAAAAAACAACAACAAAAGAATTAAACTTTATCCGAAAACCAAATCGAAACAAAATAAACCACTTAAGAATCTAAGTAACCTCCGAACAACCTCGAAAATATAAATAAGAAAAAAAAACTACTATCTTAACCTTCGAACCACCTTGAAACCATAAAAAAATGAACCTTCCCCCCCCAAATAAACCTTTTTGCCCTGTCTTCATCTTCCAGATTGGTGAGAATAAAAATCATAATCAATAAGGACGATATAAAATACTACGGCGCCATTGTTGTATCACATACTGTTAGAACTTTCTTTCGAACCATCGTTTATTTTTCATCCTCTACCCCATCTATTTTAATAGATGTCAAATTTCCCGAACATTCTTCTCTAAACCGAGTGGCCTTGTTTATGGAGTTGTTTTTCAAACTGAAAACCTAACAGCGTCTGGTTTTTATAGCTCACTCGCTAACCTTACCAATGGATCTTTGGGGTTCCTACTCCGTTCTTGGAGCTATAGTGTGAGTTCAAATAAACCCTTCTCCCCCTTTTGGGTGGGGTAACCTAGCCTTGCCTCAAGTTGGAACAGAGTAGATAGACTTTTAAACTTAGAGAACGCGAGTGAGAGCTCAACTAACAACATCCATAGAGCAAGTCAAACATTTCAAATTTATCTCAGCAGAAAACCCCTTTCCAAACACTTTAAACTTTCCTACAATTTCCAGCTACATTTCAAAGCCTCCTCATCTCATTCGTCAACTTTGTCTTGTTTTATCCATTAAGTATTTTTACTATTGTGAATGGTAACGGTAAGGGAATCAAATTCATACGAAGCGGGGAGGTTAGTAAACCTATTATTATATTTAATCTTCTACGTCGAACTTCAAATTGTTCAAACTTTATCCAAAGTGCAATCGTGAAGATTTGATTCAAACTTAAATATCAAATATTTAAAGTTTTAACCGAAATCCTATTTTACTTCCAGATTTTCTAATGATAGAATTTGTGAACTATAGCTATTTTCAGGTACCTTTTCAAAAGGCCAAAATTTTTTCAGACTAAAAATGAATTTATTTTAGATTGTTTCATACATTTCCAGCATTAACACCAAATGGGTACTTTGACTACATTCCTCAAACTAGGAGTCCCGAATTAACAATACACTTAAAATTCATAAAGCAAGTAACGCTTGTCTAAACTTCAATATAAGTGCTAGTTGTCTGCCTACCAATTGCTCACCTCGAAAATGTCCTTCAGGAATTTCCAGTAAACAATTTTAAACAAAAAAAGCTCATCTGAATATTTGACTCGCTCTTCAAATCGGTATACAACAATTTTACCCTAAATTCCTTTTTTGGACAAAACCAGGAATTACATATTCTTCTATGTATGTATTCTGTTACCTGTTCTAAAATTAGGACAATAACAACTATCAAAGATAAGATTTCTTCTCCACTAGAATTAAACAATACGATACAACCATCATTGGGGCTAACTATCAATAGTCTAAGAAAGTTGTTTCGGATTTTTTTTCAACCGACGTAAACAAAAATAAAAACAGTTTAAATAATCAAAATTAATTCTACAATATAGTTTCCCCTCGTTTCAGAAAGTTCTTTCCCCCAAAAATAAAACTTTCTTTATGCTCTTTGAATAAAACTCTTCATGCTTTGGAGCAAAAGGAACTGTTGAAGTCTCTTTGATTATGTCCTTTTCGAAGAAGTTTTCTTTTCCAAACTGATTATAATAAAGACCGCAAAGGTGAGGTATACGCTGCACAACCAGGAAGAGATCAAGGGCGATTAGTGGAAAGCATCGTACGTTGGTCAGCTACAAAGGAATTGTATTTCTGCAAGTCAATGGATGGTCACACATCGCACGTGTAAGGTGAGATACACTCAATAATCTTGGTTTGCACCTGTTATCACATTCGCCGTATTTACCCTTCGGATTACTCCCATTTTGTGTTTTTAGGTAATCGGATTCGCAATGATTCTTTGATAAGGACTCCTTCGAAGAAACTTCAACATTTTTTTATGGCTTCAAAAGACGTTATGGTTGCTTCTAAAGCGTTTTGTCCAGGCGTCAGATACCTTTATTATGACGGGAATAGATATTTGCAAAAGGAGGCAAACTACTTGGTAGATTAAATTCTATTCTCTGATTTGTGCTTTCATTTAAAGGCGTAGGTTAGAAAAAGAAGACGAGCGAACCTTCCCCGGATATCTGATATTTCCCATTAATTGCATCTTCCTTTGTTCACAGTCCTGAATCTTTCTTCGACCAATACCATCTAAGGTGTCGATGAAATGGGGTTCCTTTGTCTATCTTCTTCTTTTTTTTGGTATTAATGACGATACCGACCTGAGTTCTTTCACTGTGGATTAATATCAGGAAAAGCTGTTGCGTCAGGTGTGATAATAATAATAATAATAATAGTAATGATAATAATACTAATAGTATTTTTAATAATAATAATAATAAACATAATACTACTACTAATAATAATAATCATACTACTACTACTAATAATAATAATAATCCTACTACTGTTACTACTACTAATAATAATAAACATACTACTACTAAAAATAATAATCATCATTATAATACTATTACTACTAATAATAATCATACTACTACTACTACTACTAATAATAATACTAATAATCATACTACTAGTAATAATAGTAATGATACTACCACTATTACTACTACAATTAGTAATAATAATAATACTATAAGAATAAAGACCCATCCGAATATACAAGTTGTTTGGGGGGGTCTTTTTTTAGCTACATCTTTTCTAATTATTTATTTATTAAGCCCCTTCCCCTTATTTTAGGGTGGGGCTACCGCGACTGGATAATGAAAGAAACATAAAAATCAGAATGACATTAACTAGCAAACCCGAGGTAAGCCCGAAGGCAATGGGGTTCCGTCCTCGTTGGTAGGAAAATACCAGGAAGAGTGGTAGTACTTGTGTTTTGACACCAACCAACTAGTAGGGAAATGTTCGTGGCCCAAGGGAAAGTCTCCCGCTTAACATCAAGAGGATTGGAAACGCCTTTCGGTGGATTCTTGGAGACGGGGGAGTGATGTGTGGTGTGCGTGGAGGAAAGCAATAAATGAGAGTTATAATTGGCTGATTTGTGATTTTTTGCTACATAGTGGTTAGGGAGAGACGTTCATTTAGTACTGTAGATTTTGTGTTGCTGTAGCATGGCTACAGTCATCGTCTTCGCAGGTGTTCATCGGGAAACGACCAATAATTCCTTTTTCTGAAACGGAGGCTTCTGCTAACACGGAGAAGACAGATAATTATAAACACAATTCAATGTATAAATAAATAAATGATGAAATACGACTCTATATTAATAAATTCAAAGGAGATATTTGCCCTGAGGGAAAATAAAAAGCGATCTTATGGAACTAATTTGGCCCCGTGTTTATTCAATTCTTCTCCCCCCACCCCTTAATGTGATCAGTCACGTAAACAAGGTCAGCAGACCAAAGTCGGGTGCTCTCAGTTAGTCTGACTTGTGACCTTACGACCTTCAAAACTTTCATTAATTCCAGGACTAACCTTGGAAGGACCTTGGCAATTATATCATCCGAAAGAGAATGTAAAACAACATAAGGGTTTCAAATTTCGTTAGAATCGACCGAATAGTTACGGTGTTATTGCCAAATAATTCCTGGACTAACCTTGGAAGGATCTTGGCAATTAGATCATTCAGAAGAGAATGTAAAACAACATCAGGGTTTCAAATTTCGTTAGAATCGACAGAATAGTTACGATGTTATTGCCAAAAAGCCAATTTGGAAAGTAAACTGGTTACCAGCCGACCGGCTACGTCCCGATATAGTTGTTTATAGTCTCGGGCGACTGAAAAAATATTTTCCTTTTCTCTCTTTGACATCCTATTTTTTAACATAAATTAAGACTGCAATTCTGCAGCCGGCATGTGTATATTTCGTATTTGCAACCACGGCATATTTCTCTGTTTAATCCCTATTTTTAATGGCCTAACTTTAGACTGTAATAAAACCGATTTGTGATCCTGTTATTAGCGCACAAATTTCAACGATGTAGATGAAGCCATAGCGTAAACTCCCCAAAATTGGTGAGTTCTCATTTCGTATCTTGATTCTCCCCATCCAAATTTTAACAGTATCGTTCCAAACCCACAAAGCAACCAGTGGCTTTAATTGGCAATGCTGTGTTCTCACCTCTCATATTTTTTATTCTCTCTTTTTTAACTGGTTTAATTAATTTTTTGGGTGGTCTCCTTTGTCTCGGTTCAAAACTCTACCACAGGTTTAGCCGAGGGCTGTAAATCTAATAGGGAGTTACGCTAATTAATTAATTACCGGCCTGTAAATTCCGCCCGCGATCGGTCGTATAAAAATAATAAATTTATGGATGCGTTGAAACTTCCAAAGCAGCCATATTATGACGTCAGAGAGCGGAAGAGTAAACTAACGCTTAGGCTAAGGCAGGAAGGGCTTCTGCACGTAGATGAGCGAACGCACGCACGCACGAATTTGAGGTGGGAATGACGTACATATACGCAAATTGACACTTATTATTTAATAAAATATTTATTGTTAATTATTTAATAAAAGAAAGCCGTTGGCCGGCAATAATTTTTCGTTGTTTTTCGTTTACTAATGAAATAATAATAATAATAATTCAAGCCATGATTTCGCCAATCCCTCTCCGTGCGGAAGGAGTTTATGCTCGTAACCAGCCCTCCTGGCTGTTGCCCTCCGGCCTTTTGGGGACTTTTAAACCGCTTTTTTCAACCCCCTTCCATAAGGGTTTTACTAATTTGTTTAAACATCTCCCTTGATCTCCCTAAAAAGAAAGAAAAAACATAAATACACTAATTTTTTTTAAGAGTTAAAAAGATTTTTATCTATGTAATTCATAATAAATAACCGATGTTATAAAGTATTTAAATAGACAAATTTTGAAATGCTCTAAACTATTGCCCCTAAACCGCTTGTTTTCAACCACCTTTCATAAGGGTTTTAACTATTTGTTTAACACACTTTTCTTTAGCTCATAAAAAGAAAGAAATAAATAAATACACGAAAAAATAAATAATAATCGATTTTCTACGGTCTAAACTCAGCTCACGTTTCCCTGGACATCCAAACTAAGATATTTTTTTCTTTTTAATCTCATTCTAAAAAGATAGAGTGAGTGATGAGAAGTTCCTGCTGAATGTGGCATTTGTGAGGCGGTTAGGGTCCGCTCGTGGGAGAGGGGTATGAGGTATATAGAAGGGGTGTGTTGGGGTGAGGGAGCTCGTGAGCGAGTTTTAATCTGACTTCTTCCGGTTTCCAGACAGGTCGTCCGGCTGCCGGCTTCTTCCGCTCAAACGTCATCCGATTATTCCTGGCCGGAAGAGAGGGTGAGAATGAGATGACTGAAGGAATTAAATAACAGTGAAAGGAAATAGAAGAAGAAGAAGAAGAAGAAAGAAGTACAGAATTATTGACTAACAAAGACCTTCAAATCCACTTGTGAGTCAAAGCGTGAAAAATAATGAAGGGAAGGGAAAAAAAACTACCCTTATTTACATAGACTCTAACACCATTCGGTTGTTCTGGTAATTTAATTTTTTAATTCAATATTTTTAGCTTAAAAACAACATCAATTCGAGGCCAACATAATCAATAACTAACTCTATACTAATTAAGAGGCACGATGAAAAGATTTAGCAACTAAGGCATTACATGTGACTAGTGAATGATGCGAGACTTATTGTTATTTTTTGATGACTTTTCAACTTTAATGCCTAAGAGGACAAAATAAAGTCACTTAAAAAAATATAAATACAATATAAAATATTGAAATTGTTGGTTGGTAAATTATTGTATCGCTTAGTGGCAACTTTTTAGTCTACAATTTGCGATAATTAGTCCCTGAAAACATAATCAAGCTCTGCTTTTATTATATTATTTGTTTCTTACTTTATACATAAAATTTAAGTAGTAAAGGGTTAAGCTGATAATATGCTACGATCGGTACAGTCATGTTTCAAGAAACATGTTTATCTTTTCTTTTCTGAAAAAAATATATATAAATATAGAGTTCCAACCCTAATCGCTGGGAGAGTATTCCAATTAAAGGTAATCTTATAAGTGAAAAAATTTACCTCAACTCGTTCAAGAAGGAAAATGAGCAATTTGGCTTGTAACAAAAGTTAATGCCTATTTATCTAATCTATTCCTTAAAAAAATATTTAAATATAGACTTTTAACTCCAATCGCTGGAGAGCATTCCAATTAGAGGTAATTATATAAGTGAAAATATTTACCTCAATCATTGCCTCAAATCGGTTTGCAAGGAAAATGGACAATTTTGCTTGCAACAAAATCAATGCATGTTTATCTAGTCTATTACAAAGAAAAAATAGAGATGGACTTTCAATTAGAACCAATTGGAAAGAATTCCAATCTAAGGTTATCTTATAATAAAGAAATTTTGCCTCAATCGTTGCCTGGAATCGTTTCCATCGAATTTAAACCTATTTGATGTCGGGGTGTGGCAGGGTCGAGTTGAAAGACGGCTTACGATTAAAGTTAAACAACATCACATGTGGTTAGTCGCCGGGAAAAGTCCGGACTTGGATCGTCTTCGCACTGTCATATGCTGAAAAGTTTCTTGGTTCGGATAACAACGTAGGTTCTCGCTGAAATATAAAAGAACTTAAAACAAGTGTAGCTCGGTTGTAAAATATCGAATTATTTATTTGTATTTGTTCTGTTATTACATTTAAGCGCTCGTTAGAAAAATAAATAAAAATTAATATTGTCAATCTCTTTGCTAAATTTAAATATCCTAATCACTTCCCCACGAAGTGGCCAATTCCTTTGAGATGGCAAATTTAGCACCTTAAGTCTTCATACGTACGCTAGGTTAATAAATAAATTCCGGAAAAAGTGTTGTCATATAACGTTGAGCGTTCCCCTCTATATCAATATTCCTACGCAAAAAAGGTAACCATAGATGCGGTTACTGTAAAGCAATAATTAATATAATCAGGGTTCGTTAGAAATGACGGTCAAAGTAGGGGTCGAAGTAGGGAGCGGTTTTATTTATACCTTAACACCAACCGCACCAAGTTTTACTGATATTTGACCAAGGACACCATTTTTGGGTAGCATACCCAAGCTATAGCTGAACGATCGACTTAAATAATGGGACACCTAAGTCTCTACTCTTATATACCAAAGTTTCTCGAAATGAGGGTTCAGTTTAGGTGTCTTACAACTTTGGCACAAGGTTTTGAAAGTCATTTGATATTAGTACTCCAAAATTGCGTCCCTTTGGTCTGCAAAGGGAAGGGGGGGGGAGGTAACTGTAATCTTATGTACCTAGATGAGCAGCATGCCTTCCCGGCACCACTTTCCCAGAAAGTCTCGAACAAGATTGAGACTAACTAGGTTTAATTCTATTTTTTTTACTCATTTTCCACCCAATTCATTACAAGTTTTATTTCACTTCTTGGCTGGGGTCCTAATATAGCAATCCATCACCGACCAGTCCATTCATTCTTGGCGGGGGACATAAGGAAGAGAAATCTGGTTCACCCATCCCTCTTGGTTGGGTTTGGTCGGTTTTAATATGTCTGGATTCCTTATACCCTCTTATTCTTCTACTATTACTCATTTTCTTTCCATTATCTATCCTTTTACCTACCCACAAGTTGTCAGTTGACATATGGAGGTTTGCCTACCCTCCTGGCCTCAATGCCTGCCAGAGACCTGCAGCTTAAACATTACTGAAACCTGATTGATTGGATTTGAAAGACGATGAATTCTACAGAAGATTTTGCGGTAATTTAAAATTGGTGTAATTAAGTATCCCATTTGGCATATTTGGGCCCTAGGTGGTTAATATCGTACACTATATTGCCTTCCCCAAACTTCACTACTTTCTTTAAAGATTTCAGTTTAGTAAGTTTCTGCGAGATAAGGCCTCGTTGCTATTACGCCTTTAATTATAGCATATGTGGGCAAAGGGCGGCCTGCAAAGGCTTTTCATATGTCTCGCGTTTCATTTCAGAATTCGACCAAATATTGAAAATTAATTAATTAACATTTTGCCCAAATCTTATTTTATTTTGAGTCACGTGTGAGGGTAATCGCGGGCGACTCTACATCTCACTATGTCGGTCGGTCGGTCCCCATGTTGCTTTTTTGTTTTTGTAATAACATTGTAACTATTCGGCCGATTAAACGAAATTTGAAACCCCTGTGTTGTTTTACATTCTCTTTCCAATGATAGAATTGCCAATGTCCTCCCAAGGTTGGTCCGGGAATTATTGAAAGTTTTGAAGGTCGTAAAGTCATTAATCAGAATAAGTGAGAACACGCCACTTTTGGCGAGCAGACATTGTTTATTTAAGTGCTGGATTCTTAAATTAGTTACATTCAACTATATTTAATTCGAAGATAAAATTTTCTTCTTAAAAAAAACGATAAGTTATAAATACTTATTCTCATTACCCTAATCTACACGCTCTCTTTCGCTCGGGGAAGTTAAGCTACGTTGACTGTGGTTAGTACTTGGATGGGAGACGCGTGAGGCCTGATATAGAATTGTAAATCGTGGTTCGGATTCCACGTTAAGTTGTAGCTCCCCACACTGATATAAGTCTGGAAACCGCTTAAAGAGGGTGGCCAAAGAACGGAAGAAATTATCCTTATTAATGTGTAGCTCTATCTATGACTATGTAGTCTATGGTAACATATTGACAAAGGTAATTGCGGTTATGTATTCGAAAGTTGCATCCAACTGTTTAGGTGCAGCCCGCAAAGCTTTACATAAACTTCAATGTGACCCGCAAAGCTTTACATAAGATTCCTTGTGGTGGCCCGCTGGTTAAAATTATTGCCCCCCCCCCCCCTGGATTATAGGGGCGATGGGAGTTTGGGGGATCAGGCGACTCATCTACATTTCAGTACAGTCCCAAAGAGTTAGGAGCCCCTTATTCCTATTGGAGGAAGTTGGGGCCAATGCCCCATTGGTTGAGGGGAAAGGACGAAATGCCCCCCCCCCCCCCCCGCAAGCCCCCTTCTCCACGGCTGAATAAATCTCCGGCAAAATCCCCAGCAAATCCCAGTACACGATGCCGGATGAAACGAGGGGAAAAGGTGTTGATTTCTCCTTCGTTTGGGGGACAAGTGGGGTCGCTTTCCCCGCGAGACTCCGCTCTAATTACGACAGATGCTGTGTGTATGAATGTATGTGAGAGAGAGAGAGTAGAAAAGATAAGAGAGAGAGAGAGAGAGAGAGAGAGAGAGAGAGAGAGAGAGAGAGAGAGAAAGAGAGAGAAAGAGAGTGATATTCCTTTATTAATTGGGATTCGTCATCATCTCTTACGGTGTGCTCCCTGGGGCGTTGGAGTGCGCGCGAGAGAGGGACAGACATCTGCAGTTGTTCATCGCTGTTGTGACGACGAGGGATTAAGGGAGACACGGTGGAGAGGGGAGGGGGGGGAGTTCCCTGGAGTCCCACTCAATGGGTTTCTATCGAGGACCCTTGGGGCACGTGGGGTGTGGGCGAATGGATGAGACCGGGAGTTATGATTTATCGTCAGAGGGCCATGAATTCGCAGGGGTAGGGGAAAGTGAAGGGGGCGGGGTCTTTGTTTCAAATTCCCCTCCATTTTCCCCCATAATCTAAGCTTCTTTAGGCTAAGCCAAACCAAGGCTTGGCCAAAATGCGCGCATCAAAGCTATAGTAATCATTTAGACTTAGGCTATCTTATCTTCCATTGCCGACATTGTATCTACATACAATATATGTACATACTGTTCGAATGCCATCCATGTACGGAATTTTTGCGAATTAGGAAATATCATTTCCGGAGAAATTTTTCCCGTTTTCTGTTTCTTGCGGTTTGTTGGATATATATATATATATATATATATATATATATATATATATATATATATATATATATATATATATATATATATATATATATATATATATATATATATATATATATATATATATATATATATATATATATATATATATATATATATATATGAAAAGAAAGCTCAAAGTGCACCTAAGTGTCAAAGTTATGCAGATACACCCACAAAGGAAAAGGGAAAAACGATTCCGAGCGCTTTGGTCTTTATACTAAAAGACCCTTTCCTGGCGATGAGCGTCGCGGTGATTTTAGCGAAGCGTGCTTAATGACAATGACACAAGTTCAAATCGAATTCCTTTATTAATTTTCTTATAAAGGTTAAAATAGTTTGCCCCTACTTTATGTTACTATATCTCCCATTTTCTTTCTTAATCTTTAATGGTACACGTAATAATAATTTTCTTAGCGTTTTTCCGGGTTGTGTTACCAGTTTTCATTTCTTTGGACCATTAAAATACATCTATTATATATCTTATATATATATATATATATATATATATATATATATATATATATATATATATATATATATGGTGAATATACCGTATTCGCAACATATACATACCCTATATGTATACAAAACCCACGCACCATCTATATGTACACCGTTAACACTCTATACAGAGTGGTGATAAAGTCCCTGACCAATATTCCTTTTTGTATACTAAATATATCCGATATACACATCGCATTATACATATATATATAATGTACTAACAGACCCTATAGACCCCATCCGTTCACTATGTACGCACCCTATTTCCAGCATACATGCAGTGTCTACCCTATACACACACACACACACACACAGAGCATCATCATATAGATACCATCATCTCTCTTTCTCCATCTCGGGCGATGATGGGCGACCGGTGTCCCTCCAAAGGCGGCCGCGGTGGAAGGGATTTTGGAACTTGAGCTCAACGTGTTCGACGCTCATTGAGAAATAGCTGAGATGTGTTCACCCTACGAGCACTACTTGTTCTTCTTATTCTTTAATACTTCTTGTTTTACTTCTTCTTTCCATCTTCTTATTTATTTCGTCTTTTATTCTTCTTCTTAGATACTTATTTTCTCCTTCTTCTTTACTTCTTCTCCTTCTTTACTTTTTCCTCTTCATCTCCTACTTCATCTTTACTTCTTTTTCTGCTTCTTCTTCTTCTACTTCTTCATTTTCTTCTTCTTCTTCTTTTGGTTCTTCTTACTTTTCCCTCTTCTATACATGTTTTCTTCTTCTTCTTCTTTACTTCTCCTTCATCTTCCTTTTTTCTTCTTAGTTACTTCTACCGATTTTCTCCTTTTTCTTCTTGATTTCTTTTAATTATTCCTCTTCTATACTTGTTGTTGTTGTTCTTATTCTTCTTTACATTTTATTTACTTATTTATTTCTTCTTCTCCTTCTTCTTTACTACTTATAATTTCTCCTTATTCTTACTTGCCTTTTCCTCTTATTTTTTCTTCTTCTTTACTTTTTGATTATTTACTTCTTCTTTACCCCTTTTTCTTCTGTTTCTTCTTTACTTTTTGATTATTTACTTCTTCTTTACCCCCCTTTTCTTCTGTTTCTCCTTTACTTTTTGATTATTTACTTCTTCTTTATTCCTTTTTCTTCTGTTTCTTCTTTACTTTTTGATTAGTTACTTCTTCTTTACCCCCTTTTCTTCTGTTTCTTCTCTACTTTTTATTACTTACTTCTTCTTTACCCCTTTTTCTTCTGTTTCTTCTCTACTTTTTATTATTTACTTCTTCTTTACCTCTCTTTCTTCTGTTTCTTCTCTACTTATATTATTTACTTCTTCTTTACCCCTTTTTCTTCTGTTTCTTCTTTCCTTCTTCTTCTCTTTGCAGCTTCCGTTCCAAGGGCCACAGACCACTCGATATGAATATACGTCACCAGATACCCGGAAGCTCTCGTTGGTTCAGTGGAAACGACGTTTAGTTTCTAGCATCGAGACCCTGTTTCGATCCCTGCTGGGGCGTCATGACCCTCCGCTCATTGGGGGATACGCTGAAACCTCCATCCGCGTGGATAAGGAACAACTTCCCCTCCCCCCCTCCGCGCCATCAGTGGGAGACACTCGGAGATCGGTCTAAAGCGAGGAGACCAAAATCGCTTCAAGAAATCCCGGAAAATCCTCAAGATGAATGGACCAAGAGGAGTCCAAAATCCCTTCCAGAACTCCCGGAAAATCCTCAAGATGAATGGACCAAGAGGGATCGGAAATCCCTTCCAGAACTCCCGGAAAATCCTCAAGATGAATGGACCAAGAGGAGTCCGAAATCGCTTTAAGAACTCCCGGAAAATCCTCAAGATGAATGGACCAAGAGGATTGCGTAACCGTGGTATCATTTGGTCTGTCACTGTTGGCAGAGGTCAGAGCATCATCGAGAATAAAAGCCTTCATACTAAATAGTAATTACTTATAACTTGTATACATGTTTTCCATTGATAGTTTAATCGTTATATTTGGCTAGAAATTTGTTTACGCCTCTGTTCAGGTGATTTTTGGACACTTCGCTTTTACTAATGAATCCCTTACCTGCCAATATCTTTCGTTTTAGTCATCCAATTCGGTATAGCTTTGACCGATACGTACTTTATACATATAGATTACCGTGAGCCATTTTTGGAAACTTCTAATTTGTTCTTGCAAGAGTTATGGAAGATATGATAGAAATACGAGTCGTTCTGATCTGAACTGAATGGACGGTATTGTATGGATATGATAAGCTCGAGATTGAATTCTACCCATCGAAGTAGTTAGGCAAGTTTTGACAATAGGAAAGATCTTCCATCAGGCCCTCATCTGCCTGCGGTTGCTAGACGTTGTTAGGTGCTCTAATCTTTGTCTTTATGGAGTGCTCCGCTCCGAATGGGCAGAGCGAGAAAGGAAGTCAGAAAAATTCTTGAAATTGGTGGGGATTTGTATTCAAAATTTACCGAAAATATTATTTTCTTCGCTCGTTAAATTGGAAAGTTAATTATACCGATGAAAATATAGAAATAGCCAATTGGGTTAATAATTATAAGAAAACCGGTAATTGCTTAGAAAACAAATTTAATCGTTCCATTTGTGTCGAGCACATTCTTGCGAATCCATTTATATAGAATTTATTGAGCTGTCGATGTTACTATTAATATAATTACAGTTTGAAAGTCAATATTTTTTCCCTTCCTTGTGATGACGTCACGCCGAAGTATTTTTGCAAATAATTGGTAAAGTGACGTCACATTGTCTACGTAACTTATTTCCTTACCTTTTGTCCCTTCTGCCTCCTGTATCTGATTGAGCATCTTTGCGTTATCATTTGTAGTGGATCTGAAATATATTTCGAAGACCTTGTAAAAGGCGTTTACAGTGATCTAAATCGTGCATGAGCACTCGCCAAATTAGAGAAAAAAATACTCTTCCAAAATTATTAAGAGTAAACTCACTTTTTCTCGCTTTTCTTTGATTCTTACAATATCATCTTGCATCCTACAAGGATCCGTTTAATTAAACTAAACCATCCCGATGTTTTCCAAATACTTGTCCAGTGTACTTGTAAATCAAGCCGATAAATTATTATTGACTGCTGGCGCAAAGGTCAGTCAGTTCATACATCTTGCCCGACTCCACAAAAATCGATCCAAGGTTGTTAATTTAGGTAGCGTGAATTTCACATGGTCAATATTTGATACAGGTCCCAGCGGAGTTCCATTATTTGTTAATTATACTTTCAATCTATTCTAGAAATAGGCATATCTGAATTGTCTTTTGTTATTTATTCGGCGATTAAAGCATAATTTTCTGAGTTATTAGTACTTGAAAGTAGTATTTTCCAAGGCATACTGTTAGAGAGAGAAGGTTTACCCCCCACCCCACCTAAAACCCAACGTCTACCTGTGGCACCTAAGATACACCTGCACGGCCAGACAGCCACAAGGGAGCGGCGAAATTTTCGCGGGTTTGCATAATCCGTTTTGCGTTCCATTCCTCGCCGTCGCACCGTCTGATTGGCGCCAGACCCACGGCGCCAAGGGCCTTTGCGCAAAGCTGTAATCCGCCGAGTCTATCCCTCGTCCCTGGCGCGCCAAGTCTAATGAGAACCCGTCCCTCTTTTGGGGGCCCTCGGCAACCCGCTTTCGCCGAGGCAGTTTAAATACTTCTAGAAAAGCTTTGAGAAACAAGTACCATACAGCCCCATCTTGGTTAGCAGCCACGTACAGTCTCGTACACCCTGCTTCGCCTACCAACCGCTTCCAGCTTCGAACGCGACGCGTCATCTTTATCTGGCCTTGCTCGTATCTAAGGCCAGAGTTCCCGCCGACAGACGACAGACACGGACAGGCATCTATCAATCGGTTATCGAGTTCGATCAACAACTGGAGTACTCTCTCGCTCATTTCTCAGCAAGGTTAAACAAGAAGGAATCTTGCAATTTAACTTTGCAGTGCCCCGTTTACTCGCTGTATTTAAGCCTCCAGTCAATTAAGCTTTACGTGAGTCTCCCCAATAATTGCACTCTCCCATTTTCTCTGGAAGCCATCACCGTGCACCCTCTCGCGGACTCTCGTACCCATCGAGTCATTTGTCCCCGCCCCCCCGTTTGGTACCACGGGTCTCATTTTATTTGTCAGTTTTTACTTGTGCTATTAATATTTTCTTTGTATATAGTAAAGTTATATATTTTTCTACCATTAGTTTCTCGAATCCCAGAACCTCTAATAATTGATTATTTAGGCCAACCGCACTCGACTCTGTTTATTTAGCCCTCGCACTGGGATCTGTATCATGATTCTCTGCCGTGCCGGTGTTCACGGTCACCCTACGACAGATATGTTAACCTCGAAATTGAATTCCACCCATCAAAGTAGTTAAGCAAGTTTGACAATAGGAAAGATCTTCCAGCAGACCTTCATCTGCCTGGGGTGAGAGGAATATAATAAGTTGAGAGTGAGAAAGGAATAATGAAAACACAGTCGCCCATATGGCATACAGAACAATAATCCTTGACATTATTTTTCTGGTCCTTAGCCTTCTTGCATGTTTAATGGACATTCACATGTGTTTCCTAATAGGTCATCTTTACATTTAAAAATTACTCACGTCGATTTTTAAACATATTACATGAGGTGCTTTCTATTAATTAGCGATGAAGATTATTCCACGTTTGTGTGTTTTTATAAATGAAGCAGTTTTGATTTATGGCCATGTTGAAGCAAGTGTTTGCCCTATCGCTCATCTCGAACAGTATTTTATAATTTATATTAGTGAATGTTTTTAAGATTTTAAATACCTTGATTAGTTTTCCACATAATCGCCAATTACAAAGGATAATAAGTTTGAGGAGAAAAGCCTTTGTTCGTACGGTTTGTTTCTAAGCTCAGGAATTAGTTTAGTTGCCGTAGCTTGCAAATTTCCAACAGCGCAATGTATTGGAATAAAGAGACCAACAGTGCTCTCTGTCATCGGATACGTCCTTTGATCAAGATAACCTCCGGCTCCTCCAGATACTAAGTCTCGGTGTTAAAGTTATCTTCTCCCACCATACTACTAAAGTAATTTTGATCCCCCTAAACATACAGCCCCCATGGAAAGATGGAATGTCGACAGTGTACAGAAAAGGGGTGTGTACTGGAGGATTGAAGTCATTACTATAAAAGGGAATAGATACCACTATACAATCCAGCGGTATTGTTTTATAATCGGGGGATATTATACCAATGAAAATCACAAGCAAAATTAGAGATAGTTTATACTAGAATGAAAGTCACAAGCAAAATTAGAGCTAGTTTATGCTAGAATAAAAATCACAGGCAAAATTAAAGATGGTTTATGCTAGAATGAAAACCACAAACAAAATTACAGCTGGTTTATGCTCGAGTGAAAATCACAAGCAAAATTAGATCTGGTTTATGCTAGATTAAAAACCACAAGCAAAATTAGAGCTGGTTTATGCTAGAGTAAATATCCTGATGTGAGATAGGGTAAGATAAAAATAAAGCGAGGAAAGCAAGGCCGAAATAGAGCTAAGGTATGCTTGAAATCTCGAAATTATTAGGATAACAAGACCAAAAGTAGAGGTGCCATCTCTTACCCTAAAAGTCTCGAGAGTGGGTAGAAACTAGTAGATTTTTATAGGCTAGAATACAAGTCTCGAAGAAAGTAAAACCAAAAACACAGCTGACTCTACTAGGCTAATTGTTTAGGGAAAACAACGTAGATACTAGATTTTACAAAGACTAGAAAAAAATCGAAGAGAGAATGATCTAAATAAAAGTGGTTTACGCCAGATTAAAAAGCAGGATAAAGGATAGAACACAGCAGATATAGCAATGCCTATAATTAAAGTGTGGACGAAATAATGACTAAAAAAAACAATATGAAAAAAAAGGAGTCGTCATCCAAAATTTGCGCACAAGCTGAATAAAAATCACATGGATCACAAGAAAAAAATGGGGCTTGCTTACGCTGGTCTTAAAATCTCAAGGGAGTTTAGAGAAGCGTTTCCCAACCGAGGGCCACATGGTCTTCTTAGGGCCAAGGCACATTTGAAGGAGAAACAGGAAAAATTTCAGATTTACAACTGCCAAGGAGTTCATGAAGGTGGTCACAGGACTCGGCTTATCAACAGCCTAAATTATAGTTAGGCCAATAGATAATTTTAATTTATGTAGTTTAATTACATTTAAAAAAATCTTACTACATATATTTTCCTCTATTTAGATATTTTATAATAGAATTTTAATTTATCTATTAACAAATATTTTGTATCTTACTGCTTATTGTGTAAAAGAGAGTTAATCTGCTTATTACCACTGAATCTAATGCTTATGGGGGCCACAGAAAAAGGTTCCTAAGGGGGCTATAAGCCTAAACCTGTTGCGGAACCACTGGTTTAGAGTATACTAGATTTAGCATTGTCTAGAATAAAAGCCTCGAGAGAGCATAAAGACTCCTCATTGGCCTAGGCTAGAATTAAAATGTCGAGGAAAGCAAGGCCGAAATAGTGAAGGATTATGCTAGCCTAAAACTCTCCAGAAAGGATAGAGCTTAGTATGATTGTATAGGCCAAATAGAACTCAGGAGAAGAGCAACAACAAAATAGAAGATGATTATGCTATACTAAAATCTAAATAAAGGACAAGTAAGCGGTTAATATAAAAGTACGAGGGGGGAAAAGTCCAAAGTTGAACCGGATAAAGTAGAATAAAACTTTCAACAAAGGCAATTCCAAAACAGAGTCGGTTAAGGGTAGAATAAAAATATAGATTTCAAAGATTTGAAGAAAGATCTACAGACAAAAATGAGGTACCATCTGTTAGCTTGAAATTCATGAGAATGGATAGAGACTAGTAAATTTGTATAGGCTAGAATAAAAGTCTTGAAGAAAGTAAGACAAAAGATAGAGGTGTTGTTCGTTAGCCTAAAAGTCTCGAGAATGGATAGAGACTAGTAGATTTGTGTAAGAGAGAATAGAAGTCTTGAAGAAACCAAGACCCAAATACAGCTAGAGTATGGTAGCCTAAAAGTCTCGAAAAGGGATAGAGACTAGTAGATTTGAATAGGTTAGAATAGAATTCTTGAAGAAAGCAAGACCAAAGTCGAACTTGCTTAGGTTAGACTAAACATCTCGAGAAAAGCATTGGAACTAATATATAGTTTTACTTTTCCATTCGTTTTTTTTTATTTACGTGATAAGAATCGATTTTATAATATTTAAATTATTATAGATTTATCAAAAAGTCAATATTTCATAAATAATAAGAAAAAAAAACTGAATTCCTTCGCTGAATCCAAAATCGCGCTCTGGTCCTATCTCTGAACGAGGTGAGTTTCAGTCTCTGGAGCTTTGCTATTCGATCAAAAGGTTAAAATGATGATAAATATGGATTAAATAAATGATGAGGTGTAATTATAATCTATTTTGTGATATTAGTTTGGTAAAAATAATTGTTTGAATCTTTTTCGATTTTTAAAATGATTCTTTGCAAAAAAAAATGACAGGAAGTCACAAGTTTACCAAAGGCTCATCCCCAAATCCATGACAAATTTGGGGATGATAACTGTATTTTTGAGGATGATGGCGCCCCTTGTCACGAAGCAAAAGAAATAAAATTGTTCTTGGCTCAAAATAACAACGAACATTTAGGATCTTTGCCCGAGAATTCGCCAGATTTGAGCCCAATAAAAGAATTTACGGGCGATAATCAAATGTCGGTTGATAAACAGAAGCTATCCAATTATGAGCAATTGAAGTTGTTTATTGAACAAAAATGAAGCAATATCAGTTAAGATATCACAAATATGGTCTCCACCATGCTGAAACCAATTGAAGTAGTCGTGAATAACAAGCGACATCATTTTAAATATTGAGTGCGCGAATCAAGTGGCTGGATTTAATACTAAAATTAGTTTGGTCTCTAATTTTTTTGTAGATTTACATTTAAATTCTACTAAAACATATATGAAAAAATAGTAGTCTCAAAACTTTTAGGTATGACTAGAATAAAAATATCGAGGGAACAAAGATTGAAATAAAAAATGGGCCTCGCTAGACTAAAAGATTCCAGGAAATGAATGTTCATGCTAGTTTTTGCATAGGCAAGTCCAAAATAGAGTTCGAGAAAGCCAACTCCAAAATAAAGCTGACATTGGATAGAATGAAAATCTCGACAAAGGCAAGTTCAAAATAGAGCTGGCATTGGTTAGAATGAAAATCTCGACAAAGGCAAGTTCAAAATAGAGCTGGCATTGGTTAGAATGAAAATCTCGACAAAGGCAAGTTCAAAATAGAGCTGGCATTGGTTAGAATGAAAATCTCGACAAAGGCAAGTTCAAAATAGAGCTGGCATTGGTTAGAATGAAAATTTTGACAAAGGCAAGTTCAAAATAGAGCTGGCATTGGTTAGAATGAAAATCTCGACAAAAGCAAGTTCAAAATAGAGCTGGCATTGGTTAGAATGAAATTATCGATAAAGTAAGACCAAAATAGAGTCGGCTATGGTAGGTAAAAATCAAAATCTTGACATAGCAAGACCAAAATAGAGTCACCTTGGTAAAAATCAAAAATCTCGACAAAGCAAAACCAAAATAGAATCGGAAATGAAAAAAATAAAAAATATCGACAAAGCAAGACCAAAATATAGTCGGCATTGCTAAAAATAAAAAGTCTCGACAAGGCAAGACCAAAATAGAGTGGGCGTTGATAAATATAAAAAATCTCAACAGAGCAAGACCAAAATAAAATCGGAAGTGAAAAAAATAAAAAATCTCGGTAAAGCAAGAGCAAAATAGCGTCAGATTGATAAATATCGAAAATCTCGACAAAGCAAGGCAAAAATAGAGTCAGATTGCTAAATATCAAAAATCTCGACAAAGGCAAGTCTAAAATAGAGATGACATTGATAAAAATAAAAATCTTGCCATAGCAGAACCATAATAGAGTCGCCTTGGTAAAAATCAAAGATCTTGACCTAGCAAGACCAAAATAGAGTCAACTTGGTAAAAATAAAAATCTTGACAGAGCAAGACCAAAATAGAGTCTGCCTTGGTAAAAATCAAAAATCTTGAGATAGTAAGACCAAAATAGAGTCGTCCTTGGTAAAAATCAAAGATCTTGACCTAGCAAGACCAAAATAGAGTCAACTTGGTAAAAATCAAAATCTTGACATACAGAGACCAAAATAGAGTCGTCCTTGGTAAAAATCAAAATCTTGATATACAAAGACCAAAATAGAGTTGTCCTTGGCAAAAATCAAAATTTTGACATAGCATGACCAAAATAGAGTCGTCCTTGTTAATAATCCAAAACTTGACATAACAAGAATAAAATAGAGTCGTCCTTGTTAAAAATCCAAAACTTGACATAACAAGAATAAAATAGAGTCGACCTTGGTAAAAATCAAATATTTGGACATAGCAAGACTAAAATAGAGTCGGCCTTAGTAAAATTAAATTCTTGACATAGCAAGACCAAAATAGGGTCCTCCTTGGTAAAAATCAAAATCTTGACAGAGCAAGACCAAAATAGAGTCGTCCTTGTTAAAAATCAAAATCTTGACATAGCAAGACTAAAATAGAGTCGGCCTTGGTAAAGTATAAAATAGAGCTGAGATTGATAAAAATAAAAATCTTTCCATAGCATGACCAAAATAGAGTCGGCCTTGATAAAAACAAAAAATCTGGACATAGCAAGGGCAAAATAGATTCGTCGTAGGTAAAAATTAAAGATCTTGACATAGAAAGATCAAAATAGAGTCGTCCTTGGGAAAATTCAAAATCTTGACATATCAAGACCAAATACCTTCGCCTTGGTAAAAATAAAAATCTTGACATAGCAAGGTCAAAATAGAGGCATCTTTGGTAAATTCAATGATCTTCTCATAGCAAGACCAAAATAAAGTCGTCCTCGTTAAAAATCTAAGATCTTGACCTACCAAGACGAAATAAAATCGGCCTTGGTAAAAATCAAAATCTCGACATTTATAAAAATCAAAAATATCGACAAAGCAAGGCAAAAATAGGTCAGATGATAAATATAAACATCCCGACAAAGGCAAGTCCAAAATAAAGTAGGCCTTGGTTAGACACCCCCCCCCCCCCCCAAATATCGGTGACTTAGCTCAACTCCGTTCTCCCTCCACTTTCCGGCTTCAATTCAGAAGAGCTGACTTTCGTGCCTCTCTTTTGTAGTTGTTTTTTCTTTTTGTTGATGGTTTTAGAGGCAAAACGTAAGAGGATATAGGCGCAGAGCATTGGAGGAATGTAACGAATCAATAATAAAAGGTACCGACTAAAAATAACTGACGAATATAGCCTAGAAAAGAACTGAAAAATAAGATTCTAGTTTATTGTTTCAATCCTTGTCACTCTTCAGGGCACATTTCTACCCTCGGGGTTTTTTTTCCACTTTTCCTTCTCTCTATTTCTCCCTCTGTGTGGTGTGTAGACTTGGTCTCGGTGCAATAATAATAATTATTATACCTTTCTTCGGAAGCCTTAACGACATACGAGTACATAAATATATACACATAAATACATAAATAAATACATATTTATACATCAATAGATACATACCTATACAATACTTTTACATATATATGCATATACATGATGTATTTTTCTATTTTTAGATGTATACATGGGATTTCGATTATTATATGCATACATATATATATATATATATATATATACTTACATATATACATAATAGATACAAACACATATAGAATATATACATATACATACATTTAAACATATATATATATATATATATATATACATAGGTTTATGCATACATTGTCACGGAGTAAAGAGAAGAAAAACATGAGTGTGAGAAAAGCAAAGATTCGAATAAAAAGGGAAAAGGAGGAGCACTATAAAACCAAAGAGGCGAATAAAAAGGGAGGAGAAGGATCACTAAAAGGCAAAGAGGCGAATAAAAAGGGGAGAGGATGAGCACTAGAAAACCAAAGAGGCGAATAAAAAGGGAGGAGGAGCACTATAAACTTAATTAAAGGTGTCGCCCGGCCCCGCCAAGGGAGAAAAGGCCAAAAGAGGGGCTCGATTCCTGGACGAACAGTGGGGCAGAACCAGGCGGCAACGGTCTACTGGGGACCAATAGGGTGGGGTGTCAAAATCTGCAAACACAAAAGAAAAAGAAAAGTCTAGAAATTTATTTGGCCCCTGTAAGGCCTTAACAACCGGATCTGAACCAACCTGGGGGAAAAAAAGAACTATCCTAGTATCAAATTCCACTCGCTCTTCTTCTCATTCTCTCACTCACTGTAATAATATTTACAAGAATTAAAAAAAAAATCAGAGAACCAGGAAACAAAAATTACCCAGGCACCAAGAAACAAAAAATCAAGAACCAGGAACCAAAAATAAAACAGGCACCAGGAAACAAAAAAGAAAGGACCAGTTAAAACAAAAAATACCAAAGGGAAAAAGAACTAAATTCAGGTACCAAAGAAAAACAAGAACCAGGATAGAAAAATAAACTCAGGCATCAGAAAACAAAAATAAACACACGGATCAGCAAGCAAAAACATACCAAGGTATAAAAAAAAGATAAACACAGGTACCAGGAAAGAAAAATAAACTCAATAACTAGGAAACAAAAATAAACACACGGATCATCAAGCAAAAACATACCAAGGTATAAAAAAAAGATAAACACAGGTACCAGGAAAGAAAAATAAATTCAATAACCAGGAAACAAAAATAAACACCCGGATCAACAAGCAAAAACATACCAAGGTATAAAAAAAAAGATAAACACAGGTACCAGGAAAGAAAAATAAACTCAATAACCAGGATACAAAAATAAACTCAAGAACCAGGGGAAAACATAAAAACAGGCACCAGTCAACAAAAAACGAAGGCGCCAAGAAAACTAAAATAAACCTAGACACCAGGAAATAAAAATAAACTCAAGAACCAGGATAAATCAGGATGAAAAAATAAACACAGGCACCATGAAACAAAAAATACAAGGGCCTGGAGAGAAAAATAAACACTGGCACCAAGAAACAAAAATAAATTCATGCACCAGGAAACAAAAATAAATTCATGCACCAGGAAACAAAAAAAAACAGACGAAAGAAAAATAAACTCAGGCTCCAAGAAACAGAAATCAACCCAGGCACCAGGAAATAGTTAAACCCAAGCATAAGGAAACGAAAATAAACAAGTACCAGGAAACAAACATATGCCCGGGCACCAGGAAATAAAAATATACCCAGGCGCCTGTATGCAAAATAACCCCAGGCACGAGTAAACATAAATAAACCCAAGAACCAGGAAAGAAAATATACCCAAGAACCAGGAAAAGGTTAAATCCAGGTACCAGTAAACCAAAATAAACCCAGGCATCTGTAAACCAAAAATTAACCCAGGAACCAGTTAACATAAATAAACTAAAGAACCAGGAAAGAAAGTAAACCCAAGATTCAAGAAACAAAAATAAACCCAACAACCAGGAAAAAAGTTAAACCCAGATACCAGTAAATCGAAATAAATCCAGCAACCAGTTAACAGAAATAAACCCGAGAACGAGGAAACAAAAATAAACCCAAAGACAAGTAAATCCAAATAATTCCAAGCACCAGGAAACGAAAATGAATAAATTAATGGCGATCCTAGTAGGTACTTACAAAATATTTATTATTATGGAAATAAATTAACAAAGTGAACTTGCAACTGGTAATCCTCTTTAAATTTCTTGCTGTTTGCTTCTGGTATTTTAGAAGTTACTTGTATCTTCCTTTGCCTGTTCTTTGTAAAATACGGAAGAAACAGCACTGATACACTCCCCCTCCCCCTCTACTTTGGATTGAAGATAGACGTGGATATCCCCCCCTCTCCACCCGGGGGTGGGTGGGTAGAAAGTAGTCCTCTATTTTTTTATAATTGAAGAATTCACTTTTCATATTTTCCAAAATAGAGAAATCACTCATCTCTATTTTACAGGGACCAGTACCTATTTTCTCGGCCTACAGGGAAAATAAAATGTTTTATGGGGTAATTTTTTTTAGCTAGAGAGATTAATAATACTTTGCTCTTGCTCTATGTTTACGCAAGTTTTTTTAAACGAAAAAATTCATCCAAAAACCCCTAAAATTCCCCCATTTTAAATATAGTGGAATGGACAGAGTTGGAGACCTATTTCGTACTCAAGAGATGCCGCATAAAAATTAATCCTACTCCTAAAATATTCTTTCATCACTCATAGGATTGAATGAGGATTACTAAAAGGTTATGGGTCAAATTTCAGACACTGGTATCAAATTAAAACGACTATGCATGTAATTTAGTTAAATTTATTCTTTAATTCTAGAGACTAGGGGTTGGGAAACCATCGCTCGCGAGCCCAATTTTCATTGCCTTCTTGAGTGATATATTTGTATGCACAAATATATCACTATCTCAATTTCTGTGTTGGCAGTTAATAAAAATGTTGCGTATTATTTTATTTTAGATATTAATGCAGGAATCTATCGCACCATGTAATAAATTTAAACATTTCTAAAGATAAAAGAATCAAATTTTACTTATCGCCCGCCGACTTCTTTCATTAGAAATTTTCGCCCACGGCTCCAAAAAGGTTTCCTCACCCCTGTTCTACAGCGACCCAACAATATCCCCAAATGAGTATCTCAGTCCGACGCCTCCCAAAAATTGTGACTCGAAAAATTCGGGAGGGGCGCCGTCGCTACGGAAAAGTCGAGTGGTTATCCGACACAACAATCTCCCCATATTCTTCATGACTTTTTTAATGATCAGTTGTTCCCGTTGAGAGGCCGAACGGAAGATTCTTCACCGGGTGTAATGGGGTGATCTGGTGGGGGGAGGGGTTATGATGTGTATAGGGGAGTTTAAGTTCCCCCCCTTCCTCCCGCGCAGCGACAAGAGGAGTTTGTTACGAGACCCAATTAAGGGCTGAACAGATTTGAACGAGCGGAGGTTGAATGCAGTGGCATACAAGCTCCTCGTCCCCTCACTCAGGCCAATCTAATTTTAATTAACCGCAGGCGAATTTTATATTAAATTATAATTAACAAAGTAAATAGTTTAAAAGAGCATTTTTGTTCTATTTTCTCAACCCGTTTATTCATTATTTTCGAATGTATGAAATAAAAATATAAAAAAAAAATTAAAATAAAAATTGAAAAGGAAAGTAAGAATATAAAATAAAATTATACAAAAATTAAAGAAATAACACCATTGAACCACTTTCTTGCAAGGTAGGGTTGGTGTTTATCAGCGCAACAGAAGGGGTGTCTGGACGGGGCACGCGACATCTCGGCTTATTACCGCTATTGCATAATGCACTCGTGCCAACGAACATTTGGAGTGCGCGGTTTCCCGATCAGTGGCCCATATCCGACTTAGTAGTCTTTAACAACCCGATAAGGAGGACAAATAAGTGTTGAAATGTCCGAATTAGAGTAAAAGGGTCATGTCCGAAATCAACAAGAAAAGTGTAAACATGTCAAAAAATTGCCAAATTGTAGTAAACATGACCGGAAATAACCGAAACTAGTCAAACGGGTGTAGAAATGTCCCCAAATTTCGAAATTATAGCAAAATTGCCGAAACTGGTTAAATAAGGGTATAAATGTCAGAAAAATGTCTAAGTTAAAGTGAAACGGCCGAAAATTCTATGTTTGAAAGTTCTCACACAACATAATTGACAATGATTTACCATGAAACAATGCAGCAAAAGAAATATCAATGACCAATGTAATCATGGCTATTTGCGAGCAACTTCTTCCAATCACGGGATAAATCATGGCTTCCTTTTTTGTAAAATTCAACTGGTTTGCTGCTGCTATCAAAGAAGTCTCAAACTGCAGTTTTCAGTTTGTCATCATTTGCGAACGTTTTGCCCAACATATCAAATTGGAATAAAAAAAAAATAATAGAAAATAGTCAAATAATTGTAAAAATGTCCCAACATGTAAAATTAGAATAAAAATAGCCGAAATAGCCAAATATTTAGAAAATCCCCTCAAATATCAAATTAGAATTAAAAAATAGGCGAAAATAGCCAATCAATTGTAAAAATTACCCAATTGTCATATTAGAATAAAAATAGGCAAATAATTTTTAAATGTCCAAAACTGTCAAATTGAAATAGAAAATATCCAAATAATTGTAAAATCTCCCCCAAATGTCCAATTAGAATCAAAAAAGCCGGAATTTGATAAATAAGTTTAAAAATGCTCCCAAATGTCAAATCGTAATAAAGAAATATCAAAATATTTGTATAAATAACCCCAAATATCAAAATGAAATAAAAATAGCTTAAAATCGCCAAATGAGTGTTAAAAATGCCTTCAAATGTCAAATTGGAATATAAAAAAATAGTCGAAATAGTCAAAATAATTGTAAAAAATCTCCGAAATGTAAAATTAGAAAAAATAGCTGAAAATAGCTAAATAATTGTAAAAATGTCCGAAATATCAAATTGGGATGAAAAATAGGGAGAGATAACCAATTAATTGTACAAATATCTCAAATGTCAAATTGGAATCAAAATAGCCTAAAATAGCTAAATAATTGTAAAAATGCACCAAATGTCAAATTAGAATAAAAATTAGCCAAATAATTGTAAAAATCTTCTAAATGGCAAATTAGATTATAAATAGCCAAAAAAAAATTAAAAAGCAAATTGCAAATGCCCTAAAATAGACAATTAAGTATAAAAATGTTCGAAAATGCCAAAATTAATGTAGAAATGAGATAAAATGTCAGAAAATTGCCAAATAGTGTGCAAATGGTCGAAACTGGGCACATTTGTTTCACCAATACCTTAGGAAAATTTTATTTTATTAATTACGTTTAGTACAATTTTATTAATAGACATAGTGACCAAAAACCCCAACGTTCGTTGTCGTCAGTAGCAAGCTTCCTCTGTATATACTCGTATATATATATATATATATATATATATATATATATATATATATATATATATATATATACACGAGGGGTGGTCAATAAGTTTTGCAATTCGGATATAAGTAAACGAGATAAGAAGAAAAGTGTTTTATTATTTTTCAATATAATTACCCTCGACTTCAATACACTTGCGCCACTTATCCCTGAGGCTTCGAATTTCTGACAACCAGAAATCTCCCGACTGCTGTTCATTCCACTCCTGGACGGCGAGCTGTACATCTTCATCGACCCCAAACCGGCGTCCACGCAGTGCAGCCTTGAGCTGGCGGAATAAAAAGTAGTCGCTAGGGGCCAGATCTGGACTGTAGGGGGGATGGTTGAGCTCCTCGAATCTGACTTCGCGCGGGGCAGCTTGTGCAACTCTGGCCTTGTGGAGTTTGACGATGTTGAAGTCGATCATGGGGCGTGAGGTTTCTAGGGACCCAACGGTCAGAGACCTTGGTCATGGCCAAATTGTCGTAGATGATGTTGATAAGACTTCCATGTGATATTCCAAGTTCTCGCTCGATCCCTTCGACCTTCTCCCGTCGATTTTCGAGGATCATCCTCTCCACACAGGCCACATTGTCCTTGTTGGTCACGTTTGACGGGCGTCCTGGACGGGGGTCATCTTCAAGGGACTCACAACCATGGCGAAACTCCCTATTCCAGCGAGCAATGGTTGCATAGGAAGGGGTGGTGTCGGTGTACACTGCAACCATGCGTTCATGGATCTCTTTGGCATTCTGGCATTCCTTGGTCAAAAATCTGATCACTGCGCGGTGCTCAACCTTCTCCATTGTTGAAAAAATTGTGACTGACGATCTGCGATCAGCTACTGCTTCCTAAATAGACGAGACAGGAGCGTGCGGCTGCAGGTCCTGAGTTGTCATAACTTGTCCTAACACCCCCACAAACAGCCATCCCCCTTCCTCTGTTTTGCCCTACTGATTCGCAAAACTTATTAACCGCCCCTCGTATATATATTATATATATATATATATATATATATATATATATATATATATATATATATATATATATATATCAGAACAATTGTTAAATCCAATGACAGATTCCAAAATAATTCCAAATATGTAAATAAAACCACTGTGGAGGAGCGTAGTAGTTTATTATCTCGAGACCAGTTTCGGCATGGAGCTTATCAGGCTAGCCTCAGTCGAACACTAAGAATACATGTAGTCACACCAAGCGTACAATATATATATATATATATATATATATATATATATATATATATATATATATATAGATAGATAGATAGATAGATAGATAGATAGATAGATAGATAGATAGATAGATAGATAGATATATATAGTTTACAGAGATTCATTTGGAGTTCCTAATCAGGGGGGGTAAATTTTAAGTTCATTAAGGATATCTAGTCTCACTCTAATTTCAATCTAGTTTTAATCTAGTTTCAGCTTAGTCTCAATCTAGTCTTAATCTAGTCACAATCTAGTCTTAATCTAGTCACAATCTAGTTTCAATCTAGTCTCAATCTAGTTTCAAGCTAGTCTCAATCTAGTCTCAATATAGTCTCTCCCTAGCTTCAATCGTTATTTATTTAGGGTGTTTTATACTTTCTCCTAGTTACTCCAACCTGTAACCTAATTTCTTAGAGTTTTCTTTAGTTTCTTAGAGTTTTGTAGTTGTTGTCTACGTGTCTGTCGACCAGCAACCGAGATTCATAGGCAAATGTTTAGACAGAGGCAAACTTCAACTACATAGTCCCCGTAAAACAAAGAATGGAACCAAAATGGCCCCGAACCATAACTGTGAGGAAATCAATATCGCGAAGATAAAACAGGCGCTAGTTGGGTTACACAGCGTTAACCGCTACGTGGCATATGGGCCGATACTTTAACCCTCCCCTCCCCTTTTCGCCGCTGGCACAACAGTCCACAATAGCACTCGCAAAGAAATCTTATAATCAGCAGATTTCGTAACCCGTTGGTATAAACAAAGGAGGGTGGTAGAGCCTTTCGAATAAAAATCTATGACCAGGCTCACTGTCCCCTCTGTTTATGTCTAGTTTCGCTAAGTAGATAAAATTTCATTCTCTCCGACGTAAAGCAGAAGAGACCATTAGGGCTAAAGGTCACCATGCCGAAAAGGGATGCCCTAGGAGAGAGGCTTAAACATGGGCACTCATTTCCCCTCCACTCCGCCCCGAGGGATAAGTGAGGTATATATACGTCGATCTGGAGTAAAGAATAGAATTGAGTTAGCGATCGAGAGAAGACGAGTACCGGCGTCAGTCAGGGCATTAAAGTGGAACTGAGCGGGAGTTAAGAAGAATAAGAAATTCCTCCCCATGCTGTTCTTTCTGGTTACATCGAAGAGTAAACCATGGGTATAGAGAATCACTCTCATACCCCTCTCGTCAGAGAAACCCCCTATCTCAGTTATAGAATAAAACCAGAGATATCCCTCACCATTGAGGAATACCAAAGTGAAGTTTCACTCGAGAAAGGATTCACCTCTTGGTCACCTCTCATCATCGAGAAGCCCCACAAGTGTAACACAAGGATTTGAATAATCATATATCCACCGTCTCCTCGCTTAGATCGTCATGTCAAGAAGCATCGACTCACCCTTCCTTATTTACCTCGAAGTCAGCTGTTTTCTCCATCAGCCTCTTGTCTGCGACACACTTACCTCGCCTCGCATCGACTCTTTCCCTAACTCAATGAGATTCTCGTTCAATGTCATTCTCCGTCCGACTCCACTATGTTTAAAGGATTCCAATTTAATGATGTTCTTTAATTAGCATTCCGTACTAAAGTGAATTTTTGCGTCAACCATCGCGTAGTACCCATTGGTAGTATTAATTTATATTTAGATCCTCTTATTATATCCTTAGTAGATTTAAAGTTTTTAATATTTTAATTTTTTTTAATTAAAAGTATATTTTTGCCCTAGTGGTTTAATTAAATCATTGAAACGCTGCATATGGCAATAGATATATAACATTACAAATCCTACCTGGTTAAAGAATCAAATCAAAAGATAAAATAAATAAAAGTATAGCACTCTTAAAGAAAAAAAGGAACGGAGTTATTTATGTACGGAACAAATGTACATACATACTTGGCCGTATACCATGACAATAACCATTTTGGCAGTGATCCATGGTTTTTCCGAGAATGATAAAGACCTAGGTGTCATCAGGGACAAATAATGAAGGGGCTTAGACGCCACCACTACTTATGAGTCCATGCTCTAGAATATCCTTATATCTTTACCCGATTAAGTACCTAGAGGTAAACCTCAAAAGAAGGGCTTGAGAATTACAAACCCTCAAATTATGACAACTTCAGACGGCACCGCTACTTATATTGGTTCATGACCGGGAATCTCCCGAGATCTTAACCCGATTAAGGACCTGCTGCTGTTCCTCAAATGGGCGGAATGAGAAGTAAAAGCCCTCAAAATACGAGAACATCCTACTATGGATGGAGCACCATCGTTCATGATTTGCTCCGGAAATTGATATCCAGCAAGAACGAATCCCATAAAGCATTCACTTCTATCTTGAGAGGAGGGAGGGTGAAACATATAGATATAATTTAGTTTCCTCTAACATTCCCTACGAACATATGAAGCAGGTAGCTAAATTATCCAAAGCGATATAACTTAGGAAGCACAAATTTTGCCCACCGAAAACCGGTGGCTATGAGTGAAACAAAAATACTCTTCAGTATTGAAGAATAGAGCATTGAATTTGACTAGCAATTGCGATCGCAACCTTAATATCAAGGGGGTCGAAAGCCCCTATGTAAGCTTAGCTCAGCAGGGGCAAAATGGTGGTGCTTAAAACATTCCTAAATTTAATTTTGGGGAGTGCAATTGTGTTGAGAGATAATTGCGAAAAATATGTGAGTAACGAGGGTTGGTGGGTAATATACTTGTATGGAATCGCAGTGGTTAGTTGACATCATTGCCTGGTTGATGTTGAGTGGCCAAAGTGTCGAGTGGTGGATGTATGGGTGCATCATCTTACACGATGTAGAAAATAGCACTGATTGAAGCCGCGGGATTGGACTCTCTAACGAAAAGGGTGTGAGGGAGAAGGGGTGAACCCCTTATCAAAATATCAGTCTGTTTCATGAGGTCTACAATGGAAAGAGATTTGTTGTGGGGTGGGGGGAAGGGGATAAGGCAAGCACCAAAATGTGTGAACAGTACATAATATAATAGAGTATGTGCGTAATGTTAAAAAGTGGAATGGACTGAGAGAGACAAGAGAGACATCACAGTCTACAGTAACCTACCTAGTCAACCTATTGAACTGGGGTGGAGAGAAAGCCATAAAGTAGATCGTATACAAAGCTCAGACGCTGTAAAGTTCTAACTTAACTTGACGGGGGAGTCGTCCAAAATTTGAGTCCACAGTCCACTTCAAAGTTTCTCGAAGAAAACGTGAACGGGGCAAAGGTTTCCACTTACATTGTTTGCTCTTCCTTCTTTGGGGGTGTCCAAACCATTATCCCAGCTACACCCCAAACTCTTCCTATACCTTCCTCATCTTCATCTTTCTGCCAATACAGTTCGCAATTTTCTCGCCAAAAAACGGCATCTTCCACATTAAACCTAATTTTCCCGCGCATTTCTCATCTTCCCGGCCAAAACGAGCTTCTCTCACCAACTGCCATATCAACTCGTAAATTTACGATTGCTACCACTGAGACGACGCCACCACACATTAAAACACACACCGTCACATACACGCTCTCTAATTCCAACACAACCATGTACAAACAATACATACCACTACACACACCTTTTTCCATAAAAACAACCCTTCTAAACGACACATATTCCAACATTTGAACACGATAACAACCTCTTCCGCACACAAGCACACACTACAACACCTGCAACCTATATCACACAAACAAACACACTACAATACGACTTATCATGGACAAAACACCCTCAACCACCTAGTCCCATATGTACATACACTCTTACACTCCTCAGATAAACAAACACACTCTCCAACCACTCCTCCTACATACACACAAACTTTAATAACCGCTCACATAAACACATATTCTAGCCCTTCAGCACTCCGCACGCACACTTCAACATCACTCTCCACGTATGTACACACCCCAACACCCTCCCCCCACTCAAACAACCCTCTCCCTTATATACACACTCCAGCAAAACTTCCCAAATATACACACTTCAACACCCTTCCCCCCCCCCCACACACACACTCCATCAGCCAATTTCACATGCACACACATTTTAACACCCTATTCTGCATACACACATATCGTAAGACTCCACCCCACACTTCAGCACTACATCCCACACTCCAACACCCCTTCTCACGTATACCAGTCACTACAACACTTCATCACTCATTCTCACACATTCCAACACTTAATCACTCATGGGAAGTCGAGTCAGGGGGATGATGTCGGGGGGGGGGCATTTAAGGGTGATAAACCGGGGGGAGGAGAGATGATGGGTAGTGATAAGTTGCTTACGGGAATCGATGACAATGGGATCATCCTCACCATCAAGAAAGAAGAAGAATGAAGAAGAGGAATAAGAAGACGAAGAAAAGTTGAAAAATAAAAAATAGAAGAAAGAGAAGACGAAGAAGAAAAGACGAAGAAGAAAAGAAGAAGAAGAAAAACAACAAGGAAGGGTAGAAGAAGAAAGAGAAGATAAAAACAAAGACGAAGAAGACTAAGAAGAAGAAGAAGAAAAGTTGAAAACAAAATAACATTACGTAACATAGAACTAGACATAACATAACATAAACATAGCGAAAGACCAAAGTCTCAAAGGTCATCTTAATCAACAGCGCCGCATAAATTGCATCCATAAAATTGCGTCCAAGGGATTAATCGCTGGCTTCTTTTTATTCATTTCTTTACCTCGCTACTCTTCTTGCTCATTCATTGCACCTTCAAATATGTGTTATCTACTAGGTAATATTTTAATACATTCAAAAAGATATTCAAGTCTATTTTTTAACATATTAACCTATGTTTTCTATTAACCGGTGAGGTTAGGTTATTCCGCCTTTTTGTGAATTTATAATTGAATTAATTTTAAGCTCATGCCTGGTTGAAGTGCTTTGTTTAAACACTTGATGATGTGAATGAGCGAGAAAATTATATGGAGGCAGAATGTTATATTTCGACTTAAATGTGAAGTTCCGGCCAATATACACCACCATCTTGTTTATTTATCTAATTATACTGGTTTACCCCCGTAATTTTTGCTCTGAGGCAAGGATGTGAATAAGTGTTTTTTACTAATTTTGTTGTGGTGAATTTCAAATTTCTGAACAGTTTTGCTCTATCACTTGTAGTTTTTTTGCTTTCACATACCCTATTTTTAGTATACTGCACATAACATCAAAATATAATGTTTTTATTTCATCTGTTACAAAGGTATATTAGAGCAAAAACAGAATAGATACAGAACATTAATGGAACTAAATTACTTGGATAATTAAATACACACAAATCATAGTACAGCAAACAGTTAAAAGTGAGTTTTGGGGGCGATCTTGTGTATTTTGCCTCTGGGATGCCACGCAAGAGCATCCAGCAGAAGTCCCCCATCATGCTGGGGTTCCACTTGCCTTGGTAGTTGACCTCCATCTTAGAAATGTCTTGGTGGAACCTTTCTCCATGATCATCACTCACTGCCCCGAGGTTAGGAAGGAAGAGGTTGAGGTGGGAGTGAAGAAAGTGAATTTTGAGTGGCATTCGGCATCCCCTATCCTCATAAGACTGTAACAACTTCTCGATACATTCTGGGTAATCTAGTACATTTGTGTTCCCAAGGAAGCCATGGCAGACTGACTTAAATGCTTCCCATGCTCTCAGTTCCTTTAAAGTAAGAAGCTCCTCAAATTCATTATTTTTTAGCACCTCTCGGATCTGAGGTCCGATGAAGATGCCCTCCTTGAGCTTAGCAGAACTCAGAGCCGGGAATAGAGTACACAAGTGTTGGAAGGCAGCGCCATTTTTTGCCCATGGACTTAACGAAATTCTTCATTAGCGCAAGCTTGATATGAAGAGGAGGAAGAAGCACCTTGTTCATGTCCACCAGAGGATGTTCTTTGACACTGTGTTCACCAGGCACGAAAGTGCTCCTAGACCCCCAGGCCTTCTGCTTATGGTGCGTGGACACAGCCCGACTGTCTCAGAGACAGAGAAAGCAACAGTACTTTGAGAAGCTCGCTTGCATACCCATAAGGAGCCCAATAACCTTGAGGTCCCCGCAGAGACTCCAATGTTACTGATGGTACTTGACAGCTTCCAAAAGGAGCTCCATATTGTCATACGACTCCTTCAGATGGACCGAGTGGGCAATGGGAATGCTGTGGTATTTATTCCCATTGTGCAGGAGCACAGCCTTCAAACTTTGCTTGGAAGAGTCTATGAAAAGACGCCATTCTGAAGGATTGTGCGGGAAACCAAGGAAAGTGAACAAGCCAGAGACATTTTTGCATGTCAAATAATTAAGTGAAGTCCTTGTTCCGTGTTTTGAAACTGATGATCCTTACATCTGCCTTGACCAGGTTCCAATGCTAAAGCCGGGATGTCAGGAGCTCTGCCTGCTGCTTATATAGATACAAATCACGGGTAAGGTCATTCAATTTTTCGTGCGTAACCCAGTGGGGCTCATTGCTACTTGCTCCTGAATTAACAGAGACATTGTCTTCAGAAGTGATCGAATTGGCAGAATATTCCCCTGAAGGCATTTTTTCATCTGATGAAGGAAGAAGATATTAATTTGCTGAGTGTGTAGGGATAGGAAGATCATCTTAGGGGGGAACCGGTGTCATAGCTGAGGAAAGGTTGGGATATTTCATCTTTTTTCTAGAAGAAGCTTTGAAACCAGTTATATTTGTCAGAAAAAAATAACAATCATCTGCATGGCTTTTTGGCTCTCTCCAGACTATCGGGACAGCAAGGTTGCAGGCTGTTTTCTTTCCATTAAACCATGCAGTTAGTCCATTGTAACAGGGTTTACAACAGATGCATGTGGCCCCAGGATTTGTCCTGATTTCCAATTTTACAGTCAAAATATCTAAAGTAAACAGTTCTCAGTAGGGAAGTAATTGTTCGGCGCTGTGCAACTGTCGTGAAATCCCCACACACGTAACAGAAGGAATTTGCCTTGTTAATGCATCCTCGGTGTTTTGAAGTGCCTGAAGCCATTGTATATATATATATATATATATATATATATATATATATATATATATATATATATATATATATATAAACTCACAAAATTCTGGAAAACAAAATAAACATTAATCATACGAGGGTGGTCAATAAGTTTTGCGAATCGGTAGGGCAAAACAGAGGAAGGGGGATGGCTGTTTGTGGGGGTGTTAAGACAAGTTATGACAAGTCAGGACCTGCAGCCGCACGCTTCTGCCTCGTCTATTTAAGAAACAGTAGCTGATCGCAGATCGTCAGTCACAAATCTTTCAACAATGGAGAAGGTTGAACCCCGCGCAGTGATCATATCTTTGTCCAAGGAAGGCAAGAATGCAAAAGAGATCCATGAATGCATGGTTGCAGTGTACACCCACACCGCTTCTTCCTATGCAACCATTGCTCGCTGGAATAGGGAGTTCAGCCATGATCGTGAGACCCTTGAAGATGACCCCCGTCCAGGACGCCCGTCAGACGTGACCAACGAGGACAATGTGGCCCGTGTGGAGAGGATCATCCTCGAAAATCGACGGCTGAAGGTCGAAGAAATCGAGCGAGAACTTGGAATATCACATGGAAGTGTTATCAACATCATCCACGACAATTTGGCCATGACCAAGGTCTCTGCCCGCTGGGTCCCTAGAAACCTCACGCTCCATGATCGACTTCAACGTTGTCAAAGTCAGCAAGGCCAGAGTCGCACAAGCTGCCCTGCGTGAGTGCAGATTCGAGGAGCTCAACCATCCCCCCTACAGTCCAGATCTGGCCCCTAGCGACTACTTTTTATTCTGCCAGCTCAAGGCTGCACTGCGTGGACGCCGGTTTGGGGACGATGATGTCCAGCTCGCTGTCTAGGGGTGGATTGAACAGCAGTCGGCAGATTTCTGGTTGTCGGGAATTGGAAGCTTCAGGGACAAGTGGCGCAAGTGCATTGAAGTCGAGGGTAATTATATTGAAAAATACTAAAACACTTTTCCTCATATCTCGTTTCATTATATCCGAATTGCAAAACTTATTGAACGCTCCTCGTAGATATGGTTACAAAATACACAAGGTTGCAAAATCATAATATAGACATGTGTCCAACATATAAAATGGTTGTGTAACATGATTGCCAAGCAGCCCTAACCTCACAATCTAAGAATATGAGATTTAATTTTTTTAACCATTTCACAACCAGAATATTTTTTATTCCAAATAATGTTATAAAAGGTTTTAAATCATTAAAGTTTAGTTAGAGGATGGGGGGAGGGAAAACTTTGGGCAGCACGTTTGCTTGAATTTAGCCATGTAGATATATTATATTGAGTAGAAAGCATAAATATAGTTAGTGCAAGATATATATTTTATAATATACCTGAGAACTAATTAAACAATTAGTTCTCAAAAAATTTATAAAACATGTTCACTTCACTGGTTATCAAAGACAACTGAGGAGTAACAGAGTGTTGCCAGATATTCAATAATATGCTAATACCTTAGAACTACCCTTGTGATAAAAATAGACACTAATTCAAGCTGAATTCTGCCCACAGGTATTTTTTAAATACTTCTGGGATGTATGGTCCCATTGGTAGCGTAAGGGTTTTAATAACCCAATTCCTAAATTTATAATACATGTCTACCTCAAAAACTAGAGATGATGAGTAAAAACTGGTTTCTTATCTGAAATTAGCACCCCAAAATTAAGGCTAGAACAACTATCTTTGCGTTTGCCTCAATTTCTCTGTAAACAAGTGTAATTAGACATATTCCTTTGCCACTTTGAGATCCTCCGAAATTATAGCCTTTAGGTCGCTATCTTTGTTTACGGATTTTAGGATTTGGCCCCTTTATTTGGGAATCTGTACTAAAAATGCGACATCCTACGTATATGACCTTGCATTTACGTAGGTTAAGATTCATCTGCCAATCCGTACACCGACAGTTGTATCCAGGTCTCGCTGCAGTTCCTCAACATCCCATCTGACAATATCAATAGACCTAAGTCGCGTGCCCTCAATTATTCTGACTTATGACGTTCAAAACTTTTAACATATAGGGCAATTTAACACATATTTAGTTTTATTTTAATAATTCCCTGACTAACTTTGGGAGGACCGTAGAAATTATATGATTCGAAAACATCATATCGGTTTCAAATTTCGTTGAAATTGGCTGAGTAGTTACGATGTTATTGCCAAAAAAATTCATTGAAAAGTAAACTCGTTACCATCTGACCGACAGACCTACGGATTGATATAGTAACTTATAGAGTCGCACGCGACTAAAACCTGCTCTGCCTCCTCGCTTCTGGGCATCTCCAAATTTGTAAATTGTACTAATGGAACCCTTATCAAGGTCATTTATTTATACAATGAAAACAATGGGTCAATTACACATCCTTCAGGGATCATGTTAGAACAGGGACCCAGTCCAACTTTCCTCATTTCTGATAATCCGCTGAGAACGATTAAAGAGACAAATTCCCTCTCCTTTTATCATTTTTTCCTCTTATTCCGTGCACTTTAAGTTTCACTGAGAGCCTCTTATATCGAACGGTATCAAAGACGTTTTTGATGTCTTAGTAAATTATGTCCGCTGCTTTGTTGTCATCGTAGATGGAAATAACCTTATGAAAATATTCCGAGTGTACTCAACGAAATCTCTGTTGTGTGCCCAGGATTAGGTCATTTGACTTAACAAACCATCCTATCTCTAATTATCGATTTTTAAAGCTTACTAATTACTGTTGTTAAATTAATAAGATCATTAGGATTGGATTTATCTACTTTGTTGAAGATAGGCGAGACATTAGCTCATTTAAACTTCATTGGGGCTACCCCATCCTTAATAGCACGGTTAAAGATCATACACAGCAGTTTTACTAATACGTTCTTAAAAATCCTTAATATGAGCTTGGTATACCCGGAATCAGGCTCAGGCGCCTTTAACATGTTGATCATGTTTATATGTGATTATGGCCTCCTCATTTACTCGCATGTTGGAACGAATCTGATGTTCTCTCAAATAGGTTCCTTCGTTTAATGTAGATAACCGTGACGAGTCATCACCGGTAAACCACTTACGAAAAGCTTGTTTGAAATATTTACTATCAATTCCTCATTGTAGGTAATAAGTCTTTCTCTACTCCTAATTGGTCAGGTGCCTTCTGTTATATATAGGTTTTCTATTGTTTACATAGCTACAAATCGCGTAGGATCATGTTTGAAGTTTTGTACAGGGTCTTTTTCTTTATTCTTCTTCACCTTTCTGAGATTCCGTTTAAACAGCTTACGATATAATATACAAATCTCTTTCTTGACTTACTTCTGAGTTGTTTTTTTTTAACTTTGGTATTATTTATTTCTCTACCGAATTGATTTGTTTTATTTTCTGCAAATGCATGGGTACTTTCTCTTTGAAATACGGGTTTTTTGTGTGTGTACTAAACTAACTCGTAATACACAGTGAGTACAATATGTTGTAACTCTAAAAATAGATATTGAATGTTGCTATTATGAAAAACAGGTAATTCAGTCATTTTCATCAGACGATCACAAAACCCATTGAAATTGTAGTGCTCAAAACGTGGTTTGCTGTCATGCTTTCTTCGATTTGGAATCTAAGTTGTAGTCACTTGTCTCCAGTGTTACACCTAATTAAATGTTTTCTACTTTGTATTCTGGAGTAAAATTTAAATCCCATATGTTTTGGCCCCACCTGGATCCCCCGACTCTTCGAAAAAGAAAGTTCTCGTGAATAAAGTTCAAAGTTAAAATCCGTGAATATAATTGCTGCATTTCTTTTAATAATAGATGAAAGAGAGTCAAAGAACCTCCAGCCATCGCTTTCGTATTGAGGCGGTGGCCTGTAAACTATTGCGTTATTAAATTTATTGTTAGCAGGCTCATACTCTGAGAGCGTTACCTCAGCTTCCACATCTATCATTACTGACTTTATTCTGTTTCAAGTAATACACCACATTACTCATTCGGTCTTTATTTAACATTTCATGACAAGCGATGCTAAATTCGCTAATAAAATTAGTATTCTTACTCTCCCAGACAACTTTCAGTTATGGTGATTACATTAAAGTTTTTTCTTACGAACCAAAGCGTTAAATTAGACTAATTTATTTCTTGAAACGCGGATATTTCTATGCATTAAATTTAGTTTGAGTTTTGAAAAGACATCTCCATTGTGCGATTGACCTCGCCGCTTCCCTGATTTCTTTAGACTTCCCACTTCGGGGGTCCGAAAGTTTATTGTCTCACTCACACTTTTGCCTTTTCGAGTTTCTCCTGCCACGCATTTACTACCCCCACGTGAACCATATAATTTCTGGACACGTTTGACTATCAATCAACCAAGACGTGCCTCACTCATACTATTCAAGAAAATACAATCGTTTAAGAATAGGGTTTGCTTTTCAACATCCTCCGTCTAATTAGCAAATTTAAATCCCATTACTTTGCACAAACGCTTGAGACATTCTCTTGTGTAGATCGCCTTTCATTTCGATTTTAATGTCGCCCTAATTCTCGAGATCATTCCAATTATTTTAACAGTTTTTGCCTCTGCTGGTTCTATTAAGTCTTGTTAAGGGTAAATAATCTCTTCTGATGAGGTATCGAACCAATGTACATTGTTTCGACCAACCACAGTTACATTGCAGGGTTTGTACTCAGCAAATGTAAGTTATTGATCGTTGTTTCGCGTTTTCTATTCGCCATCAGCGTAAACAAATCTATTTTCGTTTTGTTGGATTTTCACTGCTCGTTCTTTTTATTTTTGACTAAAGAAGAGAAAAGTATTTGTGGTAGTAATCTTCGTCAGTAGTAGTATCAGTAGTAATATTAGTCAGTCCAAAGAGTTACCAGTGTGAATGTGAAGAAACTCGCTAAATTTAGAGGGTCATAAAAAGGCGATAGGCGGCGTAATGACGCCTAAAAGATCCGCTTACCGCAAGACGCCTCAACATAATTTGTGATGACTTGGGGAATTTGGGGAAAAAATGAAGTCTTTGGTGTAATGTATTGGTAATATTAATTTGGAAATAACATCGGGCAATATTCTGGGAGAGAGCGCAGCACTGCCTTAATGCAATAATGGCAGTGTTATGGTAATCAAACAATGAGAAATTCATACAACCATACATCAAAACATACACTACATTGTAAGTTTATACAAAACAACAACGATTCTAATTTTTCTCTAAATTATATATAAAAATGATAAGAGAAGAAATAAAAATTCACAAATTGGAGAGATTGGGGGGGGGGGGCAGAAGACGGACGAAAGATGAAAAATCTGCCGTGTGGAAGATTGAAAGATATTCGGTGTTCCTTTGCTGTGCTGTCTACACTCACATTACTCTTTAGTATATGATCTGCAACATAACCTGACCTAACCTAATCCAACTTCCGTTATGGTGGACTAGGTTATATAATAATAATAATAATAAGTATTTATAATGCGCCCTTCAGGGGTGTTAGCCCTCACAGAGCGCAGGTTGTGTAGCGAGTGTAGAGAATGTTTACAGGGAAGAGAAGGCAATTCTGAAGAGATGAGTCTTCAGGAGACGTTTAAAAGTAACAAGGAAAGGAGAGGATCAGACTTCAGCAGGAAGAGCATTCCAGAGTCTAGGAGCACAAACTGAGAAGGAACGGTCTCCCATCGAACAGAGGACAGAACGAGGAGTGTTCAGGAGGGGACCGAGGTTAGACCGGAGTGCCCGAGGAGTTTGACGACGGGAGAGGGCAGACGAGAGATAAGGTGGAGCCTCGAGGTTTAGGGCCTTGTAGGTGATAAGAAGAATTTTATAGTGGGTACGGAAGCGAATAGGTAACCAATGTCGCTCCTGTAACAGAGGCATCGTAGGAGAGAACCGGGGGCGGCAAAGGAGGACCCTGGCAGCATAGCTTTGAACTAGTTTTAGGGGCGAAGTGACGAAGAAGGGAGATTCACTAGAAGAGAATTGCAGTAGTCTAAGCGTGAGGTGACGAAGGCATGAATATCAGTCTCAAGGCTTCGTCGATCAAAATGGGATCGAACACGTGAGAAGTTGTGGAGGAAACCGAGGGAAGACTTACAGATACGATAGATGTGTGGTTTAACCGAGAGTTACTCGTCGAAAATAATACCAAGATTACTGAGGGAATCAGCGAAGGCGACATTGGTTTCCCCAAGGTTAAGGGAGGGGAAGAGAGCTTTAGATTTATCGATCGACCATCGAAGCGGTACCAACAAGGAAAACTTCAGTTTTAGCGTGGATAAGTTTGAGAAAGTTGGCAGACAGCCATTCGTTTATGGAGGTGTAGGCTGAAAGGAGCTTAGTAATTGATTGAGAGAAGGACACAGGGGATGAGGAAAGGTATATCTGAGCGTCATCAGCATAGAGGTGGAAGGACAAGCCCAAATCGTGAAGAAGGGAGCCAAGAGGAAGTGAGTAGATGCGAAAGAGGAGGGGACCAAGGACTGAGCCCTGAGGCATCCCAAAATGAATGGGCGCGGACTCGGAGGAGAGGTTATCGAACGCGACCGACTGAGTGTGGGAGGAGAGGTATGAGCGGAACCCATCAAGTGCAGTGCCCGAAAGACCAAGGTCAGTGTGAAGACGATCAAGGAGGACAGTGTGGTCGATGGTGTCGAAAGCAGAGGAGATGTCTAGGAGGACTAGAATGGACGTACAACCCCTATCGGCAGCTTTACGTAAACCGTCTGAAACATTAAGAAGAGCGGTTTCAGCAGAGTGCTTCGCTTTGAACCCCGACTGGTACATTTCATTGATATTGCAGTTAGAAATATGGTCATTAAGGCGAGAGGAAACCACTCTCTCAAGGATCTTAGAGAGGAATGGAACCTGTGAGATATGGCGATAGCTAGATGGTTCAGAAGGGTTAAGGTGTGTTTTTTTAAGGATAGGGCGAATTGGGGCATGTTTGAAGGAAGAGGGAATCACCCATGTGGCAAGAGAAGTGTTAAAGAGATGAAGAATCAGTGGGAAGACAGCAGGGAGAATTTGAGGGAGGAATTTGGGTGGAAAGACGTTCTTAGGAGATCCAGATTTGTTAGAGAGTGAGATCAGGGTAGTTACTTCCTCAGAGGACGCCCGAGTGAGGACATTAAGCGGCAATGGATTATAGTCGGGGAGAACAGCATGGGCTTGTTTAGACGACTGGGGTAGTTTGGCCCGAAGGTTAATAATTTTATCAGAGAAATTTAGAAAGAGTCAAGGGGTTGATGGGGAAAGAGGTGGGTGAAATGGGGCTAGATGAGGAAAGGAAAGATAGCCCGAGGGCATTCTTGCTCTCAGACAAAAGTTTGCGTGAGTGAGCCTCACGCGCTGATTTTAATTTGGAAGAATAAGTTGAAGTAGCAAAGCGATAGGCAAGTGAGAGGGAAGTCGTGTCCTGCCCACGGGATCGTACTTTACGAAAGGCACGTTCATGGGCACGTAAGGACCTCCTTGAAAGAGAGTTCCCTGGTTATGTTGCAAGAGGGTTGAATGTTGTTGCAGACCGTACACTTTACAGTCATCTATTTTCCTTTGAACTTGATAAGTTGATGGAGGAGTGTATTACACGACTGAGGAATGATTGGAACGATAAACGGGGATACCAAAATATATTCTGGAGTGATCGGGTGAAAATGCTGCTGACGTCGGTAGACGAGACTTACGGTTATAACGGAGGTAAGGACGTCGGAGGAGGGAAAGACAGGACAAACTTGCTTTCTCACACTCTGTGAATAAGTTCGATAGAGAAAATTATCCGTGTATTCATAACGAGTGTAAGGGGTGACGTGAAAAAAAGGAATCCTTCATAATTTTTAAAATTGGGTAGCCGTGGCGTGATGTGAAAAAAAAAATAACAAAATTGGCAGGACGTTGGTAAAATCATCTCTACAGCTCTTCTTCAAACTTTGCTTATTAACAGCTTCTAAACACTCACACAGGAAAATAAGGCATCAAGGACAAGAGTGCTACCCACAAACACGAGAAGAACTGGTGGCCAACAATGTACAAGACTAGGAAAAAGTTTCCCCCAAACCGTAAGATGTTGGGATTTGTTTGGATATTTCTTTCCCCAAAGTGACCAAAATATATCATACAACTTCAGCCGTTAGTAAACAATGCATAGGCGATCGGCCACTTAATGCATTTTAAAATAAAGTATGCAAAATATGAATTGCTAAATATTGTTAGAAATAAAAAGTGACAACCAAATATGGGTATGATTTTCAACCACTATCCATAATTAACCCTTCCTCCGCCTCAACCTCAAAACACCGAATTCCACGGCTGCAACGTCAAAACACCGACTTTCGCCACAGAAACATCAAAACACTGACTTCCTCACTACAACCTCAAAACACCGACTTTTATCGCTGCAACCTCAAAACACCGATTTCCTCCGCTACAACCAAAAAAAAACGACTTCCCCCTCTGCAACCACAAAACACCGACTTCTATCGATGCAACCTCAAAACATCGATTTCTTCCGCTACAACCTCAAAACACCAACCTTTCCCTCTGCAACCTCAAAACACCGATTTTTATCGCTACAACCTCACAAAACCAACTTCCACGGCTACAACCTCAAAACACCGCCCCACACGGCTGCAACCTCAAAACGCCCACTTTCCCCTCTGCAACCTCAAAACACCGATTTCTTCCGCTACAACCTCAAAACACCACCTTTTCCCTTTACAGCCTCAAAGCACCGACTTTTATCGCTACAACCTCATAAAACCGACTTCCACGGCTGCCAACTCCAAAAATTTAGCTCAATTTGCGAAAAACAATGTCGATCATCATCGTCAAAAACTACTTCTTCATTTTCTTCAACATTGGAGGAATCTTCGTCACTAATGTCAGTAAGTTTTCTAAAGAGAGGTACTGGAATTTCATCACAATGAGGTACAGGCCGATTTTCTCATTGAAGATGAGGAAACTGGCGGCTTCTCTGCTTCTTTCTCTTCACCTCAGTCAAATCAATAGCGCAGAATTGGCAGTTAGTGCCATGGTTTGTCGGCTCCCTCCAAACCATGCCAATTCCAAACTTCAGATAACTCTTGCCCTTGGTCTAACTAGGCAGATACTTGAGCATCTCTTACATGCGATATGTGGAGCCCAAGCTTTATCCTGGTCACCAGGTTTCATACCAAAATAAGCATGGTAGGCACGCTTTATGAAAGTTGTGACTGGATTTCTGTTAGGAACGACGGTGTATTTACCTCAGATGTAGCAGAATACATCGGGCCTATTTTGGCAAGATCTTTCTGGCCTAATCCATTTTATTCACCTGCAAAAGAAAAATACCAATTACTTAAACATTGTCACATTTCAACTCTTCAAAAAAGACATATTTTTGCATTATATAAATAGAAAATACCAATACATGTAAAAAAAGTAAAAGAACTGTAGTAGTAAATCAAATAGTTGACGTGATTGAGTAAAACCAATGTGATTTTTGGATTCATCACATCAAAAGTGTCCTAAATCAGTTAAAAAACCTTAATAAAATTGGTATTGGCCGGTGTTATAACAACCTTTACCTCCAAGTCCCATGAGTCTAACAATATGGATGAAATCAAATTCCAGTAAGCTTAAGGACTTCATGTCCTTAATCCTTCAGAGTTGTGGTGAATTCTAGAGTCGTTGGATTGGTGTTACGGTCAATATCTTTGTGTATAAAGCTAATAAAGAATGTATAGATCATGTCAGAAATAACAAACCCATTGCAAAAAAGTTAAAAATGTTAAAAATCTGCAATGTCAAGAAAATGTACACAATGTTTAGGTTAACCATGATGGTTTAGTTAGCCATACGATATGCAACCATTACTGAAGGGTTGTTTTTTTTTTACCTCGGATTTAGTAAAAAAAGAATGGTTCTTTGTGGACATATTTTGTTTGTACTTGCTACAAACCCTCACTTGGTACTTCCACACCCAATTATCAATTGATGCAGCGGACTTTGTTGTGTTCATTGACGGAGAATACGAATCGCATTTTAATTTGCGTCTAAAAAGTCCCCTTTGCTTCATCTAGTTAATCACTAGTAAAGTTTATTCAAACTAGAGGGATATGATCTAGTGGACCTGCAGCGGAAATGGCGGTTTAGCACCTCTAGCCCCTAGGTGGCTCCACCCGGCGGTCAACTTATATCATATTTTAACTCGGTGACCTCAATCTCTTTTGGTAGCATTGGTTTTAGCTGGCTACATTGAGCCAGCGACTCGTTAAGGAGAGAAAATGAACACAACATGAGATTTACATCACCCATACACCTGTTTGCTTCTCTCCAGTTAAAAATAATGGCTGAAATATACAATAAATAGGGAACCCAAGAGTTAACTATGTTAAGAAGAGCGAAACTTAATGGTATTAGGTCTGTTATTCTTGAGATTGTCCGAATGTATGGTTTTGGTACTAATCCCCGTTAATCAGGATTCGTTGGCTAACATTATATCAACCCTCACTGTATGAGGATGGCGAATGACTAATTAACTACGATAAAGTTTTCTTATTTGAACTTGGCTAGACCAAACTAGACCTTATGGTCTGTTCTAAATCTTCATAATGGCCCCATCTATATTTTTCGTTTCTTCCTTCTAACTTTAAGGGTTAACTTTAATGGTCAGACACACTTTTAGTGGTCATCCTATATATTTTTAATTCTACTGGCTGCCCTCTTGCCCGAGCTATATGAATTTACTGTTTCCTAGATACCTATTCTAATCCCAAAACGAAATGTCTTAATATAAATAAAATCAAAGAATCCAAAGCAACCAGGTCCCAATAAACTCCATCCACTTCACCTAAATGAATTAGAAAGCGAAATAGCAAAACCTATTTGCAACATTTTTAGCAAATCAATGAATGAAGGAATTGTTCTGAGCGAGTTTAGAGCGGCCAATTTGACTCTGGTTTTCAAAAAGGGTAGAAAAATAAGCTTAGAAATTCTAGGCCGATTTAACTTCCTTTCTTAACAAGCTCTTAGAATCTATTATTAGATGCCGAAGTGTGGGGTATTTGGAGCCCCTAAACTTAATTAATGATAATCATCATGGTTTAGGGTGTTAGCGCTCGTGTTTGACTAACTTATTGGGCAGTTTTCACGAAATATTTCAACCTTTGACCAGTATCAAGCTTACATTATAATTTAACTCGACTTCCGATAAAGCTAAAAGTGCATGGTATAAGGGTAAATTTGTTTAAATAGATCGTCGAAGGGATTAACTTAAACTAGGTATCAGGCACTAGTTGTGTCCCTCAATGAATAGTTCTTTGTCCATGATTCTTCATGACCTATTTTAATGATTTGGCATAACTTTATTATGAACCATTTTAAAATTTGCGATCTGCAAAATTAGGAAATTATGCAAAATATTTCATTGCTATTTGGAGTAAATTGACAAAGTGACTATGTTGCGGAATAGGCTGAAAAATGGTTTATGAATTTCATTATAGATAAATGCACTTTGGTCACCACAATCTAGGAAATTGTATTTACAGTTTGGGTGGATATAATATAAGCGAAGTTAGGTTGATTCGAGTATTTATTTCAATCGACTTAAAAGTTTCAAAACAATATTTTGTAACATCCTCAAAGGAAAATAGTCTTTGGAATTACATAACCAGGAGATCGGTACTTCAATCGACAGCTACCATATCTTTATCTATAGGATGCCCGTTCTCTTCCTGCGGACTCAATGTTATTAGTTCATAACTAACGTCCATTCACCCGTCCGCGTAAACTGCCGGGTGCGCTGAAACGTTTACTCATTGTAAGTATATGATATTATATAATATCTATGATATTATATGATAGGGAGCGTGCGTAACTCTCCTTAATCTGCCTTAACCCCTCAAATAATAATAATAATCAGCAAGTAAAGATATTTTTGTGTTAGAATATAAGAATTTCAAACAATATGCATTTGTATTTATTTGCAGCAAGACTTTTATCCCAAGCAACGCCGAGTACTTAGGCAAGTATTATATAAAGCGCTTATCGGAACTCTTACGGAATATGCGGTTCAATTTTGGTCTCTTCATCGGCGTCAAGATATCTTAACCTTATTACGCGTTGAACGTAGAACAACAAGAATGGAATAAGCTGTTATATCTGGTTTATGAATCTGGGACACATTGTGAATGATAGAAATAGAGATTAATAGGATTGCGACCGTAGTGAATATGCCAGTGCGGACTGTGCCGGAAGCTACATGAGAGTATGCTGGTGTCAATGCTGGTGTATGGGAGTAAGAGTACGGTATGATAGGATAAGAACGGATCTATAGGGAGATCAGTGCAACTTGAGAGGGATGCTTGGTTTGCGAAAGGGAGTTAGAGTAACTCCTGAGAGATGTTTAGGGTGTGGAGTAGGCTGTGAGTGAAACTGTTCTGCGGTTAGAGATGTAATAGGAATGGATGGAGATAAACTTGTGAGGGGCATGGCGGGAGAAGGGATGGAATACCACGTAAAAGGGTGTTTCGATTGTGTGAATGTGTGAGAGAGACTGGAGTGACCGAAGAGAAAGCGGATGATAGGTGCATATGGATGGCATTTGTTGTGTGTGGGGGGGTGGCGTCGTTGGCATCTTTATACCCAAGGATGAGCCCTCACTTCCACTATGCTACATACCACTAGATTACTATGAAGGACCAATGTGTGGTGGAAAAATGATGGGTGTCCTTGTGTTAAATAAAGCATAAACAGGATGCCAGGGGCGGGAAGGGGGGGGGGTAGTTTAATGGCTCTGACTTGTGGCACTCTGGTAGATGTTGAAGTTGAAAGGGTCATTTATATAAAGCCTGGTGGAGGGAAATGAGTTAGTTTTCCTTGAAATATCGTCTTTACTAATGTTAATTAGGAGTTATTCGAGTTAATTAATCAAAGGGTCACTAAAAATAACGGCTAAAATATTATTAACGAAAGCCTGCGATCGCGCCGAACTTTTTCACTTATAAAATTACTCCAATCGGGAATTCTTTACCTTCGCAGGATGTTGAAAGCAATTCAGTCCATTTCGTCGAGGATATAATTAATTAACATTGACATATAAAATCACTATAAAGAGTAATATTGCCTATAATTTATGTATAAATTATATTAATGTATAAATTTATGTATCATTTATTGTGTATAAATTTATGTATAAATTATATTGCTGTATAAATTTATGTATAAATTCATGTATAAAGTATATTAATGTATAAATTTATGTATCAATTATTGTGTATAAATTTATGTATAAATTACATTAATGTATAAATTTATGTATAAATTATATTAATGTATAAATTTATGTATCATTTATTGTGTATAAATTTATGTATAAATTCATGTATAAAGTATATTAATGTATAAATTTATGTATCAATTATTGTGTATAAATTTATATATAAATTACATTAATGTATAAATTTATGTATAAATTATATTAATGTATAAATTTATGTATCAATTATTGTGTATAAATTTATGTATAAATTATATTAATGTATAAATTTATGTATAAATTATATTAATGTATAAATTTATGTATAAATTTATGCATAAATTATATTAATGTATAAATTTATGTATAAATTTATGTATAAATTATATTAATGTAGAAATTTATGTATAAATTATATTAATGTATAAATTTATGTATCAATTATTGTGTATAAATTTAAGTATAAATTATATTCACTTGTCCGTTACCCTCTGATCTTTCGGTCATTCTTTTCCTTTCTTGCGCTGTCACTATTGGATTTTCCAGTCTTTGCCGGTCTGTACACCTTCGGTCCCCTTTCCCCTTAAATATCTTTCGTTCCCCACTGACCCAAGCATCAAGAGGATTGTTCTTACACGTATTAATCCCCTCGGTGATGTATGGTTTTTTAGTTTTGTCTCTGGGTTGATAAAAGTAGGGTTAAGGTCCCGTGTCCATCGGACTGCATAGTAGGAACAGCATTAGGACCCTCCTGGGAAAGGACCGATGATTAAACGGTTGTAAAATTCCTCGAAGGCAATAATTAAATTATTGAAACGGTAATTCTACCTCTTTTCTATTACAAATATTTGAATTCGAACGAAAATATATTCATAATATTCTAAATTATTTTATTTTTTTGAGTAAAGTAAAAAAAAATCTAGTTAAAAGCAACAAGAATCGTGTCTTGAAAATCTCTCCAAAATAAGAAAAAATCTAGTGAATAATCAAAAATGACCAAGAGTAGAAAATCTTTAAAATATATATCTAGTGAAAAATATATCTTAAAAAAAACATGACTAATATTGAAAATACACTACTGATGAAAATCTGGGGAAAAATAAATTAAAAAAACAAACTCGCAGTCCCCAAATATCTGAAAAGATCTAGTGAAAAATAGAAAAAACTACGACCGCTGAAAAATTGAGCAAAAATCAGATTGAAAAACTTGTGAATTCTCCAATTGTAGAACAATAATTTTTTTTTTTTTTCGTCCTCCCTTTGGGGGTTCGAACCCCTATCTTCAATTTCGAGTGCCACACTTCATTCTCCTCGGGGGCAAAACGGCAAGATCGATTTTCTGCTTGAGTCGTTTTTTCTTTACCCCTTGTCGCGAACAATCATGGCCACAAGTTTTGAAGGAGAACCATTTTTTGGTGTTTTTTATTACTAAAAATAACCACATAATTCGCAGGTTTCTAATACAATAGCCAGTCAAAAAGGCAAAACAATTTAGGCACAAAAGTTTAATTTGCTTGCATATTTACAAAGTTCTTATTTAGTGTTCGTTTATCTACTTCAGCTTCAGAGAATCTGATTGGCGTGGTTCCAGTTTTTTTTCTAAATATGCCGGGAGGTGGTTCTAAATATATAAGCTTTCAGGCATTTTATGAAGTTCACCCACTGGCTCTCCAACCACGCAGGGACTTCTCGATTCCTACAATTCACTCTTGATGAGTATCAGGTTTAGGAGAAATTTCAAGGCCAGCGGTCCTCGACTTCTTAATCCCTAGGCCCGAATATTTAAAAATAATTTCAAAAGAATTCACAATCATTTTACGGTATGGGTATTTTAATACAAGGTCTGGAACGTACTAGAACACATATGTTCGACCACAACTTCTGTAATATTCTTAACCACTCCACTGAAATATTCTTATGCCCCGAGTTTCAGCAAAGTATTTCTACATCTCGTATTGAGAATCACTTTTCTATCGCAATGGCGTTACAATTTATGAGCTTCTATTAGTCTATACCTATAATTCGGGGATCGCCCGTCGCTATGTTTTAAAGGAAGTAGATGCCACTGTTACAAATGTATCCAACGCAATCATTATTACAGGTATTTGTCCATTTTGTGCAATTTGTTTCCAATTTTTTAGAGATCATCGCTTCATCTTGTTGCTTGTCTTCTTTTCGGTCCTCTTCTATCAAGTTGAGTCCAATCGGTAAATTTTTCTGGTCCATGTATCGTATTGGAAATCTTGCCACATGGCCTGTCCAACTCCATTTCAGGTTTTTTATAGCTTCTTCTATATGCTAAAGTATGGTTTGTCCACGTACCCAAGTTATTCCCATCATAATTCGTTCATAGGTTATTTGTGTCGTTCTAAGTTTCAATGTAATTATTTTGTCAGGTTACAAGTTTCTGCTGAATAGTTCATAGCTGGGATAATGCATTGGTTGTATACATTCATTTTCAGGCATATAAACATTTTGCTTTTGAAGACGATGCTCGCCTTTCCAAATTCCAGCCCCGTGATTCTGCGTTAAATTTCCTGATCTTTTCCCGGTAGGTCTGTTCCCAGATAGACATTTTAGTCGACCTTTTCACTTTACTCGTTGTCAATTGTAATGTCTACCATGACAACCTTTGGTTGGTTTACCATGACTTTTGTCTTTCCAAGATTTATTTTTAGAGTCTCCTAAGTTTTCATAGTTAAGTTCTTGAAACAAGGTTTGAATCTCTTCGAGGTCATCAGCTATGAGTACGATAACACCTGCGAATCTCAGGTGATTGAGGTAATCTCAATCGATATCAATGTGGTTGTTTTGCCAATTTAGCCTCCTGAAGTCTCTCTTCTAGACAGGACATGAATAATTTCTAGTTGAAAGATGTCTGAATCCCTATGTAATCTAATGTAACATCTGCAATTTTAGTATATGTGTTCTATGATATTTATGTAGACCAGACCAAGACCTTTATTCTTTAAAGCTGTTATGACCGCTGGTGTTTCTAGTGAATCAAATGCTGTCTGGTTGTCTATAAATACCAATTATGAGCTGGTTAAGGTTATGTATATGGTCATTTACAGAAGTAATATAGAACCAAACCCCCATTGAAAGGATAACCACCACGATGTAGGCCTTATGATAGCGTAGAATTTCCGAATGATAGACTTCTACTTCATCAACTATGTCCCAGTCATCTCAGTGCTATCCTTGTGTTTTCAAGAGATGCGCAGCCAAGACTCACCGTCTTAGTGAGTAACGACTCTCAACAATCAACATTATTATAAGGACATCATCCAAAGGTCTACGTCACACCGTTCTTTTAACTTCACCACCTACTGTTTGTTGCCAATCATTACTATTATCCATACTAGTACTCGATTACCGGAGTTACTTTGCTAGAATAGGTCTTGGTGCTCATTGGACATCTGGGTAAGTCTCGAATCTTTTATCGGTGCAGTTCTGCCTATCTTCAATTAGTTAGGATCCAGTAAAAGGTTCTTTCACACATTACAAACATAATACTACTAGCTTAGTATTTTACTTATGGCGAAAAGTAATAACAGTTATAGGAGTTTGCTTCGAGTAGCCATTAACCAAAGAACGGTAAAGATATAAAAGAGTCTGCTTCACTTTACAGCATTCTGCTACGAATTCCCGTGAGAATTATGGTGTGCTGGGTGTTCACTCATACTATGTACTAGCATTATGGTCGTAGGTACAATTGCCTTGGTTATTAATGTTGTGTGAGTAGAAAACTTATAAGAGCTTAGGAAATAAACTTAATTTTTATGTATAAAATATTCATTCAAACAATTATTCAATAACTTCTTTTGGTTGATTCCAAGCCCTTTCAATTGTTTGTCTGATCATTTGAACAATTATTCAATAACTCCTTTTGGCCAGTTCCAAACCCTTCTAATTGTTTTTGTGTTCATCCCCCAAATTATTCAATAACTCCTTTTGGTCGATTCAAAGCCATTCTATTTGTTTGTGTATTCATTCTCCAAATCATTCAATAACTCTTTTAAGTCTATTTCAAATTGTTTAATTGTTTGTGTGTTTATTCGAACAATTATTCAATAACTCTTTTTGGTAAATTCCAAACCTCTTCAATATTTTGTGCATTCGTCCAAGCAATTATTCAATAACTCGATTTGGGGTATTCCAAAGCCCTTAAAATTGTTTGTGTGCTTTACAAACAATTATTCAATAATTCATTTTGCTCCATTCCAAGCCCTTTTAATTTTTTTCTGTTTATCCTTCCAATTATTCAATGTCTCTTTTGGTCTATTTCAAGCACTTTTAATTATTTGTGTGTTTATTCGAAAAATTATTCGATAACTCTTTTTGTTCGATTCCAAACTTCCCCAAATGTTTGTCTTCATATGAATAATTTTTCAATATCTCTTTTTAGTCTATTTCGAACCCTTTTAATTGCTTTTGTATTTATCTGAACAATTAATAAATAATTCATTTTGATCGATTCAAATCCCTTAGAATGTTCTGTGTGTTTATCCGAACAATTATTCCATAACTCTTTTGGTCTATTCCAAGCCCTTCTAATTGTTATGAGCATAATTATTTAATAACTCTTTTGGTCTATTCCAAGCCCTTCTAATTGTTTTTGTTTTATGAGCATAATTATTTAATAATTCTTTTTGGTCTATTCCAAGCGCTTTTAATTGTTTATGCATTCATTCGAACAATAATTCCATATCTTTGTGGGGTAGATTTCATTCCTTTTCACTTCTTTGTCGGTTCTTTCGAACAAATATTCAATAAGTCTTTTTGCTATATTCTAAGATTTTTTAATTGTTTGTGTGTTTTCCGAACAATTATTCAATAACTCTTTTTGGTCTATTCAAAGCCCATGCAATTTTTCGTCTGTTAATTCGAACAATAATTCAACAATTCTTTTTATTTGATCCTAATCCGTTCCATTTGTTAGTGTGTTCATCCCCGAAATTATTAAATAACTCTTTTTGTTCGATTCAAACCATTCCATTTGATTGTGTATTGATTCCAAAAATCATTGAATGACTCTTTGGGGTCTATTCCAAGCCCTTCTAATTGTTTGGGTGTTTATTCGAGTAATTATTCAATAACTCTTTTTGGTCGATTCCCAGCATTTTTTAATTATTTGTTTTCATATGAACAATTATTCAATATCTCTTTTTGGTCTATTCCAAGTCCTTTAAAGTGTTTTTGTGTTTATCCGAACAATTATTCAATAACTCTTTTTATATATTCCAAGCCCTTCCATTTGCTTGTGTATTCATTCGAAAGATAATTCAATAAACCTTTTTGGTCGATTCAAAGCCATTCCAATAGTGAGTGTATTCATCAGAACAATTATTCAATAACTCTTTTTGGCCTATAGATAAGCCCTTCCAATTGTTTGTGTGATTATTCTAAAAATTATTCAATAATTCTTTTTTGTCTATTCCAAGTCACTCTAATTGTTTTTGTGTTTATCCGAACAAATATTTAATAAATGTTTGGTCTATTCCAAACCTTTTCATTTGTTTATGTGTTGCAACGAACAATTATTCAATAACTCTTTTTGGTCCATCCTAAGCCCTTTTAATTGCTTGTGTATTCATTCAAACAATTATTCGATAAATCATTCGGTCGATTCCAAGCCCTTTCAATTGTTTGACGGTTCATTCGAAAACGTATTCAATAATTCATTTTTGGTGTATTCCAAACCCTTTAATTTGTTTGTGTGTTTATTCGAACAATTATTCAATAACTCTTTATGGTCGGTTCCAAGCCCTTGCAATTGTTTGTCTGTTCATTCGAACAATTATTCATTAATTCTATTTGTTTGATCTCAATCCGTTCCCCTTCTTTGTCTGTCCATCCGAACAATTATTCAATAACTCATTTTGGTCGATTCCAAACCATTCCTTTCAATTGTTAGTGTGTTCCTCCAAATAATATTCAATAACTCTTTTTGGTCGATTCAAAACCATTCCATTTGCTTGTGTATTCATTCAAAAAATCATTTAATAATTATTTTGGTCCATCCTAAGCCCTTTTAATTGTTTGTGTATTCATTCGAACAATTATTCGATAAATTATTTGGTCGATTCCAAGCCCTTTCAATTGTTTGTATGTTCATTCGAACAATTATTCATTAATTCTGTTTGTTTGATCCCAAGCCGTTCAACTTCTTTGTCTATCCATCCAAACAATTATTCAATAACTCCTTTTGATCGATTCCAAACCCTTCCTTTCAATTGTTAGTGTGTTCATCTAAAAAATATTCAATAACTCTTTTTGGTCGATTCAAAACCATTCCATTTGCTTGTGTATTCATTCAAAAAATTATTAAATAACTCTTTGGAGTCTATTTCAAGTCCTTTTAATTGTTTGAGTGTTTATTCCAACTATTATTCAATAACTCTTTTTGGTCTATTCCAATATTCCAAGTCCTTTTAATTGTTTGTGTGTGTGTCTGAAAAACTATTCCATAAATCCTTTTGGTTTATTCCAAACCTTTCCAATTGTTTGTGTTCCACCGAATAATTATTCAATAACTCATTTTAGTCTATTCCAAGCCCTTCTAATTGTTTGTGTGTTTATTCACCCAAAATATCTCATAACTCTTTTTGGTCGATTCAAATCCTCTCCAAAATTTTTGTGTGTATATTTTCAGTATTCTTTTCAATTAAACAAAACGAATGATTTAAAGTCTTGTGAGTAAATCGAAGACTTTCCTGAATGCGTTTGTAATCCTTCCATCCATCATTTTAAATTATAGTTCCAGGTTTTACCATTTTTTGAATAATTTGGTAGCAATGTAGCTTCGTCTTTCTTGGGCAACGGGAAAAATCACTCGTCTATGATAAAAGAACCAGCGACGAAAGGAAAAAATAGAAATGCCCATAAAAGGTTTTCTGAACCATTCAGTTGAATCATATGATTTTTCCTGCTGGGTTCTTTCAGTCCAACGAAAAATGGCGATTTCTTTTCAGATTTGAATGAGCAAAAAATGGATTCGAACACATCGACGCTCTGGGGTTTGTTTGTTTTTTGCAAAACCATATTTTAACATTTTCATTTAAATTTTTTGCTAGTTGATGATAGTTTAGTCAGGTTCGTAACTTGATCACAGCTATCACACCAGATCAATGGTAATTGGGTGATTGTTTATCTAGTTAATCACCAGTTTTTTCTCTAATTGATAGATGGGTGTCTTTGACACCAAATAGAGAGACAGAACAAGAGATACCACGAGTGGTACAAGGTTGTTTATTAGGGACGTTTCGATCCTCTGGAGGAGGAGGACCGAGTCTGAGAAATCCCAAGTGGTACAAAGTTGTTTATTACTGACGTTTCGATCCTCTAGAGGAGGAGGACCAAGTCTGAGAAATCCCAAGTGGTACAAGGTTGTTTATTACTGACGTTTCGATCCTCCGAAGGAGAAGGACCGAGTCTGAAAAATCCCAAGGGGCACAAGTTTCTTTATTACAGACGTTTCGATCTTCTGATGTAGGAGGACCGAATCTAAGAAATCCCAAGTGGTACAAGGTTGTTTATTACAGACGTTTCGATCCTCTGGAGGAGGAGGACCGAGTCTGAGAAATCCCAAGTGGTAAAAGGTTGTTTATTGCTGACGTTTTGATCCTCTGGAGGAGGAGGACCGAGTCTGAGAAATCCCAAGTGGTACAAGGTTGTTTATTACTGACGTTTCGATCCTCCGGAGGAGAAGGACCGAGTCTGAGAAATCCCAAGGGGTAAAAGTTTCTTTATTACAGACATTTCGATCTTCTGATGTAGAAGGACCGGGTCTAAGAAATCTCAAGTGGTACAAAGTTGTTTATTACTAACGTTTCGATCCTCTGGAGAAGGAGGACCGAGTCTGAGAAACCACGAGTGGTAAGAGGTTGTTTATTACTCACGTTTCGATCCTCTGGAGAAAGAGGACCGAATCTGAGAAATCCCAAGTGGTACAAGGTTCTTTATTACTGAGGTTTCGATCCTCTGGAGTAGGAGGACCGAGTCTGAGAAATTCCAAGTGGTACAAGGTTCTTTATTGCTGACGTTTCGATCCTCTGGAGGAGAAGGACCGAGTCTGAGAAATCCCAAGTGGTACAAAGTTATTTTTTACAGACGTTTCGATCCTCTGGAGGAGGAGGACCGAGACTGAAAAATCCCAAGGGGTAAGAGGTTCTTTATTACTGACGTTTCGATCCTCTGGAGGAGGAGGACTGAGTCTGAGAAATCCCAAGTGGTACAAGGTTGTTTATTACTGACGTTTCGATCCTCTGGAAGAGGAGGACCGAGCCTGATAAATCCCAAGTGGTACAAGGTTCTTTATTACTGATGTTTCGATCCTCTGGAGGAGGAGTACCGAGTCTGAGAAATCCCAAGTGGTACAAGGTTGTTTATTAGTGACGTTTCGATCCTCTGGAGGAGAAGGACCGAGTCTGAGAAATCCCAAGTGGTACAAGGTTCTTTATTACAGATGTTTCGATCCTCTGGAGGAGGAGTACCGAGTCTGAGAAATCCCAAGTGGTACAAGGTTGTTTATTACTGACATTTCAGTCCTCTGGAGAAGAAGGACCGAGTCTGATAAAATCCCAAGTGGTACAAGGTTCTTTATTACAGATGTTTTGATCCTCTGGAGAAGGAGGACCAAGTCTGAGAAATCCCAAGTGGTACAAAGTTGTTTATTACTGACGTTTCGATCCTCTGGAGGAGGAGGACCGAGTCTGAGAAATCACAAGTGGTACAAGGTTGTTTATTACTTACGTTTCGATCCTCTGGAGGAGGAGGACTGAGTCAGAGAAACCCCAAGTGGTACAAGGTTGTTTATTACTGAAGGTTCGATCTTCTGGAGGAGGAGGACCGAGTCTGAGAAATCCCATTGGTACAAGTTTCTTTATTACTGACGTTTCGATCCACTGGAGGAGGAGGACCGAGTCTGAGAAATCTCAAGTAGTACAAGGTTCTTCATTACAGATGTTTCGATCCTGTGGAGGAGGAGGACCGAGTCTCAAAAATCCCAAGTGGTACAAGGTTCTTTATTACTGAAGTTTCGATCCTCTGGAGGAGGAGGACCAAGTCTAAGAAATCCCAAGTGGTACAAGGTTCTTTATTACAGACGTTTCGATCTTCTGATGTAGAAGGACCGGGTCTAAGAAATCCCAAGTGATACAAGGTTGTTTATTACTGACGTTTCGATCCTCTGGAGGAGGAGGACCGAGTCTGAGAAATCTCAAGTGGTACAAGGTTCTTTATTACTGATGTTTCGATCCTCTGGAGGAGGAGGACCAAGACTGAGAAATCCCAAGTGGTACAAGGTTGTATATTACTGACGTTTTGATCCTCCGGAGGAGGAGGACTAAGTCAGAGAATTACCAAGTGGTAAGAGGTTGTTTATTACTGAAGGTTCGATCCTCTAGAGGAGGAGGACCGAGTCTGAGAAATCCCATTGGTACAAGTTTCTTTATTACTGACGTTTTGATCCTCTAGAGGAGGAGGACCAAGTCTAAGAAATCCCAAGTGTTACAAGGTTCTTTATTACAGACGTTTCGATCCTCTGGAGGAGGAGGACCGAGTCTGAGAAATCCCAAGTGGTACAAGGTTTTTAATTACAGACGTTTGATTCTCTAGAGGAGAAGGACCGAGTCTGAGAAATCCCAAGTGGTACAAGGTTGTTTATTACTGACGTTTCGATCTTCTGGAGGAGGACCGAGTCTGAGAAATCCCAAGTGGAACAAAGTTGTTTATTACTGACGTTTCGATCCTCTGGAGGAGGAGGACCGAGTCTGAGAAATCCCAAGGGGTACAAGGTTCTTTATTACAGACGTTTCGATCCTCTGGAGGAGGAGGACCAAGACTGAAAAATCCCAAGTGGTAAGAGGTTCTTTATTACTGACGTTTCGATCCTCTGGAAGAGGAGGACTGAGTCTGAGAAATCTCAAGTGGTACAAGGTTGTTTAGTACTGACGTTTCGATCCTCTGGAGGAGGAGGACCGAGTCTGAGAAATCCCAAGGGGTACAAGGTTTTTTATTACAGACGTTTCGATTCTCTGGAGGAGGAGGACCAAGACTGAAAAATCCCAAGTGGTAAGAGTTTCTTTATTACTAACGTTTCGATCCTCTGGAGGAGAAAGACTGAGTCAGAGAAATCCCAAGTGGTACAAGGTTGTTTATTACTGAAGGTTCGATCTTCTGGAGGAGGAGGACCGAGTCTGAGAAATCCCATTGGTACAAGTTTCTTTATTACCGACGTTTCGATCCTCTGGAGGAGGAGGACCGAGTCTGAGAAATCCCAAGTAGTACAAGGTTCTCCATTACAGATGTTTCGATCCTGTGGAGGAGGAGGACCGAGTCTCAAAAATCCCAAGTGGTACAAGGTTCTTTATTACTGAAGTTTCGATCCTCTGGAGGAGAAGGACCGAGTCTGAGAAATCCCAAGTGGTACAAGGTTCTTTATTACAGACGTTTCGATCTTCTGATGTAGAAGGACCGGGTCTAAGAAATCCCAAGTGATACAAGGTTGTTTATTACTGACGTTTCGATCCTCTGGAGGAGGAGGACCGAGTCTGAGAAATCTCAAGTGGTACAAGGTTCTTTATTACTGACGTTTCGATCCTCTGGAGGAGGAGGACCGAGACTGAGAAATCCCAAGTGGTACAAGGTTGTATATTACTGACGTTTTGATCCTCCGGAGGAGGAGGACTAAGTCAGAGAAATACCAAGTGGTAAGAGGTTGTTTATTACTGAAGGTTCGATCCTCTAGAGGAGGAGGACCGAGTCTGAGAAATTTCATTGGCACAAGTTTCTTTATTACTGACGTTTCGATCCTCTGGAGGAGGAGGACCGAGTCTAAGAAATCCCAAGTGGTACAAGGTTCTTTATTACAGACGTTTCGATCTTCTGGAGGAGGAGGACCGAGTCTGAGAAATCCCAAGTGGTACAAGGTTCTTATTTACAGACGTTTGATTCTCTGGAGGAGAAGGACTGAGTCTGAGAAATCCCAAGTGGTACAAGGTTGTTTATTACTGACGTTTCGATCTTCTGGAGGAGGAAGACCGAGTCTGAGAAATCCCAAGTGGAACAAAGTTGTTTATTACTGACGTTTCGATCCTCTGGAGGAGGAGGACCGAGTCCGAGAAATCCCAAGGGGTACAAGGTTCTTTATTACAGATGTTTCGATCCTCTGGAGGAGGAGGACCAAGACTGAAAAATCCCAAGTGGTAAGAGGTTCTTTATTACTGACGTTTCGATCCTCTGGAAGAGGAGGACTGAGTCTGAGAAATCTCAAGTGGTACAAGGTTGTTTAGTACTGACGTTTCGATCCTCTGGAGGTGGAGGACCGAGTCTTAGAAATCCCAAGGGGTACAAGGTTTTTTATTACAGACGTTTTGATCCTCTGGAGGAGGAGGACCAAGACTGAAAAATCCCAAGTGGTAAGAGGTTCTTTATTACTGACGTTTCGATCCTCTGGAGGAGGATGACTGAGTCTGAGAAATCTCAAGTGGTACAAGGTTGTTTATTACTGACGTTTCGATCCTCTGGAAGAGAAGGACCGAGTCTGATAAATCCCAAGGAGTACAAGGTTCTTTATTACAGACGTTTCGATCCTCTGGAGGAGGAGTACCGAGTCTGAGAAATCCCAAGGGGTACAAGGTTGTTTATTACTGACGTTTCGATCCTCTGGAGAAGGAGGACTGAGTCTGAGAAATCCCAAGTGGTACAAAGTTGTTTATTATAGACGTTTCGATCCGCTGGAGGAGGAGGACCGAGTCTGAGAAATCCCAAGTGGTACAAGGTTCTTTATTACAGACGTTTCGATCCTCTGGAGAAGGAGGACTGAGTCTGAGAAATCCCAAGGGGTACAAGGTTGTTTATTACTGACGTTTCGATCCTCTGGAGAAGCAGGACTGAGTCTGAGAATTTCCAAGTGGTACAAAGTTGTTTATTACAGACGTTTCGATCCGCTGGAGGAGGAGGACCGAGTCTGAGAAATCCCAAGTTGTACAAGGTTCTTTATTACTGACGTTTCGATGCTTTGGAGCTTCCTCAGAGTAACAAAAAACAAAGACAAGAAATTACAAATTACAAATGTGTGTATCCGGTTATGTGTATAGATAGACACAGAAATAAAACTGGTGAAGAAAAGTAGTGTGGGAGGGTGCGAAGAGAGGATAGACGCCTGGTGGTCAGGCCTATTGCTTTCTTTTTTATCGTGTCTCTTTCTTTTTGTTGTTATGGATTCATTTTTTTATTTTTATTGCATTTGTCTTAATAATCTTAATGTTTTTTTTAATAAATTACTTTTAATTTTGTGCTTAGTTTACATTGTATTTCATTTATTTTATACTCTGTGTAATTTAGTGTTCTGTTTCTTCTTGTCTTCTTTTTTCTTTCTTCTTTCTTCGCGTCACGTTTGGTTTGAATGAGTCTTGTTCAATGGACATTGGTTAAAATCGGTGATTTTTCTTTATCAGGAGTTGTTTTAATTGGTTCGTTATCACATTCTTTGCTAATTTTACATTCTTTTCAGACGCAGAACATCACTTCATCTCCGCCAGTCATTAGGCTGCTGGATCTTGGAACTCTGGCACGACTTCTAGCTCTTCTGTTCTGGTTAATCATTTGAATGATTTCATCATTCAGTTCTTGATCAACCAGTTCTTGCATATTCCGTGTCTGTTCTTTTATGACTTTGTTAATGGGACTTATTCCCGCTTCCCTGTGCAGCTCTTCTTGGCGTTTTCTTTCTCGTCTGCTGGAACCTGTAATTAGTATCACGTATTTATTCTGCACTGTTTGTAGTCTCCTCTTTTGTGTCTTCGAGTCACAAGAGAGGGAGAAGGTGAGGATACAGTAACGTAGATCGTACAATTACATACATTGTAGATCTTTTTTCTTGTTGCTTTCACGGAGATTTCTAAACATTTATGGTCCTGAGTGCGACCAAGGCCTTAGAAATTTGATCATCGACGTGTTTCCTGCACCCGGATGAAGTAATCTTCATTTCGAGTACATTGCACTTCGCGGTGTAGGGATAGCGTCTATTCCCCACCCTGACATCTGAAAGTAGTCTCCTGCCAATGAGGACTACTTTGAATTTGTCTTGATTCGTTCGAATCTTCCATTGTGCCTCGTTGTTGTTGAATTTCTCGATTTATGCCGCTGTCATACGAGTTTGCATAGGGGCATTCGGCAGTGAGAGGAATCTGCGGTCCGTCCATGCACCCTAAACTGACATACGCCGCTCTCTCCATGACATAGTCACAGAGAATTCTTTTTAAGTTTTCACTTAGGTTCAGCGGTAGGATCTTGTACTGCATTCCCATCTACCACACCTTATCAAACGCCTTTGACACATCCCGACAAACAATGTCCACCTAACTTCTTTCCCGTTTCGCTTGGGCAAGCTTTTTCGTGATGAGATTTATCGCCATCTCTGTACTTCGCTTTTTCTAAACCCGAATCGATACGGGTTGTAGAGGAAGTTCTCCTCCAGGTGAGACACCAGTCTTTGGTTAAGGATCTTCTTTAAGAGCACATGCTTTGGCAAAATAAAACATTGTCGCGAGTTTATAAGCACCTGGGAAGTCTTCCGTATTTAGACACGTGTTAAAAATTCTTCTCATTCCTTCGATGACGTTGGATGGTGCCTTTTCAAAGTTTAGCTTCGTAAGCCCCAATTGTCCTGGGGCTTTCTAACACAATAAGCGGATCGTGCCGAGTAGTTCCTCTTCAGTGATCTCGGCGCCTCCATCGCGCTGTCTGTCCACTTGGTAGTGAGGGTGCGTCCTATGTATTTGTATGTTAAGCTCTTCTATTATATTGTTCTCGAACTTTATATCAAAGTCTTTGTTTTCTTCTTTAGTTATACTGAAGATTCTTTCCTAATAACGTCAGAATATTTCTTCTTTCTTCTGTTCGATGGTCCCGTCTTCTTTTAATATTTCCATTTTCTTTTTTGACCCGGTTGATCCTTCGAGACGCCTGATTTTATTCTAAAAATATTTGGGAGATGCATCCTGATTGAGGCTCTCAAATGCATCGTCCCAACGTCTCCGCTGTTGTTCGAGGATCAACTGGTTGAGCTCTTCTTTGATCTCTTTAATTCGTTGTATTGAGTCAATCGATGCGTTTCTGATGTTAATTTCATACAGTAATTTCAGCTCACGGAATAAGTCCTTCAGGTATTCAGTCCACCTGTAGGTTGAGATGGCCTTATAGTGGCATTTGGGGATACAAGCTCTATCCGCGTTGATAAGATGGTTATTATGGCAAGCAATAGACAGGACCGACGGCATATATTTTGCATAGGACTGAAAATTACTCTGACCATCGTCTAAACCCGTCGATGATTCGTCAGTTTCTTGATGAGTTCAGACCAGGGTATAAGGCAGTCTATAGCCGCGAAACGTCAGTAATAAAGAACATTGTACCACTTGCGGTTTCTCCTATTCTGCCTCTCCATCTTCATTTGATTGGAAAAAAAAGAAGATTTTAAGCATTTTTAAGAGATCTTCGATGGTGAATGTGGCCAAAGGGCAATCTATGGCCTCCCTTAGGTTTTTGGTATTGAGGGATGGAGAACGATACGCCAAGAGGGAGGTCCAAACTGACATGCGCAGACTGGATTTAAAAAAACAAAGAAATCTCTCCTGTATACATCATATACTCTTCTTTCTCTCTTCCTAGTCTCCTATGCTCCACTTACAATCCTCTAAATTCTTCTACTTCTTTTTAGTTAAATGGGGTGTTTAAAATACAAGGAGCCATTTGCCATCGACATAATAGAATAAGGAATATTACATTTCCTTTTTTTTCGGAGGTGGGGCGGGATTTGAGTCTATCAGAATCAATCGACAGTGTTAAGATCAAACTCAGTTTCTTCCCCCCAAAAAATTAAAGATCAATAACCGAAAATTCCGTTTAATAATTTTCTTTCAAAAATATGAATGTGTTAAGGGACCTAAAACCCCGCACTATTAAGCTACTTAAAAATCATTTTACCCATATACAGTAGAAAAAAATGTTTGCCTTTATACAGTAGAACAGATTTTTTGTCCTAATACAATATAAAAAATATAATTTTTCCATTATATAATATTAAAATAATTTTGCCCTTATACAGTATAAAAATCACTTTGCCTTTTTACAAAATACATCATAATTTTGCCTTTATACAGTAGGAAAAATATTTTGGCCCTTATACACTAGGAAAAGAAATAATTTTGCCCTAATACAGTATACAAAATTTTGCCTTTATGGAATAGAAAATAAGGATTATGTCATTATAGAGTATAAAAGAATTTTGCCCTTATACAGTATAAAAAGAATTTTGCCTTTATATAAAATATATCATCAGTTTGCCCTTATACAGTAGAAAAATAAATTTTGCTTTTATACACTAAGAAAATAAATAATTTTGCCCTTATACAGTATAAAATAATTGCCTATATGCAATAGAAAAAAAATGATTTTGCCATTATATAGTATAAAAGAATTTGGTAAACATGTAGATTATCGGCTCGGCCTAAAAAAAAAATTTTGTGTAAATATTATCGTTCACCCGTGTTTGAATCTTCGTGCGCGTTTGAGTTTTGTTCGAATGCTAGGTGCCTTTTTTTTTTTTAAATCTCGAAATTAAACCCACCGAAAATGCTGTTAACGTAGGCCATTTTAGTTACCAAATGGCCCGAAGATAACCAAACGAAACACTTTGTTTCCCGTACTTAAATGCAGTGGTTATACTTCCGAAATAGCGAAGAGGAAAGCCTATTTATTTTGCGCGTCTGCGCCCTATTCGAAATCTAGCTGACTTGAATCACATTTTATTTTCGATCATCTAAATTCGAAGTTAGGGTTCCCATCTAATGCTTGGCCACAAATGTCGCATTCACTTTTAATTCGCACTAAATTATACACATCCAAAAAGGTGTTTAATTTATCTTTATCAGAAACTAGGGTTAATAATTCCGCAATAGCCGACGGACAAAATTCACAATTCGATGATTATTTTCAAACTGCGTAAAAGGGGAATATTTGACACCCAAACTGCTAAAAAACAAGTAGTTCCTTGAAATGATCTAGCCAATTACATTTAAATGTATAAAAGAAGGTAATAAAAATAGTAAAATGGGGAAAAATATATTGAAAAATGAAAATGACTCCGAATGAGGATAATAAAAAGCTATTTAGTAGGAAAGAAAAATTGATATCAAGCATTTCTGAAGTCATACCCCTCCCCCCACCCCTATTATAATTCACAAAACGATTACAGACGCTGACATGATGTAGTTAAAGCATTCACCTCTGTAAACGGCAGAACATTATAACAATTAGGATTATATACTGGGGGGCTGTGCCCCCCAGACCCCCCGATAATTTAATGAAACACAGGATCATCGTAGTGTGGTCCCTTCCCCCTTGTGCTTACCCCCACACGAGCCGTCCCCTTAAATGTACTCCAAAAACGTGAAACATTTTGGAACACGGACGAAAAAACTACGGTTTATCGGCCGGGCCGATAATCTACATATTTATCAAGAATTTTGCCCTTATACAGTATAAAAAATCATTTTGCCTTTATACCAAATATATCATAATTTTGCCCTTATACAGTAGAAAAAATAATTTGGCCCTTATACACTAAAAAATGAAGAACTTTGCTCTTATAGATTAGAAAAAATAATTTTGTCCTTATACATTCTAAAGAAACAGAATTTTGCCTTTATATGTCCAGTATATATACTTATATCTACAACATAAAAAGAGGATAAATATATTTAAAAATAATTAAAGATAATTTTCGGAATTAGTGTAATTAAGAAAAGGTGGCAATAAATTAATTGTTGATTTCAAAATAAATATTCAAATTATAAATGGTAATTGAATTAGAATTACAAAAAAAAATAACCCATACGTTATAATTATTTAGACATTGTTTTCCCCAATAACGAGTAAATTAATGTACAATGAAACCACTTTTTGAGCCCAAAGTGTATTGAACCGGAACTAGTTTCGGTATGAAGTTTTCCATACCTAAACTAGTTGCGGTTCAATAAAAATTGTGCTCAAAAAGTGGTTTCATTGTACATTATAATTATTTATTTAGAGAAATATATTTTAGTAAATGGATAGGTACAATTTAGCATTTGAAAGAGTACATAGTGTCAAAAAGTACATTTTAGTACGTGGAAAATTACATTTAAGCAAATGTAAAAATAAATTTTAAAAAAAAGATAAAAATCCATTTTACGATATCGTAAATTTTATTCGAAAAAATGAAAAGTGACATTTTAATTTGTAGTATAGAAAAAAATGATATCTTCACATTTCCTACATTTTTTTTTAAATATGTTCTCAACATCGATGCGGACTAAAATTAAAGGATGAATCTTGTTTCAAAATAATAAAGTGTCAAATAATATTAGGATAAATATATAAGATTGCATTATTTAATTGTGAGTTTTAAAATGTCCGAAGGAGCTATTTGTTAAAATCGTGGGGATAAATTGGGGCTAGAAAGAGGTAGGAAGTAGATTTCGATAAGGTGAAAGTTAAGAAGATTTATTGAGGGTGTTATTTCAACACTAGTTTAAAAACAACAAAAGTGTGTTTACATTTTACAATAAAGCGGCTGCCACCGTGAGAAAAATCTGCATAAAAGTTTGACGCTTTTTTTTCCTTTATTCTTCCCCTCTCTCTGCCTCTCTTTCCGCCACTCTCTCTTCCTTATTCTTAAAGACCTAAGAATCCTCATTCAATTATCTCTTTATTTACTATCTAATTAACTAACTTTAGTTCTCGGCATGAATTGCACAATGTAACGTGTAATCTTAGTTGCAGGTTAAAAGACGAGTTCACAAAATACGTATTAACTTTATCAAGAAAGTCATTAGGATTCACTAAGATCTAATCCATTGTAATCATTGGTGAGAATGTAACTTATTTGCACTTCTTCTCCATTTTTCAGCACCTTCAATGTTGACAATGTGCAGTATTGACTTAGTTCAATATATATTTTATAATTCTTATTGGTTTGTTGCAGGGACAATACAGTCAGAAGCCTCCTTGCCCCATACAGGAGAGAATTTTTGCTTTTTCATTTATCCGTCTGTGCATTTATCAAAGAATTCAAGACCTTTTTTGAAACAAAGACCCTAAACCGCCCCCAGAAGATCCTTCGAAGGACCCAAAAAAGATGCCTGTGGATCTCTCGAGGAAAGGTTGACATGCCAAACATTGCTTACAAATGGTCTAGAGAGGAATAAGAGTCCGAAATGGCTCTCACAGTCTTTTTGATAACGCACAAGAACATAAATATAGACAGGAAATAGACAGATGGCCTAAAATTTCTTTCCTGTGTTCTTAAGGACATCGTGCGCTTTGAGGCTTCTGCCTAAAAAGGGTTCCCATTATGATCTCAAATGGATGTAGAAACAAAATCAAAATTATATAAAAAAAAATATTCTTACCGGTGTCATCCTTCAAAAAATTCGAGGAAAATAATGGCATCTTCTTTTTATGTGATGATCATAATTTTCTGTATTTATTTTTGCTCGTCAGCTTCGATGATAAGAGAAAAATGTCGATACCACAAAATTTCCTCGGGCAAAAGATCCTGATCAAATGAATGCCGTTGGTTTGTTTTACAAAGACGAGTCAAAATATTCAAATTCTCCACAATCTTTTGTAACTCTTCCTCTTCTTCCCCTCCTAAAGCCCTAACGAAAAGAAACCTTTTTTTATGCACATGGATCGAATTTATCACTTTTCTTCTGTTACAGCCATTGTTGTCAATCGAATGAAGTGTCACTGTAATAAATTGGCTAGTCGAATGAGAAGGACGAGGAGATGAATAAGAGGATGAAATGATTACATTTACAGCAAAGGAGGAGGAGGAGGAGGAGGAGGTGCTGGGAAGGGGGGGCGGGGGTTGGTTAATTTAAAAGCGGTCGATTTACCCAGATTTAAGAGAAAATAGCCACGAAATTTCACCCTAACCGATTTGATTCTTGAGATCAATTCGGTGGATTGGAGATTTATTTCTTTGGCAAAGGTCAGAAATATGGCCATATAATCGAATTATTCTACATAGTTGATCTTAAATTACGAATTTCGTTAATCTATCGTTCATTTATCCTCTTTTTAGTGACATAAGAATGGAGGTGCTGAGATTAATTGCTATTTTTTTTAAAGTAAATTTGATTTAAAGTCAAAAAATGAAAAATTTATTATTCTCTTCCATCTCTGAGCTTTGGGGAGAAAGTCTACGGGACTCTGAACCATACTTTTACGTTATTTTGAATTAAAAAAAATTGAAAAAATCCTCAAGGCTAAATTATTTAAACTAAAGCCTTGTGCTTGGTCTCATTAGCTAACAAATTATCTAATTTGGGGGGGGGGGAACTAATTCCAAAGATAGGATAATTAGAATCCAATGATTTCCTAAAGATTTTCCAAACTCCTCAAGTAAAAAAGAAAAACCTGATTTCTCCACTGGAGCAAAAATCAAATCGACATAAGAAAAGTTAAAACTTTTCGCCGATTTTCCCGATTAGGTGTTAACCTAGAAATAAAAATCTGGTACCAATTTTGTATGTTGTTTATACCAAATATTTTATATTTTCACCCAATGATGATGGAGTAAGTCGGAAGGAAACGATGTTACAAAAATGACTAATAAATAAAACGAGAAAAAAAATGAAATTAAGTTCGCATATAATGTTGAGTTAATAAATGAAATCAAGACATAACATACAAAAATACAAATTTTGACAATGTGGAATATGTATATATATATATATATATATATATATATATATATATATATATATACATATATATATATATAGATTGGTGTGTGGATAATTTGAAGTCATTAACCATTCTGAATTTCGCCCGTGCTTGTGGCTGAGATTGGTTAATTATTTTTATTTCACAGTAGACTTGTTTGTGCATCATTTGTGAAGCAATAGCATGGCCAAGCTCAATCCTGCCAAAATATGAGAGAGGCGAGATGTGCTGCTTGGTCTCTACCTCGGGAGCGCCCATGCGAAGACCTCCGAAGGATTTAGTGTCAATCTGAGGACGGTGCAGAAGATCAGAAAGAGATGAGGCAGAATGTGATTACGAGGGTACGGCGGCTCGGAAAACTTAGTACTCTACACGGCTCGGAGACCTTAGTACTCTACACGGCTCGGGGACCTTAGTACTCTACACGGTCGGAAAACTTTATAATTTACACGACTCGGAGACCTTTTTACTCTACATATTTTGATAAGAAAAGAACTCCTGAATTTGCGACAGGGATCCAGGCCATCATTGACAACAATCTCAGAAAGTCATTGAAGCCATAAACAGCGAGAAGGAAGTTTTAGCCTCTCTCATTTGGCAGTGAGTGCATGAGGATGTCCGCTACTACCCGTACAAGAAAGGGCCGCCTTCTGTCACAGAAGGTGAAGGACACACGGAAGGAAGGTTCCTCGAAGCTCGCGAACACACTGAAGAATCCCTTCAAGCGGGAATGCATTTGTTATACTCAAGCGAGTGAATTTATTTAGGTCAAGGAGAGGAGGTCGGACTTCTTGGTGTTAGTCTCTCTCACTAGGCATTTAGTGCATAAGGACAGCCTCTAATTCTCATATAAGAAGAGAAAGGGAGAACTTTTGTCGCAGAAGATGATTGCCTAGCGGAAGGAACGTGCTGTGAAGCTTGTGAACAAACTGTAGCATTCACTCGAGCCTGGTATGCATTGGCTCTTCTCAGACGAGAAGAATTTCCGCCAGGACCAAGTGGTGAACTCGCAAAACAACCCCTGGTTCACTGTGTCACCCCCAAAGATGTACCGATAGTGATGAAGACCAAGTTCGCGGAGCACATTAATGTGTTTAGGTTGGTCAGTATCTAGGACAACGTCATGACCCCATTTATCTTCCTGGAGGGCCATAGCAAGTACCAGGAAGTCGTCGTTAGAAGGCCGTACAGGCGGAAGCAGGATTCTGCACCGTGGCACACTTAGAGAAGGACCCAGTCTTGACTGTCAGACAATTTCTTCGACCACATCACTCCGAACATCTCGCCTCTTAGCTCCCCAGACTGCAACCCTTGGACTATTATGTGTGGGGCGTAGTTGAAAGAGAAACCGACAGTCACCTTGCATCACCGCGGTTGAGCATAGGTCCAGGATCACCAAAATTTTCCCCCAGTTAAATTGGAGGACCGAGGAGCAGGGCGGCAGCAAGTTCTGACGTCGCCTGGAGACCGTGGATGAGGCCGGGGACGAGTTCATTAAATTAAATGAATAGTACAACAATCCTTCAAGTTATTTTTTATATTAAAGTTATGTGACAAATTACCCATATATATATATATATATATATATATATATATATATATATATATATATAGAGAGAGAGAGAGAGAGAGAGAGAGAGAGAGAGAGAGAGAGAGAGATATATATATATATATATATATATATATATATATATATATTCTATAGGTTTGCTTCTAAGAAGGTTTATTTTCAGGTTGAGGATAAATCCCAAAATGAGACATATAAATTTCTCATTTAATTAAATACAACGTTTCGGGTACCTTACCCATCTTCTGGTCTATAAAACAGATTTAGAACAAGTTTAAAATTACGAAAATTATGATGTACACAAGGATTAGAAATAAATTATTTAGTTAATTAAATTTTTCCAAATCGTTTGAAAACTATTGAAACTTTAGATATGGATCAATTATGGGTACTTTAAATATGGATAAATATAATACTAGTTGATGCAGTTATTGGTCGACACGGATATTAGTCATTTAATGAAGCAGAAATAATAATAAATTATTTAATAAATTGAAAATGGGAAAAAATCATTTGAAAACTTGACACTAAATATAAATGCTATAAATATGGATAAATATAAAAAATATACTAATTGGGGCAATTAATTGGTACACAAAACTATTAGTCACCTTTAGTGGACGGTAAAAGCGGAGAGACTGAGGAAAGATTATAGAAGGAACCGATTAAAGATTGGTAGGTTGTGAAAATATTGAAGGATTTATGAAATGAGAAGGGGAAAAGCAGTTGAATCAGAATTTAAACTAGGATTTAGTTGTTTTATAAATGATGATTCGAGAATGCGCAGGGAAGTGGAGTCCTTTGCATGTCATATAATTTGAAACTTTTTGTGGGAAATTTCTGTCTTAAAGTACCCATAATTGATCCATATCTAAAGTTTCAATAGTTTTCAAATGATTTGTCAAAATTTAAATTAACTAAATAATTTATTTCTGATCCTTGTGTGCATTATTATTTTCGTATTTTAAACGTGTTCTAAATCTTTCTTATAGACCAGAAGATGGGTAAGGTACCTGAAACGTTGTACTTAATTAAATGAGAAATTTTACATGTCTCATTTTGGGATTTATCCTCAACCTGAAAATAAGCCTTCTTAGAAGCAAACCTATAGAATATATATATATATATATATATATATATATATATATATATATATATATATATATATATATATATATATATATATATATATATATAATGAAAATTAATGCAATATCGCAAGAAAAGATGAGGAATTAAACCACATTCTCCGAAGACAATTTAATTCAGAACAGTTTCGGTGTATCTCACACCCTTTTTCAACTGACACTGGATAGAAAATATTAGAAAAGTGCTTACAAACATAACACGGGGTCAGGTCGTGAAAGATCCCCTCTTTTTTTCCCTGATTAGCCACAAGTAGGGGATTGGGGGAAAAAAGAGGGGATCTTTCCCGACCTGACCCCGTGTTATGTTTGTAAGCACTTTTCTAATATTTTCTATCCAGTGTCAGTTGAAAAAGGGTGTGAGATACACCGAAACTGTTCTGAATTAAATTGTCTTCTGAGAATGTGGTTTAATTCCTCATATATATATATATATATATATATATATATATATATATATATATATATATATATATATATATTTATATCAGGGCTGGGAACTGAAATGAATATCGATTCGAGTTTCGATTTGCGTTTGACATTTTTAAAAATATCCATTCGGATTTCGATTCAAATTTTCGGCTTTTCGATTTTTTTATATAGAATATAGATTTGGATTCGAATTCGATTCGAGTTCGAGTTCAGCCTGCATTTCAAATGCTTAAATCTATTATTTCAGAGTTCTATATACTCTTTCATCGTAAAATATAATTTATAACAAAGTAACATAAACCTTTTTCCCCTCTTATTACACATTATTCTTGAGTTAAGGTAAATTCGTTATTTACTGTGTTATCTCTTGTTTACTCTAGCTATCCATATGTACCAGATGCTCCAATTCACCCTGTACTTTTCCTATTGAAATTAATGGGTAAAATATTCGCCAAGTCCCAATGCGCGGGAACCGTATGCAAGGATGAAAAAAAACTGCAGTCAAATGGAAGTTTTTAATAGGATGCTAAATTTTTCCTCCATTGAAATATTATGCAATAAAAATACAGAATAAAAATACAGAACCAACGAAGCATTTTTAAACATTGTACATTAAAACGTTGTGCAAAAAAAACTGGTAAAACATATATTACAAATTTTCATTATTATATTGAAATATTATGCAATAAACATACAGAAAACAAATAATATCTTATAAGAACAATTTAAGCTCTTTTAAAAACAAACTTGACAGCCAAATGGGGAATAAATTTGACATAAATTTAAATTCACAATAGAATACATAATTTTAAGGAAAATCATAGAGTAGGTTGAAATTATAGCCTAGTACATATCTCATCAGTTTATGTTATTATAGCTATGTATTTAAGACAAATATAGAATTTTATTTACGATATAGGTATGAATTAAACTATATTTATTGATACAACTACAAGTAATGTAAGACATATAAAAAGTAAATTGCCAATATATACTACACACATATATATATATATATATATATATATATATATATATATATATATATATATATATATATATATATATATATATATATATATATTTTCATAGAAACATATAATATAGAACAGTTTACTGCATATTAAAATTTGAGCGAACCACCAAGATATTTTCTATATTTTGTGATAATAAACTATTTCGTTGTGGACTTAAGATTAATCTAAAACTGGAAAACAATCTTTCAACAGACACCTGCGTCATCGGAACTGCGTGAACGCCTCGAGCTAGCTCATGTAGCTCTGCATATTTAAGTTTCATATAATTCCACCATGTAATAAGATTACTATCTGTTGGGATTCTTTCATCGTTACCAAAGATTTTTAAGAGCCAACATAACATCATGTTTACTGAGTGTGGCACTTTGTGCTTTTTTCGGCTGCTTTAAGTGCCTTCTCCAAATCGTTTTCGTTTGAGTTAGTTGAAGTAGTAGGATCCAAATCGTTCTGCTCTTCAGGTTCAAACTCACCATTAAGCAATTGCAATTCCGCATGCAATTGTCCTAGATGTTCGATGGCAATTTCTTGGTCTGATTGGAAAAGCAAAACATTCAACCTAGGATCTAGAAATAATGATGTTACGAATCGTTCGGTACTAAATAGTTCTTTTTCTTGAATCGCCATTGCATCATGCAGGTTGCGCGAAATAGTGCATTGCATTTTGGAAACTTCACTTTTGCAATGGAACCAAACCTTATAAAAGTCACCTGCAGTTCAATTTTGCTTTTGCAATTACACAGTCGCAATCTTTGATGGCTCCAAAGCTAGTTTGATTTCTTTTAACTTCTCCCAAGATTTATGAGACACTTGCATATCACTTCCTCTAATTTCAATAAATTCATCAATGAATGGTTTCAATGTCAGTAAGTGTGCAACCATGTCAAAAGTGGAGCACCAGCGGGTGACCACATCAATACGGTATTGCTTTGATTTTAAAACAGTAAGTATAGCAGGTACTCACAGTTTCTTGGCTAATTTTCGTGTATGGGATATGGTATTTAAGCAAGAACCACTATTTAAAGTGTCTTTTATAGCAAGCGTAAAAGTGTAGGCAGCCCATCTAACCGAAAAACATTGTGAAACACAGTTTCATTACTTAGTTCACTATCTATATTTAATTCGTTGAAACTATCTTCATAGGCACTATGATCACTGGCACTATTTCCACTGTCTTCATATGACATATCTTGTATAGCTTTTACCATATTTATTGCATTGTCAGTTGTAACAGTATATCCTTGATTGGTATTCAGCTCAAATTTTGCGAGACTTTTATTACTGTTTCTCTGATTTGGTCTCCAGTATGAGAGCAGGAAAATTTTGCCAAAACTAAAGTCCTTATTTGAACAGAATCGCCAATAATAAATTGAGCATTAATACCAAGCACAGATCTCTCCAAGCGGGATGCAATGTCAATCTTCAATGATAATAGCCTTCCTTGGAGTTCTTCGCTAATTTTTGTAACAATATCTGCTGCTTTTTCATCTACTAAAGTTGCAATTTTGTTCCTGTCCATTGTAACATTGAGTGACTTTTTAATGGTGTATATTATTTTACATAGTCCACTATCTTCAACAGTAGAAAATGGTCTTGCATTTACATTGACCAACTCGATCATAGCGCTATTAAATATGTTGGCGTCCATCCTTATGCTTACTGATGGGCGAAATGTTCGCATATGTGTGCTTGATCTTGTGCGAGAGATCGCTTAGCAATTTGAGTCGCACACTTATTCAATATATAAACTCATTCTGGTGATACCTTTCTAAATGTTCCTTTAAATTTGTAGCAGACGGACATTTTAAGGTCATTGTTCAATTGTTAACTTTACAAGTTTCTTTAGCTTCTTTTTCGCATCCACTAAGATGGAAATACGAGTAACATTTATCCGACTTTTGACGTCCAATTTTTGAGGGGTTTAAAAATGAGATGAAAAATTGTGTCACCAAAAAATTAACGGAGAGAGAAGCGTTTATAAAAATGTGACGTTTACAGGATGCTGTCTAGTTTAAAAATAATCTTCTCTAAATGTTTTTAACAATTTATGCATTTTATTATTCTACTAAATTCTAAAAGAAAGGAAGATTATAGCCCGCGTTGGCGAAAAAAAGGGAGCTCTTATCTATGGCAGGTGAGAAGAAAGGTTTAGGTTTGGGTTATTCTGTGAAGAGCGAAACAAGTGCTCGAGCCTATTATTTAGATGCGAAGGTAAGGTCAGGTTGGATCATTAAGAAATCGCTTAGAGATTTAAAAACTAGCAACAGAAGAAAGGTTTATCAAAACAAGTGCTCGAGCCTATTATTTAGATGCTAAGGTAAGGTCAGGTTGGATCATTAAGAAATCTCTTAGAGACTTAAAAACTTGGAACAGAAGAAGGTTTAGCGAAACAAGAGCTCCAACCTATCATTTAGATGCAAAGGTAAGGTCAGGTTGGATCATTAAGAAATCGCTTAGGGATTTAAAAACTAGCAACAGAAGAAAGGTTTATCAAAACAAGAGCTCGAGCCTATTATTTAGATGCGAAGGTAAGGTCAGGTTGGATCATTAAGAAATCTCTTAGGGATTTAAAAACTTGCAACAGAAGAAAGGTTTAGCGAAACAAGAGCTCGAACCTATCATTTAGATGCGAAGGTAAGGTCAGGTTGGATCATTAAGAAATCTCTTAGGGATTTAAAAACTTGGAACAGAAGAAAGGTTTATCAAAACAAGAGCTCGAGCCTATTATTTAGATGCGAAGGTAAGGTCAGGTTGGATCATTAAGAAATCTCTTAGGGATTTAAAAACTTGGAACAGAAGAAAGGTTTAGCGAAACAAGAGCTCGAGCCTATTATTTAGATGCGAAGGTAAGGTCAGGTTGGATCATTAAGAAATCTCTTAGAGATTTAAAAACTAGCAACAGAAGAAAGGTTTATCAAAACAAGAGCTCGAGCCTATTATTTAGATGCGAAGGTAAGGTCAGGTTGGATCATTAAGAAATCTCTTAGGGATTTAAAAACTTGGAACAGAAGAAAGGTTTATCAAAACAAGAGCTCGAGCCTATTATTTAGATGCGAAGGTAAGGTCAGGTTGGATCATTAAGAAATCGCTTAGAGATTTAAAAACTAGCAACAGAAGAAAGGTTTATCAAAACAAGTGCTCGAGCCTATTATTTAGATGCTAAGGTAAGGTCAGGTTGGATCATTAAGAAATCTCTTAGAGACTTAAAAACTTGGAACAGAAGAAGGTTTAGCGAAACAAGAGCTCGAACCTATCATTTAGATGCGAAGGTAAGGTCAGGTTGGATCATTACGAAATCGCTTAGAGATTTAAAAACTAGCAACAGCAGAAAGGTTTATCAAAACAAGAGCTCGAGCCTATTATTTAGATGCGAAGGTAAGGTCAGGTTGGATCATTAAGAAATCTCTTAGGGATTTAAAAACTTGCAACAGAAGAAAGGTTTAGCGAAACAAGAGCTCGAACCTATCATTTAGATGCGAAGGTAAGGTCAGGTTGGATCATTAAGAAATCTCTTAGGGATTTAAAAACTTGGAACAGAAGAAAGGTTTATCAAAACAAGAGCTCGAGCCTATTATTTAGATGCGAAGGTAAGGTCAGGTTGGATCATTAAGAAATCTCTTAGGGATTTAAAAACTTGGAACAGAAGAAAGGTTTAGCGAAACAAGAGCTCGAGCCTATTATTTAGATGCGAAGGTAAGGTCAGGTTGGATCATTAAGAAATCTCTTAGAGATTTAAAAACTTGGAACAGAAGAAAGGTTTAGCGAAACAAGAGCTCGAGCCTATTATTTAGATGCGAAGGTAAGGTCAGGTTGGATCATTAAGAAATCTCTTAGAGATTTAAAAACTCGTAACGGAAGAAAGGCTTAGCTTTGGGTCATTCTGTGATTAGCAAAACAAGATTAGGATTAGGATGAAAGATTAAAATATACATTTACCTACTATTTACAAGTTAAACCAGTTATTTCTTGGAATTCCTAAATTATTTTATTAATCATACTCGACGTTTTCGCTTCAAACTTATATTTATAATCGATTCAAGTTCGAAATCGAGGTTTTTTTTCATTCTTTTAGGTTCGAGTTTAAATTTCGATTTGAGTTTGAAAATATATAGATTTTAAAGATTTATCGATTCGAATTCGATTTGATTTCCCAGCACTGAAATATATATATATATATATATATATATATATATATATATATATATATATATATATATATATATATATATATATATATATAATTTCACCAGAAATGAGAGTACATAGAATGCGGAGACATTCATCTTCATTCCTAGACAATTTTTTTTAATATTATAATTCATTGTAAATTATGTTGTCCTTTATATCATAGAACCCGAAGATGAGCGGACAGCTCGAAACGTTGTTTCTCCCCAATAAATGAAGATGAATTTCTCCGCATTCTATGTACTCTCATTCCTAGTGAAATTATATATATATATATATATATATATATATATATATATATATATATATATATATATATATATATATATATATATATATATATATATATATATATATATATATATATTAGTGTGTGTTAATTGAAAGAAAATTGTTAAAGAAACAAATCCTAAGAAAGTCAAAAGATAAACTACAGAAATTACTATTTAGTAGAGGAAAAGGATACTTACCGGCGTCAATGTTCATGGCGATAATTAAGAAGCTACAGACTCAGCGATTCAATTGAAACCAACGGGGAAATATCAAGGTTGATATTCTACATTTGAATGCAAAGATCAGGCAATAATAGAGATTAAATCGCATAATAAGAAATAAATGGGTTATATATTCGACAGGAAGAGAAATACGAAGACAAATAAACTGGAACTGAATGAATAAAGGATTTAACCAGAGACTTTCAAAAATTGATACGATCCGAATCACGGTCGGAGGAAAACTCAATATCGTATTTCTATCTTCTTGAGTAAAAAAAAATGTAGTATTTCAGAATAAATTTAAAAATAAAAAATTACTAATAAAAGTAAAAGTAAATTGGAAATCTATATAATTTCACGTAAGCTACATTGGAGCAGGGAAAGTAAAAATAAACTAAAAGAAAACAAATAAAATGTCAAAATACTACTTCATGACAATGATACGTTGGAATAAAAGAGCAAGGTAGAATTAAAGTAAAAAACAAAGGAAACCTATTTAAAGAACTTTGCGTAAGTGAGACAAAGGCCACTCAAGTATAACAAAACAATGAAGCAAGTGGTCGAGGTGAGAGATGTGCCTTATAACAAGGTCTGGTCACCAAAAGTCGCGTGCTCTCACTTACTCTAATTTATGCCCTTTCTACCTTCAAAACTTTCAATAATTCCCGGACTTACCTTGGAAGGACCTTGGCAATTATATCATTCGAAATTGAATGTAATACAACATAAGTGTTTCAAATTTCGTTCGAATCGGTCCATTAGTTTTGATGTTGTTGCCAAATAATTCTGAGGCTAACTTTGGCAGAACTTTGGCAATTATATTATTTGAAAGGAAATATAAAGTAACATAAAGATTTCAAATTTCGTTAGAATCGGCCAAATATTTATAATATAATTACCAAAACAAATAAAAAAAAGGCAAAACAGGGACCGACCGACCATACGAACGACATAGTGAGATAAAGCGTCGCACGCGCCTAAAAGTGCTGACTTATGACTAAGTTGTTTTCGCCAAGAAAGAGAAAAAGCTTCGAAGTAAAATGACTGGTGAGTAATGATGCGGTCACGTTGGAACAACAAGAAAATAAAGAAGATAATCTTGTTTATTTATATAAAAAAAGTAATCATCTATTAAAATAAATTGACAAAAGATAATTAGAAGGGTCGTAGTCGGCTTTAATTAGAAGCACGAGAAAGATAATTAAATTAACAAATGTAAGGGAGAGTAAAGAGAACAAGAAAAGATGATAAAGACGTTTAGAGAATAAACTAAGGAAACATGCAATTGGGTGAGGCGGGAACCGCTAAAATGCTATTGACAATTTTTCTCGCAACGGAAAATCCTCTTATGGTAACTGCAAAAGATCATCTCATATGAATATACATAGAATGAAAGGTCGAACGCGAGATTACCGCATAGGAATATAGATAGGATGAAAGATCGAACGCGAGATTACCGCATAGGAATATAGATAGGATGAAAGATCGAAAGTGAGATTACCTCATAGGAATATAGATAGGATGAAAGATCGAACGCGAGCTTACCTCATAGGAATATACCTAGGATTAAAGGTCGAACGCGAAATTACCTCATAGGAATATACATAGGATGAAAGATCGAACGCGAGATTACCTCATAGGAATATAGATAGGATGAAAGATCGAAAGCCAGATTACCTCATAGGAATATAGATAGGATGAAAGATCGAACGCGAGCCCACCTCATAGGAATATAGATAGGATGAAAGGTCGAACGCGAAATTACCTCATAGGAATATACGTAGGATGAAAGGTCGAAAGCGAGATTACCGCATAGGAATATAGATAGGACGAAAGGTCGAATGTGAGATTGCCGCATAGAAATATAGATAGGATGAAAGGTCGAACGCGAGATTACCTCATACGAATATACATAGGATGAGAGGCTGTACACGAGATGATAGTTGAAGTAAAACATAAATTACTCGCAATGAATAAAGAACAAAATAATATGAAAATTATATTCTGAGATTGGGCCAGAATTTGAATGAAGAGATTCCGAGTTTAGACTAATGAATAGAAAGAAAATGTAGACTGTAGAGGGAGTATGGTATGAACAAGATGAGCAATGGTCTTTGATACCACTCATAGATTATACAGTGATGGCCAAAGGTTTTGAGACGTATATTTTATTCATATAGAGAAGTAATAGAGCTAATCAAACTTGGCATTATGTTTTAGTGTTTGTATCATAAGTTGAAGGTGAACTATATCAAAATTTAGAGCACAAACCAATTTTACTAATAAATGCAGCCACTTGATGAGCGGAGTCAATATTTAAAATGATGTCGCTTGTTATTCAAGACTAATTCAATTCGTTTCAGCATGGTGGAGACCCTATTTGTTATATTTTAACTGATAATGCTTCATTTTTGTTCAATAAGCACCAGCCACTAATTGATCACAACTGGATTGCTTCTATTTATCAGCCGCTAGTTTGATTTTCGCCCGTGAATTCTCTCTTGGCTTCAAATCTGGCGAATTTCCGGTACAAGGTTTCAAATGTTCGATGTTATTTTCAGCCCAAACTTTGGTATTGCTTTTACTTTTTGACAAAGTGCCCCATCGTCCTCAACAATACAGTTATCATCCACAAATTGGTCGTGAACTGTTAAGAAAAGGGCAGGATGAAGCACATTTTTGTATTATTTTCAGTTCATGACAGCGTTCTTGGGCAAAACTTTAGTGCTCCAGTTCTCTTAGATAAGAATCCGCCCCAGACATGGAAAGTACTCGGATGTTTCACCGTGGACGAGATACATGATTCTTAGAGGCGTTTCCTTTTCTCCTCCTAACGAGAGATTTTTCCAGAAGCTCCAAATAAGCGGAAGGGAGCTTTATTAAACGATATAACTTTGCCTCAGTTTTTCAACAGTCCATTTTTTTATATTTCTTACTAAGGTGAATCTTATCTGTAAATTTATTCTTGGTGAGATGAGGCTGGGACATTACCAAGAGGCGATCTTGCCGTTCATTTACAGCTCTTGGGCGTCCAGATAACTTCTTCACAGGAGTGTAAACAGTCTTTTAAAAGTCATTAATGATCCTAAAGATGGGTTCCTTGAGGAAATACACTTAACTAGTTTCTTGTATCTGAAGCCACTTTGGTGCAGAGCAAATATGGTTGCACTATTTTCCTTGGAAAGAGCAATTTTTGTAATTAGAAAAGATTCAAATATTCATTTTTACAAAAACTACATGAAATAGATTATAATTACACATCATTCATTTAATCCATATTTGTCACCATTTTAACCTTTGGATCGAACAGCAAAAAGTTCCAGAGAGTGAAACTCACCTCTTACAGGAACCGAACCAGAACGGAATTTTGGATTAAGAAAAGGAATGCAATTTTTTCCTTATTATTTTTGAAAACCTGATTTTTTAATAAACTTGGAATAATTTAAATATTAGAAAAATTACTCATATCATGTAAATTTTAAAATATATATATATATATATATATATATATATATATATATATATATATATATATATATATATATACATACGAGGGGCGGTCAATAAGTTTTGCGAATCGGAAGGGCAAAACAGAGGAAGGAGGATGGCTGTTTGTGGGGGTGTTGGGATAAGTTATTATAAGTCAGGACCTGCAGCCGCGCGCTCCTGCCTCGTCTATTTAAGAAGCAGTAGCTGATCGCAGATCGTCAGTCACAATTTTTTCAACAATGGAGAAGGTTGAGCCCCGCGCAGTGATCAAATTTTTGACCAAGGAAGGCAAGAAAGCAAAAGAGATCCATGAACGCATGGTTGCAGTGTACACCGATACCACCTCTTCCTATGCAACCATTGCTCGCTGAAATAGGGAGTTCCGCCATGGTTGTGAGTCCCTTGAAGATGACCCCCATCCAGGACGCCCGTCAGATGTGACCAACGAGGAAAATGTGGCCTGTGTGGAGAGGATGATCCTCAAAAATCGACGGCTGAAGGTCGAAGAAATCGAGCGAGAACTTGGAATATCACATGGAAGTGTTATGAACATCATCCACGACAATTTGGCCATGACCAAGGTCTCTGTCCGTTGGGTCCCTTGAAATCTCACGCCCCATGATCGACTTCAACGGCGTCAAAGTCCACAAGGTCAGAGTTGCACAAGCTGCCCCATGCGAGTGCGGATTCGAGGAGCTTAACCATCCTCCCTACAGTCCAGATGTGGCCCCTAGCGACTACTTTTTATTCCGCCAGCTCAAGACTGCACTGCTTTGACGCCGGTTTGGGGACGATGAAGATGTCCACCTCGCCGTCCAGGAGTGGATTGAACAGCAGTCGGAGATTTCTGGTTGTCGGGAATTCGAAGCCTCAGGGACAAGTGGCGCAAGTGCATTGAAGTCAAGGGTAGTTATATTGAAAAATAATAAAACACTTTTCCTCATATCTCGTTTCCTTATATCCGAATTGCAAAACTTATTGACCGTCCCTCGTATATATATATATATATATATATATATATATATATATATATATATATATATATATATATATATATATATATATATATATATATATATATATATTAGTGTCAAAACATTTGGCCATGAATGTAGTAAAAAAATTTAAAACATGGCAGAAATAAACCATATCTAAAGAACCCGTCTAAAATACAGATGATAACACTTACCATAATTAAAAATAAATAGAATTATATAAATATTAGAACTGTTTGTTTAAAATCTTTCAAAAGTTGAAATTTTTAAACAAACTGTTCGAATAATGAATAATTATGAGACATTATAAATATTAAAAAATCGAAATTTGAATTAAATAAATTCATGATATTATTATTGTTTCTTGCTGAGATTTTTTTGGTATTATTTCCTAATGTCGCATTTGGCATCCTTGGCAACGATCCCAGCAAGTCAATAAAGTCCATACCCCGGGACAAAGGTGTATCAGTCTCTCTCATCAGGCTGTTAGTGAATGAGAACATCTGATACTACTCATACAAGAAGGGAAAGACTTAGCTTCTGTCGCAGGAGATGAACGACACACGGAAGGAACGTTCTTCGAAGCTCGCGAACACACTGAAGAATCTCTTCAAGCGGGAATGCGTTGGTTCTACTCAGGTGAGTGAATTTATTTAGCTCAAAGAGAGGAGGTCGGAGCTCTTGGTGGGGTTAGGCCAGGGGTGCGTAGGCAAACCTTGTGAGCAGGGAACGATCACTATGGTAACTTATACCCTCTATGGGTATTAGTCACCTCTTTCCTCCAGCTCCACTCATTAACGGGGTTCCCAGTGGTTTTCAGCGACTATTTTGAATGGTAAGAAGCACAGACGAACATGTCAGAGACGACTTCGGGTTGCCTGTACTTTTGGTGCAGATACAGCAACAACTACCTTTCTACCCACTCCTACACTGCACTCTTCATATCTTTACAAAAAAAGACAAACCACACCTTATTTAAGCTTGAGGCTCTCTGCAACCCCTAAACCCGTCTCTTTTTCCTATCTCCCCTCCCGAATTATCTGCCGTCTCTGCCAAGACATTCTCTATTTTTCTCTGGCATACCCTCTTCCTCTATTTATCGCCACCGGGTAAATCCTCCTTTTCCTCACCTCTCCGAATTTTATACCATGTCCCTAGTGTCCCCTGAGGCATTAATTTCCCCTCCTTTCTTTGTTAAAGTACTGTTCTCTAAGTCTTTCCCCCTAGTTTATCCCTGTTTCCCTCCCTTACTTCATTTATATTTTTTATATCTCTTATCTGGAATGGTACCATCTGTCTTCAAGCACGGTGCTATTCACTCCATCCGAAAGAAACTGCACCTGAACCTAAGTGATCATGTAAGCTACCGCCATATCTCTCCTAAGCTGCCATTCCCTTCAAAAGTCTTTGAAAGAAATGTGTTTGCCTTAATTCTAGATCACTTCTCTTCGTCCAACGCTAATAAGATTTTTCAGTCTGATATTTAAGGCAGGACTTGGTACTAAATCGGCTCTTCTACATATAATGAACCGCATCGCTGCGCAACCGATTCTGGTCAGCCTTGCATTCTGGCACTTGTGTTTCTCTCGGTAGCTTTTAACACTATTGATCACACTGTTTTCTGGTTCTGCTCGTATTTTTTTTTATTTATACTCTATTTATACGTTATTTTAAATTATTTACCTTGGTCGACATAGGTACGTTTTGGTGTTTCACAAGGGTTAGTATATAGTTCGCTTCTCTCATCTATTTTCTTCCCTTCGGTATTCTCATGTGGCGTATTTGTCTATCATTTCATTTTTTTATGCGGATGAATGCGCAAATCTATTTCTTCTTTCACGCAGCCTCAAAGTCTAACTTTGACAACACCTTTGATAGTGGCATTCACGTCATTGTCCCCTCGCATTCACTACTGCAACTCCCTTCTCACTAGATCACCTCAGCCTTTCACTTTTCGATCTCTCCAACTGTTTCACAATTTTACACTCCGTGTTCTTCTCCACCAGGGACGTTTCTCTTGCGCAACTCTCCTGCTTCGCGCTCTATACTAACCCCATTCGTTACAGAATCACTTTCAAGGTCTTTCTGCCTCCTCCTACTTCTGAACTTCACTGGCCCCCTATTCCAGTCCCACAAAGCCCTGCGCTTTGGCTCTGCACACCTCCTGCCTGTTCCTTGCAGTCATCTGTGCTTTTCCGAGAATGTGGAATGATCTCCCTTTTTCAATACGCTCATCGCCCTACATTGATGCATGCAAGTTAAAAGCGCCATACAGCTCATTTTTTATTATTATTCTGGCCTGAGTTACTTCCCTAGGAATAGAGGTCACCACGTAACTCAATACTCTTCCATTGCATCAAACAGCCACACAGGTCATTTTTAATTATAAAATAGCTACCAAAAGAGCACAAATACTATATGAAAATTAAGAACTATCTTTGCACAGTCCAACCTCCTCCAAGTGGCGAATAATATAGTAACTGCAGCAATGGTTCCAAGTGCTACGCAATACCAGGCGAAATTGGTCTCCAATATTCCTCTACCAAGAAAGGAAATATTAAAAAGAAATGAATACAAGAATCCAAAGAACAACATTAGCCCTGCCTCAGAACACCTCCCCATCCAAGTGTAAGGGTTGAGAGAGGATTTTACCTTTTGACCCCCTAGACAAAGGGGAATCACAGCCTCACTTCAACCAACTACAAGTAGAAGATGCACTAAGAAGGTGAAAGCGGCCAATATATTTGTGTCGCCTTTTCATAAATCATTATTAAAACATTAATCTCCTATTTTTTATTTGGATGTGGAGAATAAATAAAATTCAAAATTACGCCACCCATAAAAAACGGGGGAGGGGGGGGGGAAGTAAACAAAAAGATACGCGTTGATTAAAAATCGGCTGGTGACTCCTGTCATCTTTCATTTCAAAAATTTGAACAACCAAAAGCCGTTAAATAACGGATATTCTCATTTCTGTTGTAATTTTTTAAATTAAAGATGTGCGCGTTTGATTCTATGCTTGCATATGCTTACATACGTCCATAATACACATATATAGATTGACACACACGCATATATTGTTCGTCTCGACCCCCAGAGTCCTTTGAAATCTGGTCTCATCTATTGTTTCTTACACGCTTTCAACTCTTCACATGGCTTTTACAAGAAACACTTCAACAAAGAAGGCCGACATAATACACAGACACACCTCCACCCCCCTTGCCCCAAGTCGAGAACGTGTTAATCTGCATCTCCACACATTAATATTTTCCCTCCTTTTGTGCCATTAGTCCGGAAAGAGCCCCTCACCCACACTCACCCACACATACACATACGCTTTGATCTTTGCGTCAAAGACATACCTCTCCCCTACCTTATTTCACTCTCCCCCCACCCAATCTCGCGGGCATTAAAGTTCCAACCAGACACACCTTTGAATCCACCTCTCAACACCTCTTTCTTCCGGCGGGGGAGGGGAGGAAAGAGTAAGGATGGTAAGGGATAAATTGGAATCATTGAACATGGCAGAAATTTTACGGGGTAGGGGAGGGGGAAAATGAGAGCTTCTTTCTTCATCCTGCAGTGGTGCCGTGCACAAAGATATGTGCAAACAGAGTACGCACACACACGACGTAAACCAACCATTCTTTCCCTAGTTTGAGGCCTGGGGGAGGGTACAATAAATGTATATATTTTTTTAAATTAAAATTTTGATTTAAAAAAAATAATATGGAAACTATTTTTTTATTATTTGGGAAATTTGAAAAAGAAAAGGTTTAAAAATTTCAATTTAAGAAATTTTATTTTTATTTTAAAGTTACCCCCCAAATATTTTTTAAAAGAATATATATTAAAATGAAATTAAAAATTAAAATGAAATTTGGGGGCGGGAGGTTCTATTAAAATGTTGATTTTAAAAAAATTAAGATGGAAACTATTCATTTTATCATTTGTGAAATTAGAAAACAAAATTCGAGGTTTAAAAATTTCATTTTAAGGAATTTTATTTAGATTTTAAGGTTACCCCCAAAATATTTCTTAAAAGAATATATATTGAAATGAAATTAAAAATTAAAATTAATATTTTGTTTGTTTTTATTTAAAATATATTCATAAAAGATTTATTTAATTTTTAAAGTTTTGTTACATAAACAATTTTTATCTAGTATTCAAAATGTTCTTTTTTATTTTCAAGTAAAATTTTCTTTTAGTCTATTCTTAAATTTTATTATTATTTTTAAGGTTACAAGAACACTAATTTTTTTAGATTCAATTCGGCAAAATTTTAATTTTGACTTTTAAAAATATGAAATCAAATTAGAAAATCTTTTATTTAATGTTACTTCTATAGTTGGATTGATTCATCATGTCAAGAAGCAACAGGAGTGAAGCCGCCCACAAGCAAAGGAAGATGATTAATTATTCTCCATGCTGGAACAAAACACGGTTTTATTAACAATGTTGAGCTGATATTCCAAGCAAAAAATGATGGAGATTACCACAACCAGATGAATGCTACAGTTTTTAAAGAATGGTTTGGTATGCAGTTGCTACCCAACATTCCCCATCTCTGTCATTGTGATGGATAACGCATCGTACCATAGTCCACAAATGGAAAAATTGCCAACCTCATCATCGAGAAATGCAGACATCAAGAATTGGCTGATGCATAACGGAGTTGCTGTCAGTGATGATTTGTCAAAAGCAGAGCTATATGAGCTGGCAAAGAATTTCCGGATGGACAGCAAAAGGTATTTGATAGATGCAATTGCTACAGAAGCAAGCCATAGGGTTGTGAAGTTACTTCCGTACCACTGCTAATACAACCCTATTGAGCTGATTTGGACTCAAGTGAATTCCTACATAGCCAAAAGAAACAACTTCACAATGATTGACCTTAAAACTTTGGTTAAAGAAACTATGGGTACCGTCACGCCAGAAAACTGGAGGCAAGCTGTCAAACATGCCGAAGAACTTCAAGAACACGACACAAAGCAAGACAAAAGCAGTTGAAATTTTTATGTGGATTCATTCATTATACACATTTCAGAAAGCTCAGATGAATTTTCGGACTAAATATGAGAGAGAGGATTAGGCTTACTGGGCAAACCTCTATAAAATAAAATGCGCCTAGACTTTTACTCCAATGGTGGTCTGGTAAAAAGTCAAAATAATTTTGGAAGTAATTTCGGAAATACGCTAATTTTGAGAGAAATAGAGAGAGAGTGAACGAAAGACAGAGACAGAGAGTAAGGTGGGGAAACAGGGTGGAAAGGAAGGAGAGCAGCTGATCTATCGAGATTTGGCAACAGTGTGATGAGACGTGTTTATGATTCGGCCGCACCCAAACGTCCATTTCTCGCTGCGTCGCCTATAGTTGTCTTCTTTTTTTTAAGCACAATCTAGATTTTTTTTCCAGAAAATTTTATATTTTAATTTTGAATTTTTGAAACTTTTGTCATCCAAATATAAAATCTATTGAAAAGATTTTTTAATTTAGTGAGTGAAATTTTTTTTAGTAATTTTTAAACTTAAAATTCTAATTTTGAATTTTAAAATATTGTATTGAAAAATAAATTAGAGGAAGCTTAATCTCTTAATGTTATTTTCTAAACTTAAATTTTATCTTTCAATTTTTGGCTTTTAAAGGAAACTTAGTTTTTTAAATATATTAAACGAAACTTTATTTCCTAATTTATTATATCCAAGTTACAATTTTAATTTTTAATTCTTAATTTATAATTTATTAATTATTTGTAATTTTGATAAAAAATATTTTATTTTTAATATAATTCTAAAATATGCTTCCGGTTTTACAACACAAGCGATGGTATTCTAACCAACCAGATCGACTTGGGTATGTTAATATTAGAGGCACCAAAACCTAGCCTGGGTACAAATCCTGTTTCATGGTTGGGAGGCCAGAAACCTTTTTATCCCGCCGAACCATCATTCTCTGCACCGTCGACTCTAGGAGGTTATGAAGCTGATAAGCCAAGTTGATACAAAAAACCCTTGGGGACTTGTAACCCAGAGGGGTTAAAGCCATTGCAATGGCAAACCACTTCCCCGGAATGGTTGCCAATTATAACTAGCGACCTGCAACATGAACCATAAATGTTGATCTCCCTCAAGGAGATATCATAGGGAAAGGAAGGGGTAGCTCGTTACGCTCGGAGACAGTGCTCGTGAGGGGAGGGGGCGAGGAGGCGGAGTATCTATCCAGCTCCTTATACTCTGAGGTGAGTAGCTGTCCAAGCTCATTATCTTCTGAGGGGGTAGCTATCTGAGCTCCTTATCATCTGAGTGGGTAGCTATCCGAGCTCCATACCTTCTGACGGGTAGTTATCCAAGTTCCTTTGGGGTATATATCTGAAATCTTTATCCTCTGAGGGGGTAGCTATCCGAGCTCCATATCTTCTGAGGGGCTGGTTATCCGAGCTGCTTATCCTATGATGAGGTAGTTATCTGAGGTCCCTATCGTCTGAGAGGATAGCTATCCGAGCTCCTTATCTTCGGCGGGGATAGCTATCCGGGCTCCTTATCCTCTTAGGGGGTAACTATACGAGTTCCTTATCCTCTGATGGGGAGGTTACCTGAGGTCCTTATCTTCTGAAAGGGTAGCTATCCGAGATCCTTATCATCTGAGGGGGTAGCTATCCGAGCTCCTCATCTTCTGATGTGGTGGCTATTCAAGCTCCTTATACCCTGAGAGGGAGTAGCTATCCGAAGTCCTTATCCTCTCAGTGGGTAGCTATCTGAGCTCTTTATCCTATTAGCGGGTAGCTATCCGATGTCCTTATCCTCTTAGCGGGTAGCTATATGTGGTCCTTATCTTCTGAGGTGGTTTCTATCCAATGTCCTTATCTTCTGACGGGCTAGCTTTTCGAGATCGTTGTCCTTTGAGGGGATAGTTACCTGAGGTCCTTATCCCCTGAGTTGGTAAATATCCGAAGTCCTTATCATCTGTGGGGGTATATATTCGAGGTCATTGTCCCCTGAGGGGGTAGCAATCTGAGTACTTATCTTCTGAGTGGTGGCTGTCCGAGCTCTTTATCCTCTGATGGTTAGTTGTCTGGGGTCTCTATACTCTGAGGGGTAGCTTTCCGAGCTTATTATCTTCTACGATGGTAGATATCGGAGGTCCTTATCCTTTGAGGGCGTAGCTACCCTAGATCCTCATCCGCTGAGGGGGTAGCTATCCGAGCTCCTTATCTTCTGATGTGGTGGCTATTCAAGCTCCTTATATCCTGAGGGGTAGCTATCTGAAGTCCTCATCATCTGAGGGAGTAGCTATCCGAGCTTCATATCTTCTGAGGGGCTGGTTATCTGAGCTGCTTATCCTATGATGGGGTAGTTATCTGAGGTCCCTATCGTCTGAGGGGGTAGCTAACCGAGCTCCTTATCTTCTGCTGAGATAGCTATCCAAGGTCCTTATCCCCTAAGGGGGGAGCTATCCGAGCTCATTATCCTCTGAAAGGGTAGCTATCGTAGCTCCTTATCTTTTGAGGTGGTAGTTATTCGAGCTCGTTTTCCTCTGAAGGGGTAGTTATCAAAGCTCTTTATCATCTGAGGGGATAGCTATCCGAGCTCCTTATCTTCTGATGTGGTGGCTATCCAAGCTCCTTATATCCTGGGGGGTAGCTATCCGAAGTCCTGATCCTCTGAAGGGGTAGTATCCGAGCTAAATATCTTCTTTGGTGCTAGTTATCCGAGCTGCTTATCTTATGATCGGGTAGTTATCTTAAGTCCCTATCGTCTCAGGGGATAGCTAACCGAGCTCCTTATCTTCTGCTGGGATAGCTATCCGAGCTCCTTATCATCTGAGGGGGTAGCTATCCAAGCTTTTTATCCTCTGAGGGGGAGGTTATCTAAGGTCCTTATCCTCTTAAAGGGTAGCTATCCAAGCTCCTTATCTTCTGAGGTGGTAGTTATTCGAGCTCCTTATCATCTGAGGGGATAGCTATCCGAGCTCCTTATCTTCTGATGTGGTGGCTATCCAAGCTCCTTATATCCTGAGTGGTAGCTATCCGAAGTCCTTATCCTTTGAAGGGGTAGTATCCGAGCTCCTTATCTTCTGAGGGGGTAGCTACCCGAGTTCCTTCTAATCTGAAGGGGGGGGGGGTTATATGAAGTCCTAATCGTCTTAGGGGGTAGCTATCCGAGCTCCTTATCCTCTTAAGCGGTAGCTATTCGAGGTCCTTATCCTCTGATAGGTTAGCTATCTGAGCTTCTTATCTTCCGAGGGGGTAGCTATCCGAGATCCTTATCTTCTGAGGGGGTAGCTATCCGAGCTCCTATCCTCTCAGGGGGTAGCTATCCGAGCTCCTTTTCCACAGACGCAGAAACTAAATAAGTAACTCCTGAGTCGAGTCAATATAAAGATACAATAATAAAAGGCTTAAACTTAATCTTTAAAGTACCTAAATATTCAAATTTAAACCTAAATTAATTAGACGTCTTCGATACCAAACAAATAAAAGTTATTTAAGAGTCAAATGGTTTAGCTCGGAATCATCAAAGAACAGAGCTTTCCAAAGAGGAGACTTTTGGAGAACACCCTAACCCATATCACGAAAGCGTTGGCCTGAAATTAATTAGCCTGAGATTTAATTAACCCCCAAATCACAGATGGGGGTGAGACTATCAAAATAATTAATCCCACTTGCCCAGATATAAATTAAATTACAATCGCCTCACACATTAATCGGATTAATTCTCGTTGATGGGGATCACTCGTATTACTGAGATTGATTCACATTAATGGGATTCACTCACATTAACGGGATTAATTCAAATTACTGGGGTTCCATCATAGTGACGGGACATTTTTCTCTTTATTAATTTTTTATTTAATGGTATTTATTCCCATATTTATGGGCTTCATTGACATTAATGCTATTTATGTACTTTATAAAGGTTTATGCCCAGTAATGAATATTTCTACCCATTCTTGGTCTATATAATCACTTTCATGGGTTATATAAATGGGACTTATACACAACAATATAATTTATTAATGGGTTTATTCACTTTAATCGGATTTATTCGTTTCAATTTCATCTATGTAAGATTATTAATGGGTTGCGCACACATTAATGGAATTTACCGACATTTAATCGGACTTATTCGAAAATATCGAATGACAAAATTCTTGCTCGAGATCTCGCATCTTCTTGGCCTCAATAAACTGAATGACGCTTCGGTCATAGGGACTAATATAATTAGTGGTTACCAAATTTTCGTGAAATATTCATCTTATCGAATACACGAATATAGTGTGCTAGAAAACTGTATGGTTTTGCACGTTAAATGACTATTTAGGTACACAAAAGTGGTTCTAACCTAATTTAACACATTTGTTGAGATACATTCGAAGGTTTATCTGGAGAGCATTCCAGAGCGCGGTTATTTTATATGTGAAAAAGGCGCCTGCTTTGATCGAACCAGTGTTTGCTCAATTTTTAGGGTGGTTTTGTCGATTCTTTCTTACCATAGATGAAAAGGAAGGATGGATTTTGTCAAAAACTTTGTCGAATCAAAAATAAAACCAAAAGATAAATAAGAAAAAGTAAAAAACAAAGGTATTCTGTCAACTTCTCTCTCTCGTAATCTTCCGGGCCGCTGCTAAATAAGCATTTACCCACCATACATCTTGACTTTCTAAAAATTTTACTCTTTACGAGTTTGTGTAAAAAAGGAGAGATTAACCAACATTGGATTTCGCTTTTTAATATTTAAGAAGAGAATAGAATGCGGTCTAGAGAAGAAAAAAGTCCTCGGAGACGAGTAAAAACACTTTATCAAGAAGATAGGCCAAGAATTTGACCGATTTTGATAACAAAGGGCGTTAGACAATACGACACAGTGCTTTTGTATGTATGTGTGGGTGGTTGTAAGTGGGCGTAGGTAGATAGGTCGATAATTAGGTAGGAAGGTTCTATTTAATGTAAGAATAACATCTACTTAGACTTCCTCTCGCTGGCAATTCTTAGAGTTGACTAGTGCTACCAGGTTCATACAAGCTCTCGTCCATCATGAATAGATGGTAGAACTCACAATGCCTGAAGAAACTTAGTTTCTGGGACCATGCCCCCCCGTCCCTGTCCTTCTCCTCCCCCCTCCCTATATCTACTTGCCAGGATCCCCCAGCGGTAAAAGATTTCTGCTATTAAATGAAAACTTCCAAATGGCGTAGTGATTTCTTCAGCAAATGTTATGAAAGCATTACCAACTAGAAACCCCTTTAGTAAAATTGCTGAAAGGCATTAAAAAGAAAAGGATGTTTTAATGAGACTCATTTTTGAATAGAAGAATAGAATTAGTGTTTGAGAGTAAAAAAAAAATAGAGTCAATGACAGAATGTGACGAAGAATGACGAATATTGTTTAAAAGTCTTTAAAGAAGAAAATTTTTGTTCCCTTTCTAGAAAAGAAATTGGGTTAAAAGTCATTGGAGAAAAGGAATTTATTCTAGTTAATCTTTGACCTTTTTAAGAAATACAGCTATAGTAGAAGTATAGGACGTCCAGTTAATGATTGAAATAATTTGATTTGTAATTTTAAACAATGAAATATACTGGGTTTTGAAAAAGTTCTGTTACACTTTTTTGTATCTATCGGGAGGTTTACGTGTGTGATAGAAAAAGTTCCGTCAAACAAACTTAAAGTTTTACTTTTCGAGCACGTGCCATTAAAACCTCTTTTTCACTGTAGGTAGGTAAGTGAAAGTGAAGATGAAGTGAAGTGAAGTGTGTAGGTGTGTCGAGATGAAGTGAAAAGAATCGAGATCTGTGCTCTCATGCGCACGGGCTACAATAAGCCCAACATCGCCAAGCGGCTCAACGTCATCCTGATGACCCTACAGAGAGTTGCGGAGAGGCTGAAGAACGGGGAAGACCTCAAAGATCGAGTTCGTTCAGGCAGACCTCAAACAGTGAACCGTTTGACTGTGAGAGAGGTTTTGAAAGTGCTCAAAATGACCCCGCTCGCTCATATCGGTGGTCAGGTTGTCAAGAGCTTGAAGTGCGTGGAAAGGTTCTGCTGACTGACCGTGTGGGAGGACAACGTCGGGAGCTCTATCGTCTCCTTATCAACGCCTTGAAGAGTCATGGCCATCGAATTCTCTTTTTTTCTGATGAGAAAAAACCTTCACGGTCGATCCGGTCATCAACATCAGAACGACCGCGGGGTAAGCTTCGGCTACGACATCTTAGAGGTTCACTACGGGTCCACGACCAAACACCTCCCTATTGATGCTCGGCGTCGTGGCTTCGAAAGGCAAGGAGGTTCCGTCGGTGTGGTTCGCAGCCGGTTACAGGCTCACTGGGGCCGATTACAGGGACATTTTGGCTACGAAAGTCCTGTCCTGGGTGAGAGAGTTCACAAAAAAAGGCGCACTATGTCTTTCAGTAGGGCGGTGCCCTGGGGGGTAGGGGTTGAACGTGAACTTCTGGTCGAAGGACTTCGGGCCGCAGAATTCGACTAACCTCAATCCCCTCGACTAAAACATGTGGACGCATTTCGAGGGCAACGCCGGCAATGTCCACCACAGCAACGTCGACGAGCTGAAGTCCTACGTCAACCGCGTGCGAGCCATCATGAGGAAGGACTTCATCCGCAACGTGTGCGCAGCCTTCGCGTCTCGCTAGGAGCGCGTGTTTGCCGCCGATGACCTCCACATTGATTGATATTACACTTTAAAAACATATTTTTATGTCTAAACAATAAAAACGTGTGTAACTGCATCAAAACTATCATTGTGTCCTTTGTTGAAAGTGTCGTAAAGAGTGTACCAGGACTTATGCAATACCCGCTTTTCATCATCATCATCATTAACTATAATTTCGGAAGGGATTTTTTTTTCAGTATTTGAATAATAATTTCATCTTAGTTTGGTTATGACTTATTTTTTTATCAAAGTTATTTCTAATAATTCTTTTATAATATCAAAAGACAAAATGGTGAAGTTCAGAAATAAATATAAGTATCGAAATTTTGTGATTTTTTTTAAAACCCAAAGAATTACAAATTGTAAAGTTCAGAAAATTTATTTTTATATATCTTCTATAACTATATTTTAGTAACGTGATATTTTGAAAGGGGGAAAATTTAGTTTAGAGTTCCTTTTTAAAATTATTATAATTGGCGAAGTTCAGAAAATTTCTAAAAATTTAACCATGGCTGCTTTTTTTTAGATTTTAAATTTTAATTTTAGTAGCGAAGCGCAAGCTCCCCTCCCCCCCTTCCCCTACGAGGGGAGTGGCGAAGCCATTGCCTGGTTTAAACAATATAAAAATACATAATTATTGATAATTCCTGTACATCCCTTTTAGCGGCTTTTAGAGGTACATCTTGCCTAGGCATAGGACTAATAAGTTATGAGAGTCCATCTTGTGCTATTTCCGACCACGGTTGACGTATCACATTCAGTAATTATAATCGGTTTCCTATTGGGGGTCTTTTTGGTGGGGGGAGGGGACATTTTCTATACTCTTGTCTAGTATCCTCTACGCATGTTCTATTGGGTTCGGGTTAGGGGACTGGCCCGGCCAAGGAAGTCGCTTCATGCTTCACCTTTGGTTCTCCGATTCTTTTGTCTTTTTTAACAATACTGTAGGAAGAGGTTTCCCCCTCCCACCCCCTTGACATGGATAAACATCTTTCCTATGGAAAGCCCTGGGAGAAAGAAGTCCTTCTTGAAGAATGGAAATAGATTTTTCCCGAATTGATTTTACCAACTCTGACTTTCCATCATTCAAAATTTGCTCCCCACAGCATAACAGAAAACTCACCATGTTTCACCCTTGGTTCTAACCTATGTAGGTCACTCTCTCAAAAGCGTAACCCCCCCCCATCCCCCTTCGTTTGAAAATGAATTAAACCTTGATTCGACCCCCTTCCCCCGCAAAAATGCTGTGCAAAAAAAGTTTTCACTCATTTCTTCAGCCCACACATTCTTCTCAATACTGGGTGCCCCCCCCCCCCGTACAAAAAAGTGCCTCAACTTTCAATAGGCTTCTTAATTGGATAAATCATTAAGAAATGAAGCCTATTAAGATATGGATCGGGTTCTGGGTGGTGTCACCCAGTAATGGTGGTAATTAAAAGAGGCTTCGTCCTGTCTCCACCTCAATGCTATCCAACAGGAATTCACTACTGTTCTTGGCCTCAGTTAGAATCTTCCTGCCACTCCAATGCAGCCTCGAACAGCACGAAAGAAGGCTAAGGACGACAACTCCTGGGTTTTGCCCTTTATTTTGAACTGTTAAAAGAAGTATTCCAAGATTCTTAGCCTTTTGTAACAGCCCCTCCCCCCCTCCTCATTGATCAACAATCATCTTTGATAATCTGAAGTTTCTTTCTACCCTTTTCACCCTCTAACTTCATCGCTTTGGGCTTTAAATTCACCCTCGTTGGTATTGTGCTTTTAAATTAAGCCTCGTTGCTATTGCGCTTAAAATTCATCCCTGTTGGAATTGCGCTTTTAAATTCAGCCCAGGTGCTATTGCACTTAAAATTAAGCCCCGTTGGAATTGGGCTTTTAAATTCAGCCTCGTCATTATTGCGCTTTTAAAATTCAGCCTCGTTGCTATTACGCTTTTAAATTCAGCCTCGTTGCTATTGCGCTTTTAAATCTAGCCTCGTTGCTATTACGCTTTTAAATTCAGCCTCGTTACTATTGCGCTTTAAATTCAGCCTCGTTGCTATTGCGGTTTTAAGTTCAGAGTCGTTGCTATTGCGGTATTAAATTCAGCCTCGTTGCTATTGAGCTTTAAATTCAGCCTTTTTGTTATTACGCTTTAAATTCAGCCTCGTTACTATTGCGCGTTTAAATTCAGCCTCGTTACTATTGCGCTTTTAAATTCAGCCTCGTTGCTATTGCGCTTTTAAATTCAGCCTCGTTGCTATTGCGCTTTAAATTCAGCCTCGTTGCTATTGCGCTTTTAAATTCAACCTCGTTGCTATTGCGCTTTTAAATTCAACCTCGTTGCTATTGCACTTTTAAATTCAGCCTCGTTACCATTGCGCTTTTGAATTCAGCCTCGTTGCTATTCCGCTTTAAATTCAGCCTCGTTGCTATTGCGCTTTTAAATTCAACCTCGTTGCTATTGCGCTTTTAAATTCAACCTCGTTGCTATTGCGCTTTTAAATTCAACCTCGTTGCTATCGCGCTTTTAAATTCAGCTTCATTGCTATTGCGCTTTTAAATTCAGCCTCGTTGCTATTGCGCTTTAAATTCAGCCTCGTTGCTATTGCGCTTTTAAATTCAGCCTCGTTGCTATTGCGCTTTAAATTCAGCCTCGTTGCTATTGCGCTTTTAAATTCAGCCTCGTTACTATTGCGATTTAAATTCAGCTTCGTTGCTATTGCGCTTTTAAATTCAGCCTCGTTGCTATTGCGCGTTTAAATTCAGCCTCGTTGCTATCGCGCTTTGAAGTCAGTCTCTTCGCTATTGGGCTTTAAATTCAGCCTCGTTGCTATTGCGCTTAGGTAAGTCGGTTTGGAGTAGATTAGGATTTGGTTACCTTAGGTTCCGTTAAGCTAGGTTAGGTTAAGTAAGTTTCGGGTAGATTAGGATTGGTTGGGTTAGGTTTCGTTAGGTGAGGCTATGTTAATTCAGGTTTGGTTGTGGAAAATGAGCCAAAATAAGAAATCCAATTATTTTTGTCCTAAATCTTGGCGTTGCAGAAGCGTCAGAAAACGCTTTTGAAAACCTTCTTCAGTTTTCCAAAGCGTCAGAAAACGCTTTTGAAAACCTTCTTCAGTTTTCCAAAGCGTCAGAAAACGCTTTTGAAAACCTTCTTCAGTTTTCCATTTCATTTTTAGGGGTAAAATTGTTGTTATTTATGAACCAAACTATTTTTGGTTCTTGCCCGAGGAAGAAGATGCTTATTTACATTGGCGAATCTTTAATTCTCCCTAAAGAGTTGCCTTGCCCTCCTCCAGGAGAAGGCGGGTCTCACTCCGACGCCCGAGCTCAAAATATTGTCGTGTTAGGTTAGATTTAGTCAATTAAACATCTTAACCTAACTTTACTAAACTATCCATTTTAATATCTAAATAAATTTCATTATTTCGGCGTTAAGAAAACACGAAAATAATGCATTTCTCCAGCGACGGACGAAAGTGAAAAAATAGAATAAAATTTGAAAAATAATCGGAAATTTCGCTCATCACTTTATCCTCGTTCTATCGAGGTGAAATTTGCACTATTAAATCTTCCAACAAAAGATATATAAGATAGATGTATTTTTATATCTTCTAGCGACATCGTGTTTTCGTTTATACCGCAGACAAAGGCGCACAAACTTTGCTTATAATATAGACAGAGGGGGTGGGAGAGGGATGGAGAGAAAGAGTAAGAGAGAGTAACAAGGAGTAACAAGGATAAGAAGTACCCTAGAAGACCTTACGGTCCATTCAGAGAGAGTACCTTTGGACTAACAGTCGAGCGGGCACATCCCCGCCCAATGGCCTTACGTCCTCCCTAAAGGGCCACTTTTCAAGACTTTGTCTAGTCTTGACTTGAAATGGTCAACAGAAATGCTGTTGACAACCTCCATCGGAAGTGCGTTCCACTTACCGCAGATACTGTAGGTGAAAGATTTCCCCTCCTCATTCCTCAAAAGGGCCAATCGTGCGATGGATTGGTTTACGGCAGTTCACATAACCAAAGAACTCGTTGGGATTCTCCTTGCAAAGTCTCGCCACTCGGAGCTCCTCGACAGGCTTCGCCGCCCTTATGCTGGACTTCACCCTCCTGGCCAGCCTCCGGTACTCGTCAAGGTCACCAGAGATCTTTGACTGCCGGTACACCGTTCTCTTCTCCCTCAGCAGAAAGAGAGAGAGCAGAGAGAAAACGAGACAGAGCGAGAACAAGAGAGTCATAGAACGAGAGAGAAAGCAGATAGAAAGCGAGAGAGAGAGAGAACAAGAGAGAGGTAGAAGGAGAGAAAACAGAGAGAAAGCGAGAGAGGCAGAACAAGAGAGAGAGAGAGCAGAGAGAAAAAGAGAGATATAGAACGAGAGAGAAAGCGAGGGAAAGAGAACAAGAGAGAGATAAAACCAGCGAGAGCAGAGAGAAAGTGATAGAGAAAGATAAAATGAGAGAGAGCATTGAGAAAGCGAGAGGGAGAGAACAAGAGAGAGAATAGAGAGAAAGCAAGAGAGAGAGAGAGAACAGGATAGATGAAACGAGAGAGAGCAGAGAGAGAACAAGAGAGAGAATAGAGAGAAAGCAAGAGAGAGAGAGAACCAGAAAGAGCAGAGAGAAAGCAAGAGAGAGAGAGAGAGAGAGAGAACAGGATAGATGAAACGAGAGAGAGCAGAGAGAGAACAAGAGAGAGAATAGAGAGAAAGCAAGAGAGAGATAGAACCAGAAAGAGCAGAGAGAAAGCAAGAGCGAAAACAAGAGAGAGCAGAGATAAAGCGAGAGAGAGAAAAAAAACAAGAGAGAGAGGGCAGAGAGAAAGCAAGGGAGAGAGAACAAAAGAGAGATAGAACGAGAAAGAAAGCGAGGGAAAGAAAACAAGAGAGGGATAGAACGAGAGAGAGCAGAGAAAGAGAGAAAGAGAAAGCGAGCGAGAGAGAGAGAGAGAAAGCGAGCGAGATAAGGGAAAAGAGAGGGAAGGAGAGAAAAAGTAAGAAAGATGGAGGGAGAGAGAGAAAGAAAGAGGGGGGAGGGAGAGGGAGAGGGAGAGAGAGAAAAAGTAAGAAAGATGGAGGGAGTGAGAGAGGGAATAAGATAGAGGGAGGGATAGAGAGAAAGAGGGAGAGAAAGATAGAAAGAGAGGGAAGAGAAGGAGTAAGATAGAGGGAGGGATATAGAGAGAGAGGGAGAGAAAGATAGAAAGAGAGGGAAGAGAAGGAGTAAGATAGAGGGAGGGGTAGAGAGAGAGGGGGGAGGAAGATATAGAGGGATGAAGAGAAGGAGTAAGATATAGGGAGGGATAAAGAGAGAGAGGGAGGAAGATAGAGATGAAGGGGATAGAAGGAGTAAGATAGAGGGAGGGATAGAGAGAGAGAGCGGCGAACACCGTGAATTAAGAAACAGCCCGAGATGAGAACATTCTGGAGATAATTTTATCTTCCGGCCATATATTTATCTCCAATGCAGGAGATAAGTTTGATAAGAGCGAGATCAAAACCTAATCAAATATTCAAGATAACAAACCTCTAGACAGAGTAAAATTACGTATTACTAAGTTAAATTTAAAAAATACTAATTTTAAACGTTTGAAAGAAAGTATAAAAACCCATCAACTAATTACAGAGGATGCAAAGAACAGCAGACTCAGAATTAACGGGCAGAGGTAAAAAAAAACAAACTTGCAACTAAGAGTGTAAAGATCATTAAAATCCAAAATAAGCGTATAAAGATCAACATACCAACCAAATAAACGGGTAAAGATGAACATATTCTCCAAATAAGTGGGGGAAGATCAACAGACTCTCCAAATAAGTGAGGGAAGATCAACAGACTCTCCAAATAAGCGCGTAAAGATCAAAAGACTCTCCAAACAAGTTTGTAAAGATCAACAGACTCTCCAAATAAGCGGGGGAAGATCGACAGATTCTCAAAATAAGTGGGGGAGATCAACACTCTCCAAATAAGTTGGTAAAGATCAACAGACTCTCCAAATAAGCGAGGGAAGATCAACAGACTCTCCAAATAAGCGGGTAAAGATCAACAGACTCTCCAAATAAGCGGGGAAAGATCGACAGACTCTCCAAATATGCCGGCAAAGATCAACATAGTCTCAAAATAAGTGGGGAAAGATCAACAGACTCTCAAAATAAGCGGGGAAAGATCGATAGACTCTCCAAATAAGCGGGGAAAGATCGATAGACTCTCCAAATAAGCGGGGAAAGATCGACAGACTCTCCAAATATGCCGGCTAAGATCAACATACTCTCAAAATATGCGGGGAAAGATCGACAGACTCTCCAAATATGCCGGCTAAGATCAACATACTCTCAAAATATGCGGGGAAAGATCAACAGACTCTCCAAATAAGCGAGAAAAGATCAACAGACTCTACAAATAAGTGAAGAAAGATGAACTGACTCTCAAAATAAACGGGAAAAGATCAACAGACTCTCCAAATAGGCGGGAAAAAAACAACAGACTCTCCAAATAAGCGGGAAAAATCAAGAGACTCTGAAAATGAGCGGGTAAAGATCAACAGCCCCCCCTTTAATAACAACACAAAGATCAACAAAATCCCTAATATGCTAGTGAAGTTTTGCATACACTCAAATAACCATGTAGAGATCAACAGACCCCATAAATATAATGGTAATGATTTGAAAACGGTCAAATATGCTTAGAAAGATTTGCAGACCCCTTACTGAGAGGGAAAGATCAACAAAATCCAAAATAGGCTGATAAAGTTTAGCAGACCCTCAAATAACCTGGATAAGATCAATAGACCCCAAATAAGCGGATCAAGATCAACAGACCCCGAAAAGTCGGTAAAGTTTAATACAATCCCAAATAAAAGGTTAAAGATCAACAGACTTCAAATAAGCAGTCGAAGATAAACAGATCTCCAAATACGAGGGGAAAGATCTGAAAAATCTTTAATAAGCTGGAAAAGATATGGATAACGTAAATTAGGGTGTAAACATGGTCAGACCCCTGAATAAGAGGGTAAAGAACAGCAGACCATCAAATAAGAGCGGATCAATCAGTAAAAAATCTTTAATGAACTAGTAAAGATCAGTCTTCCTTAAATATGCTCGTTAATTCTAAGTAGACCACCAAATAAGAGGGTAAAGTTCATCAACCACCCAAATAAGCTGATAAAGATCAACAGACCCACAAATAAAAGGTTAAAGATCAATATGATTCTAAAGATCAGCCTACTGCAAATAATAAGGTAAAAAGATCAACATATCAACCTATAAGAGGGTTAAGATCAGCCCCCCCCCAAATAGTGGGTAAAGATCAACAGACCCACAAATAAAAGGGTAAAGATCAAGAATGATTCTAAAGATCAGCCTACTGCAAATAATAAGGTAAAAAGATCAACATATCAACCTATAAGAGGGTTAAGATCAGCCTTCCCCCCCCAATTAGTGGGTAAAGATCAACAGACTCACAAATAAAAGGGTAAAGATCAACAAAAATCCTTAATAAGATTTTAAAGATCATCATACTGTAAATAATAAGGTAAAATAGATCAACCTATACGACGGTTAAGATCAGCGCACCCCAAATTAGTGGGTAAATATTAACAGACCTACAAATAAAAGGGTAAAGATCAATCAAATCCTTAATAAGATTCTAAAGATCAGCCTACTGTATATAATAAGGTTACAAAGATCAACAGATCAACCTATAAGAGGGTTAAGATCAGCACACCCCAAATTAGTCGGTAAAGATCAACAGACTCACAAATAAAAAACTTAAAGATCAACAAAAATCCTTAATAAGATTGTACGGATCAGCACACTACAAACAATAGGGTAAATAGGAACAGATCAACCTATAATAGGGTTAAGATCACCAAAATCACAAATAAACGAGTAAAGATAAACATACCCAAATAAGAATGTAAAGATAAGAAAAATCAATAATAAGTTTGTAAAGATCATCAGAGCCTAAATAAGAGTGTAAAGATCAGCATACCACCAAAGATGAGGTTACTGATCAGTAATATCCCAAATAAGCGTGCAAAGATCAATAGCTCCCAATATAAGGGTAATGATCAATAGCCCCCCCCATATGTGGATAAAGATCAATATCCCAATACGAGGGTAAAGATCAATAACCCCACAATAATAAGGTAAAGATCAATAGCCCCAATGACGGGGTAAAGATCAATAACCCCAATGATAAGGTATAGATCAATAACCCAAATCAGAGGGTAAAGATCAATAGCCCCAATGATATGGTAAATATCATTGGGCCCCCGTTTGTGGATAAAGATCAATATCCCAATACGAGGGTAAAGATCAATAGCCCCCCAAAAGAGGGTAAAGATAAAAACAAAACAATAAGAGTGCAAAAAACAATAAACTCAAATAAGAGGGCAAAAAACAATACAATCCATAATATGAGGGTAAAGATCGATAAAATCCATAATAAGCTTGTAATGATTAGCAAACCGTAAATAAGAGGATACAGAATAGTAGAGAATTACAACAAATTACAATAAAGTATAAGAGTTAGGAAGAGCAAGAAATTGTACTCCTCTAACTGCCATCTTTCCTCGTCAGACTAAGTCCTCAAATTGCTCGACTTATCACTCGGTAATGGGCCATAAATCCTTCACTGAAGGGCTTAAGTCACATAAAAGGCCTTTCTAAGGATCCTCATATATCATATACTCACATACATGGCCATAGACACATGTGCGTATGTTTCCCATTGGAACCATATAAATTTGATTCCGAGCGCTTTCGTCTTCATTAAACAAGGGAGACATTTTGCAGCTTCGCATATTCGGGTTTATTGACCACAGGGACACACGTCTGACCACCTAGGCTATGTATATGGGGAGGGGGGGGGGTATCGCGAAAACAAAAGAAAGTTCGAACCTAAGAGACGAGAACTTAAAATTACCAAGCTTAAACCCATGAGTGAATACTGTCCTAAAATGGCACAGTCAATAAAATGACATAAAAGACATTGATATTTTGCGCTTAATCCGGTCTGCGAACGGGACACGTCGCGTTATCTCTCGTACCGAATGTTGAATTGCAGCCAGCTCGGACGTACAGACAAACGCAGCGTCTGGTAGAGACCCGCTGATTTCAAACAGGTCTAATACGGCGTGGAAACCGACCCTCTCCTTGGATTTGGAGCCATCCGTATATACCGGAACGGTTCCAACGGTTCCAACATGGAGTGTGCTCCATAAAGGACGAACGTAATACTCCCGGTGCTGTAGAAGCTTTGGGAGCAGAGGCGTTGCGACAAATAGCCAAATGTGGTACCCTCCAGGGTAGCATCCTGGGCAGAACCAGGGGCGCCACCGGCCCGAGAGCTATGCCTAGCTCTCGAAAGAGTTTCCTAGCCTTAAGGCCAAAGGGCTTATGGTATGACTGGCGTATCTCGGCGCCATAAGCAGTGAGAGCCATTGGAAACTGAAAGAGGCGCCGGGCTCGCGCATACAAGCGTATAATGTATTGTGCATGGTCGAAAACAAGACGGGGCGAGGTGAAGCCGTGGATGGCGTCAGAAGTGCACCACCATAGTCTTAGGCAAGGAAAACCGAAACTTGTGCCGTTTGGCATAGCGATAAATGCGAAGATGGAGTCGACGCTCCAGAGTTAGCATCTGGGTCGCGCCAAAAGAGACTGAAAGGTCGTCCACGTAGGGCGTAGGGAGAACATGTTCCAACAGCACCGAAGTGATACCATTGATGTTCAGGACAAAGTGTGTGATACTGAGCACACTTCTCTGCAGGACATCATTTTCTTGCTCCATTTGGTCGGAGAAAGCTCCCCCACCCGCACGTGGAATCGACGATCTGGCAGAAACTCAGATATAAATATTGGAAGGCGTTCCCTCGCTCCCATCATGGGGGGAGTCTCCATGATACCGTATCGCCATGCGGTATTATAAGCTTTCTCTAGATAGAAAAGCACCATAGTATAGTGCTGTCGACAAAGGAACGTCTCGTGGACGGCATTTTCCATTCGGAGCAGAGCTACCTACGTGAATTGGAACTTACGGAAGCCGCACTGTTCTGAAGACAGGGGTGGTTGATGTCAAGGGAAAAAATAGTCTAACATTTACTAATTTATTCATCAATTTGCACACACAGGAGGTTAGAGAGATTGAGTGAAAACCGGCCAAGGTAGAGTAATCTCTCCCCGGCTTTCAAAAAGCGAACACAGTAGCGATTCGCTAAAAGTCTTGGAGGATAACATATGTCCAGATTGTGTTGAACAAATCTAACAAAAAGGTCCAGACTAGCCCACCTGTGTCGAAGTATGAAGTACGGGATATCGTACGAACCAGGGGTGGTGTCTGCCTACGAAGTGAGAGCGGAACTCCTTCAATGTGAACTGGCATTGAGCGGTTCGCAGCCTCAGTAAGTAAACTCGGCCTTTAAGGACATCACGACTTGCATTGAATGCTGGCGGAGCAACATTCTGGCCGAGATTGCGGTGCCATTCTCCTGAAGAGACAAGAACTTGCCCCGAATCCTTTTGCCTCGCTTCCACCCTTCAGCTAAAGGGGTCTTCCCGTTAAGTGAAGACACGTATGCCCGCCAAGAAGAGCGGCGGGTGTGCTTCGAAACATACCGGAACCTAGCCCTAGCTCGACGAAATTCACCGACGGTGACATTGTTCTGGTGCCGCTTATAGCGTAGGTAGGCATAACCCTTATAATTGTGGGCCATATAACATTTGGATGAACACCGCGGAAGCGGTTGGCGTGTAAAACGACCAGACGTTCTAGGAATAGTAGTTAGGCCCTCGGCGATCAGGTTGCCGGAAAAGAACTGAACGGCATCATCTACCGACCTAAACTCCTCGACTGAGATAGAGAAATCAGTCATTTCCTGAAATGCGGACCACCACGCCAGTACCAACCACCATCGGGACGGGCCCTCAGTCAGCAGCAGCCCAGAAAATATTTGAGTGGTATAGTGATCACTACCATGCAGGTCATCGACTACCTCACACCCTAAATCAGGATGTGCAGCCGGAGAGCACAGAGATTGATTAAGACAGGAAAATGAAGCGGTTATCGGGCAGTGATGCGTAAACTCATCCACATTTAGGACACCCATCTCAAGCTTGTCGATCAGGTCGGCAAGGACCTGGCCCCTGGGATTGATGGAGTAGTCTCCATAGAAGGGGTGTCTACCGTTCAAATCCACGACCAAGAGAAAGGGCCTCGGCAACTGTGCCACGATGCGGTGCAAGTCCCCCGAGTCGAAGTCAGCTGACGGTGAAATGTACGCGGAAATAACAGTATACCTCCTATCAAGGTGAAGCTGCACAGCTACTGCCTGAAAGGAGGTATCTAAAGCGAAGAGAAGAACGGAGACCTCATGCCCGGCCCCCATCTCATGGTGGTGGGGTGGCAAAACCCTTATACCCCGGGAGGGAGGGTAAGGGTCCTGCGCCCAGCATGGTATCTTGCAAAAAGATAGCTAACGGCGACGGGAGGAGACGAGCCTCCGCAGCTCCTCCCAGTTGACCCGGACTCCGCAGAAATTCCATTGAAGGAATATCTCCTTCGGATTTAGCTCGGACGAGATGCGGGGGGCCTTTTCGAAAGGAGACCCTCGCGGGAATGGCCGTACGCTTCCAGGAGGCAGAACTCCGGGTGCTGTTGGACGGACAAAGCGCTGGAGGTGCTGACGCCTTCGAGGACTTACTCGTATCTGAGGAGGCTGGGCTCGCCATGCGAGTCTTTTCTTTCCTCCGCCTAGAAACCTTAGGCAGGCAGAGCGGCTTCGGAGGAGGCGGTGCCTCTTTTAGAGAATCTACCGTCTCCGAGCCACCCAGCCTACCACTGGGTGTGGGCAAAGTAGCCGCTGGTCCTTTGGTGATGTTGCCCTTTGGGGGGCAGCTTCAGGAGCCCCGGAAGATGGCCTCACGACCAGCTTCAGAGGTGTTACGGCGGTTTCGCCTTACGGGAAACGGTCACTCTGGGCAAAGAAGCTGGAACCCTGCTTTTAGCCGGGGCTGGGTGTGACCCCTTTTTGCCGCCAGCTTTTCCAGGGGAGCGCCTGGGGTGGGTAGAACCCACAGAAGGGTTCCAAATGGGCGCGGAAACGACCATACTCGACGGCCTGGATGCGCCAGGAGCAGAGGGTGTCTTTTTTTAATATTGAGGCATAGGACGTCCTAGTCAGCGCCGGGCGCGCTAGGCCCAAATCCTTAGCGTCGCGAAATGAGAGACGTTCCTGGGCCTCAACGGCCAGGATTTCCTTCCCTAGGAGATACCCACCACATTGCTTTGAAGAAGCGGGGTGCGGCTCTCCACAATTGACACACTTGGCCACACATAATTTGGACTTATCGTGTGTGGCTTTGGAGCAACTTACACAGACTTGGGGTAACCTCGAATGAATACTAATACTACTAAATAATAATAATAATAAAGAGCACTGAGGCCGGGAGGACGTGCAGCGCCTCCATGTACTAAATGTACAGGCTACAAAGGGTACCACCTCTGCGGGGTTAAGGTGATGACGTGGTGATAAAAGGGAAGTATGTTGATGTGAAAGTGGTGGAGTAGTGATGGGGTGGTATAGTGTTGATGCGAAAGTAATGAGGTAGGGGCGGCGAAGCTAGAAGATGTGGTAGTGAAGTTAAGGTGATATGGTGGTGATACAACGGTGGTGTTGTGGTGTTGTAAAAAAATGAAGTAGTGATGTGATCATAATACACGGGTAGTATGGTGATGATGTGAAAGAGATGAGGTAGTGATGCGCTGGCCAAGTTAAGGTGATATGGTTGTGATGTGTTAATGGTTGTGTTGTTGCGTTCCGGTGGTACCTCTATTGAGGTGGCTTCGTGTTGCGGATCCTCCTTTTCCTCTCCCTCCTCCTCCTCATCTTCCTTCTCCTCCTCTCCTCCTCCTCCTCTTCATCTCCCTCCTCCTCCTCCTCTCCCTCCTCCTCCTCCTCCTGCTCCTCCTCCTGCTCCTCATCTCCCTTCTCCTCTTCCTCCTTTTCCTCTCCCTCCTCTTCATCTCCCTCCTCCTCCTCTCTCTCCTCCTCCTCCTTCTCATCTCCCTTCTCCTCTTCCTCCTTTTCGTCTCTCTCCTCCTCCTCCTCTCCCTTCTCCTCCTCCTCCTCCTCCTCCTCCTCTCCATCCTCCCTATCTCCCTCATCCTTCTCTCCCTCCTCCTCCTCCTCTCCCTCCTCCTCCTCCTCTCCCTCCTCCTCCTCCTCATCTCCCTTCTCCTCTTCCTCCTCTTCCTCTCCCTCCTCCTCCTCATCTTCCTTCTCCTCCTCTCCTCCTCCTCCTCATCTCCCTTCTCCTCTTCCTCCTCTTCCTCTCCCTCCCCCTCCTTATCTTCCTTCTCCTCCTCTCCTCCTCCTCCTCCTCTCCCACCTCCTCATCTCCCTCCTCCTCCTCCTCATCTCCCTTCTCCTCTTCCTCCTCTCCTTTCTCCTCTTCCCCTCCCTCCTCCTCCTCATCTCCCTTCTCCTACTCTCCTCCTCTCCTCCTCTTCCTCCTCCTCCTCCTCTCCCTTATCCCTCTCTTCTCCTCCCTCCTCCTCCTTTCCCTCCTCCACCTCTCCCTCCTCGTCTTCTTCCTCCTCCTCCTCATCCTGCTCCTCCATATCCTCTTCCTCCTCCCCCTCTCCTCCTACCTCCCTCCCTCCTCCTCCTCCTCCTCCTAATCTCCCTTCTCCTCCTCCTAATCTCCCTACTCCTCCTCCTCCTCCTCTCCCTCATCTTCTCCTCCTCTCCCTTATCCCTCTCTTCTCCTCCCTCCTCCTCCTTTCCCTCCTCCACCTCTCCCTCCTCGTCTTCTTCCTCCTCCTCCTCATCCTGCTCCTCCATATCCTCTTCCTCCTCCCCCTCTCCTCCTACCTCCCTCCCTCCTCCTCCTCCTCCTCCTAATCTCCCTTCTCCTCCTCCTAATCTCCCTACTCCTCCTCCTCCTCCTCTCCCTCATCTTCTCCGAATAGCAATCGCGATTCGGAAAAGAGAGGAGCCGGAATTTATCGCCACCCACCCAAAGGCGCCCTGGTCATTTATATGCATAAAGCTGCTTAGGCACTTAACTACTTGTGTGTGTGATTGGAGTGTATGAGAGTACTTTTGCATGCCTATAAATCCTTAAGTTTGGAGAGGGGGGGTAGTAAGTGAGATTAGTGGCTAATATATATATATATATATATATATATATATATATATATATATATATATATATATATATATATATATATATATATGTATTAGGGTGGTCCTATAGGGGGGGGTTAAGTTTATAGCAGCACCAGTTTATAGGGGTTGGTGTTAGTTACCAATTTATGGAGGTACCCAACCTATATTAAGGTGAATTAGGTATCTGACTCCAAAGATGATTTCTTCGCTGTTTTCTCATTGTTGGCTGGGCCTACCGAAGATTTCAGGGCAAATTGAGGTAAAGAAGGACGTTTCAAAAATATACTTTATTCTAATATTGGCCTATTAACGGGGCAAGCGGCACGTCACGAAGTTACTTTCCGGGTGACTAGCAGTCTATATATAGTCAACGCGAAGTATTAAATTCCGAAGCGAAAAGACTTGGTAAATTCAAAAGGGGGAACGTCAAAGAGATAATCTTTTTAACGACAGTAATCTAATAATCTTAATAATGCAATGTTCATCCTAACTGAGCTGCTATGACTACATATGCTTATTTTCTAGAGGGCGTGGCCTAGAATCGTTCGTGAGATGAGCTTCAGTTGTCGAGTTCATTGTTCTCCACCCCTAAGGCGGAGCTACAAAAAGCTGTGTATATCGAATGACTTACATATCCCAAGTTTTATCTATATAACAGGTTACGCTTGTCGCAGCTTTGTGATACAATTCCTTTTGGTCAACGGGTGTATTTACCCAGGTGCTTCGTAGACTCTCGTCTTTTGATCAACCTATTCTGAGAGGCAATTTGTTTGTTTATGCGGTCCTATTGACATAGGTGTCTCTGACCTTTCGCGCGTTCGTACATTTGTGTGTCCCGTGCGCACTTCCGACGGCCACTTGCCTTCTCTCTCTCTCTATATATATATATAATTATATATATATATATATATATATATATATATATATATATATATATATATATCGATGAGGATTGCTTCTAGAAAGCCTAAATTTAATGTTTAACAGAAAAATCCCAAGGCGAGGAAAATGGCTGGCATCATCCTTTTTATTTACCAGCGACGTTTCGACCACAAAACGGTCATCTTCTTAGGCCTAAAATACAAATAAACGAAACAAAATATTCTGCACTGTTAAGAGAGCACACTGCTAAATTTACATCTAGAACTTTACTAGCTAGTATTAGCTTTGAATTGCAAATTTAGAGTTAAAGGGAATATTTAGAAATGGTGCTCAAATTTACAATAGAGAGACTAGGAAAGGATTTTAAAATATATAAATTAGTTAACGAGTATATAATTGCTAAAATCTATTGGGGTAGGGGCGCTTTGATTTATGAATCTAATGATTATATAAAAGAGTTTTAAAATGAATTTTAAACGAATAATTGAAGGAAAAATTGCCAAAACCTAATATACAAAATCACAAACCTTGCCAACGAGCGGGTTACGTGCTCCGGCCGACCCAAAAGTACCAAAACTGCGCCCCGCAACCCACATCCAAACGAATTCAGGCAACAAGGAGGGGAGCTGTTTTAGATAAAGTGTTTCTGGGATTCGAAGGGTAATAGGACTTATTCCCATATGGGTATAAGTAATAGAACCGGTAAGATCCTTGAAACCAAAGAAAATTCAGCGATAAGAGATCACGTAATAAAGTGCAAAAGTGATATCTCCTTAAATAACTTTGAAATTCTGAATTCGCACAAATGCCCTATTACCCTTCGAATCTTAGAAACACTTTATATAAAACAGCTCTCCCCGAATTTAAATAATGATCTCTCGTCGGTTCCCCTCCTTGTTACCTGAATTCGTTTGGATGTGGGTGTCGGGGCGCAGTTTTGGTGCTTTGGGGTCAGCTGGAGCACGTAACACGCTCGTTGGCAAGGTTTGTGATTTTGTATATTAGGTTTTGGCAATTTTTGCTTCAATTATTCGTTTAAAATTCATTTTGAGACTCTTTTATATAATCATTAGATTCATAAATCAAAGCGCCCCTACCCCAATAGATTTTAGCAATTATATACTCGTTAACTAATTTAAATATTTTAAAATCCTTCCCTAGTCTCTCTATTGTAAATTTGAGCACCATTTCTAAATATTCCCTTTAACTCTAAATTTGCAATTCAAAGCTAATACTAGCTAGTAAAGTTCTAGATGTACATTTAGCAGTGTGCTCTCTTAACAGTGCAAAATATTTTGTTTCGTTTATTTGTATTTTAGGCCTAAGAAGATGACCGTTTTGTGGTCGAAACGTCGCTGGTAAATAAAAAGGATGATGCCAGCTATTTTCTTCGCCTTGGGATTTCTATTGAACATTATATATATATATATATATATATATATATATATATATATATATATATATATATATATATATATATATATATATATATATATATATATATATATTAACAAATATATTTAATAAGACCATCGCGTGTTCATTTTATGGAGGTCTTCGCTAGGCCTATTGAGTCCTGCAATTTGGTGGCAGTAGCCTACCTATTACATAATCCGATCACCAGAATCCTTAGCTATAAGAAGAAAAAAGGAATTTGGCAAAAGTTCAGGAAAAGGAGAGCAAGCATTGAATTCATCATTGTTTTGTTTTTTTGTAAAAACAATTATTTTTATGTAGGTTTTTATTGATCTAGTCCAGTGGTCGTCAACCCTTATAGCCAGAAGAGCCATTTATTTAAAATTTAATAAAAATTGTTGCACTGTCGGAGCCGCAATACAAAAGTGGTCTCATAAACCGAAATCTACAGGACTTCAACAAGATGAAAATATACCCCACTTTAAAACAACTCTAATTATACTTATATTGTTCAATTTACTTTACTTTCAAAACGAATTAAATTATGTTATATTATTCAGTATGTTTTCATATTTTATGTCATATGAGAACACTCATCAAACATAACAATAATAAAAATAATAATAATGTTAATCTTTGCGCTTAGTTTAAAAATATTTTGTTGGTTTTAAGAATTTTTTCTTATATGATAAATTAGGAATTCTGTGTACAACCCCTGTATAGAGTCATCATAAATAAAATAATATTATTATTATTAATATTATTATATGATAAATAAAACAATAGGAAAAAATATAACAAAATATAGGTTCCTTGCATTAATATAAATCATAGCATCTTCTTCTTGTACAGTACCGGTAACTAAAAGAGGAAATTCAATATTATAAAATACAAATAAAATTTTAGCAATAACTTACCTAAGGTAGTTGATTAATGTGATGCCTGTTCCTGGGTTTCCTTGGAGAGCTGCTCAATGTTCGGAGAGTAAGAAGTGGTCTTCAGTTTTAGGCAAGATTGGAAGCTCGCATCATTTTGCTTGTTTCTTAATTTGCCTTTTTTAAAGTTCATGCTTGAAAAAACTTGCTCACACAAATAAGTGGAACCGAAAAAGGATAAAATACCAAATGCATAATTCTTGGAGTTTTTCAAGGTGTCTGGTAATGCACTCCATACCTCAAAAATCATCTGATCTTGTTTTTTTCAGATTTTGTAGTTCTCCCCACTTGTGTTGACCTGTTAGTGTGGCTTGTTGTCTTTCTAACGATTCAAGGTCAGCGAGTCCAAATGGTCATCAGATAATGCCAAAGAGACCAACTCCTCAGATAGGTACCACAGTTGGCCTGCTATCTTTTTCACAGTAGCGTTGGATATATTTTTGTTGATTGTGTTATACATCTGGCAGTGCTGCAACAACCTCAGGTCATTTCTCGGTGCTTTCGAAACAATGCTGGCAGTTACTCAGGCTTCAATGTAGATACGAGAAAATCTGATGCAGAGTTCTCACAATCCTTTTTGTTCAAGTGTTGTTAGTTTAAACTGGGCACGAAACATCCATACTTTGAAGGTGTATATCACTTTAGCTATCCATCTGGCTTGATGCATGTATCCGTAGCTGCAAAATGAATGCCTTGAGGAGGGACAGCTCCAAGGAAGGTGATAACCAGTTCCAGAAGTTCTCTATAGTCATCTCTAGACTGAGTCACTTGTTAACGCCCTGGTATCAAAGGTTTTGGTGTCGTGCAGGTTGTAATTGGGCTGGCAACTGGATTTTCTTCTTCATCACAAGTACTGTCACTTGTGGTGCTTTCTAAAACTCCTACAGATGTAGAATGTGAGCATCATCTGTAGCTCTTTTCTGCTTCTTCATTATTTCCTCTTCTCTCTTCCTTTTCTGTCTTCTTTCTTCTTTAAGCTGACATCTAATGATGTCATCGCTCCACGACGTCGAAGATCGCGCTGAGCAATCAGAAATTGCCGATCTTCCTCAATTGAACTCATCTCCAGCGCTTTATCAAATAAGTTTTCAAATATGCTTTTGAATGCTGCTTCCTTGTCCGTTTGTGTTGCATTTTGTCTTCCTGAATTCTTCTTCATACCTTTCCATTTGTCAAACAGTCTAGTTACTTTTTTTAGGCAATCTTGTTTGTGGCGAATGGGAATTCTTGCCTGATGCCAAAACTCTGCCACTTTTTCAACAGTCTTAGTAGCAGAAGCATGGACAGTTTCAATTAACTTGTTATGAATATAAAGAAAGAAACATAAGACTTGTATGTTAGTGGAAAGTTTGGAACCTTTAATATCTTCTTCATAATTCTCAACGAGATACACTTTTGTGCGTCGTTCATGAGCCATCATTAATCTCTAAAAGTTTCAAATTCAATAACACTGATATCTAAATAATAATTACCTGTTTCAATAAATAATATAGGTTATTGGAGGACACATTCTTGGTAAAAGTGTAAGCAATTTAATTATTTATGAATAAATTACAATATAAGTACTTTGCTTTCACATCATTGCCCGAGTGACACGCAGCCTCTCTCTCTCTCTCAAGGGCAAAACTCAACTGAGAGGTTTAGGCTGCAATCTGTACCTCTCAGGAATATGTCAGTTGTCTATGGTTAGTTATGAGGTTTCTATATAATATATATGTCTTGTAACATTCAAAAGGATAAATATTTTTTATTTTTTTTAGTCCAATTTCTTGCATCTAAACTGAAGTCAATGTTATTCGTATGCTAAGAGTATACGTCATCTGAGGTGAACTATGAATCTACTGAGTTACCTCTCAATGTTAATATATGAATGAAATTTAATTTAACACAGTGTTTTTTCACTAAAATGAACATTTTGGCAGGATCAGACCATGGGAAATATAAAAATGAAAAATAAGAAGCACCCTAATATATATATATATATATATATATATATATATATATATATATATATATATATATATATATATATATATATATATTTAAAGGCTTAAAGAAATGAAAACTGGTAACACAACCCGGAAAAACCCTAAGGAAATTAATTACGTGGTTCATTAAAGCTTAAGAAAGAAAATGGGAGAATTATTATAGAAACGGACAATAAGGAAACTATTTTAACCTATGGTAGCTCTGGCGATAAGCATCGTGGTCATTTTAGCGATGAGCGTTTGATGAAATAGGTTCAAATCCAACTTCTTTATTTATTTTCATATAACGGTTAAAATAGTTTGCCCTATTCTCCGTTTCTATAATTCTCCCATTTTCTTTCTTAAGATTTAATGGACCACGTAATTAATTTCCTTAGCGTTTTTCCGGGTTGTGTTACCAGTTTTCATTTCTTTGGGCCTTTAAATACATCTATTATATATCACAGTGTCATGTGATTTTCTATTATATATATATATATATATATATATATATATATATATATATATATATATATATATATATATATATATATATATATATATATATATATAATCTGTGCCCAGGCTAAACACGTTTAACAAATCTTCCTTTGATGCTGGTTTCCCTGGCTTCTACGCACTACCCTTTCCTGCTTACCCCAAAGGTGTTCAATGGGTTTCGTCTCAGGGGTCTGGCTTGGCCAAGGAAGTTTTCTGATCTCGTTTTTGTACTGCAAGTCCTTGGTATTTTTGGCTTTGTGGCATGGAGCACCATTCTCCATAAATTAGGTGTTATTTTTTACTATCGAACCACTAGAGAAAACTTGAACAAGTCATCTCCCAAAGATGGAGATGAATTTTTCCGTGTTTATAGTACCAATACACTAGATCAGTTTTGAACCACAGCATCACTAAAAACTAACCCTGTTTCGCAGTTGGTTGAAGCCGATTTAAGTCAAGTTCCAGATCCACACGGCACACACATCCAGTCTCAGAAAATTGTGCAAATCTTGATTCGTCTGAGAATATGACTATACCAGAACCTTATGGCTCTCTCTCCCTATCTCAGTTGCACACTCCGTTCTTCTTTGGATATTTGCTGATCAGAGAAGAACATCCCTTCTAGCTGTTTTCCCATACTGACCAAGTTGATGGAGATACTACACAGCTGTAGTCCGACTCACTTGGGGTTGCTGTGCAACACCAGCTGCCTTACAACGGGGGATTAGTTTCAACAATCCGCTTGACAACCCGAAGACACCTGTCAGAGGGCACAGGTTGGGCTGAACGGGATACTCTTGGTTCTTTGCCTCAGCTGGTGAATTGTACAACCATTTTTTTGATTGTGGTAGGAGAAATTCCAAGGTTTTGTGCAATCTATCGCTGGCTAAGTCCATTCTCAAACTGACCCACACTTCCCCTCTTTGAAAATCAGAAAAGTCTTTTGCTTCTGGTGTTCGCGGCGTGGATTAGTTTCTATAAACTATTATTATACTAGAAGCTGAATCGAAAGATAAGTATATATTAAAAATTTTAATCAGATTAAATGAGTTTCAAAAATAAAATCATGTAATGGGGGGTGTCTATTTTCTTTTGAGATGTCTGTGTATATACAGGCCCCCCCCCCCCCCAAAAAAAAAGCTAGATTATTTTGAGAAGCAATATCTCAATAACCATTGAGATAAAAAAAAATGCAAGATGGATTCTTTATCTATAAATGCTCATTCCTTTGTAAAAAGCGTCTTAAAGTCATTTAATGGGTCAATTAACTTTTAAAAAACAATGTAAAAAAACATGTTTTTATATTTGATTGATTTGTTAGGAAGCGGAAATATAATACAAAATTTAAGATCAACGGTAACATTAGGTTATGCCACAGGTTGTGGTTGACCACAAAGAAGGGCAGATTAAACCATTCATTAAAATTTTAATTTATTTTAAAATTCTGAATTTTTTTAAAGGTTGCAATTTAGAAAATAAACATTTTTTACATTGTTTTTTAAAGGCTAATTCACACATTAAATGACTTTAAAAGGATTGTTACAAAAAATAAGTATTTACAGATAAACGATTTATCGCTCATTTTTAGTCGCGTGCGACTCTATATCTCACTATGTCGTCGGTCGGTCGGTCCCCATTTTGCCTTGGGGGGGAGGGGTATAACATTGTAACTATTCGGCCGATTCTAACGAAATTTACAATCCTTATGTTGTTTTCCATTATCTTTCGAATGATATTATTGCCAAGATCCTCCCAAGGTTAGCCGTGGCATTATTTGGCAATAACCTCATAACTATTTGGTCGATTCTAACAAAATCTGAAACGCTCATTTTGTTTTCCATTCTTTTTCGAATGATATTATTGTCAAGGTCCTCCTAAGGTTAGCGGCAGAATTATTGAAAGTTTTGAAGATCGTAAAAGGTCATAAATAGGAATAAGTGAGAACACGCGACTTTTGGTCAGCAAACCTTGTTTCTATTTCGTGTGTCCCCCCCCCTCCCTAGCTGCAAGAGTTATTGAGATATTGCTTCTCAAAAGCGGTCAAATTTGGGGGGAGAACCACCCTATATATATGATCTTTTGTGATTTGCGCCCTTCTCCAATCGTTTTGGATATTATGCAGTTTATTATACTGATTCTAAATATCTATTGCATTTTTTTTTAAAAAATCATTAATTTTAAAGATAGGTTAGGTAAGGTTAGGTAAGGTTTGGTTTACGTCCTCTGATCTTTTCGCAAATTTCACCACTAATACAGTTTCTCAAGCTGATTCCAACTATATATTTGCTATTTTAGGGGAAATTATCAGTTTGCTAAGAGATCGGAGAACGTGAGTCAAACCCTTATACCCAAAGCCCCCGATAGAATAATGTTTCAACTTGATTGCAAACTTTGGTTCAAGAAATCTGAATTCCTTGAATTTGCTTCGTCCATTTCATTATGTGAATTCGTATAGCGTAGAAAGAACGAAAATACACCACTTAACGAAGATTTTACGATCAATTTCGAAGTTTAAGGATAAAACTAAGAGAATAATTTAAAATCTCTAAGGTCTATATTGAAATAAATATAATAAATATTAATTGTATCATAATTAGATATCTTAACCTAACCTTACTTAACTTGGCTTAACTTTAAGACTAATAATTTCTCAAAAAATGAAATACATACGTACCAAAAAGATTATATATATATATATATATATATATATATATATATATATATATATATATATATATATATATATATGGGAGGTATGACTGTGAGATAAAAATTCGCGGTCGTTTATGTGTTGAAAGAAACGAAAGATTCAACATAAAAACCGACAGACAGTGTAGCGGCGTAAATGGAAGATCTCGGTGTTCCAGTGCGTGTTTACCCGACGTCACTTTACCCACCAGTCACCTCGGAACCACACAACCAAAACGACTTCTTTTCCTTGAGGAATTAATTAAAATAATACGAAGTAACTAATGACTTCGCGACTCCGCTGCAGTTTTCCTCAGACTCTAAAATGGCCGTCGTAAACAAAAGTTTATCTACGAAAATTCCGTTTCGCGAGGCCGATCTTCTCGTAATTTCGTCATAAATTGCTCTCAATTTACGGAATTAAATTAAATTAACAGACAAACTTCATTTTCAACCGTGTTTCGTCTGTATAACAAGGAAACTATAAGTTCAAAACACTCCTCACTTCCACACACATACATACAGATACATGAATGTGTGAGAGAATTGGAGGGTAAGCAAAATCGAGAAAGAGGAACAAATGTGATCAAGAGAATCCATAACAGGAAAACAAAGTCCACGTGTGAAAACTCGTGTGTGGTTGATAATGACTCCAGTAGATAAACACCTTCACAGGGGAGAATAGAGGCAGCCGAGTTGCGAATACAATTTGAGTGTGAAAGTACTGTGGCTCCAATATTTGAACGAGTTCGCACGTGAAAGCACAACAGCTCTAATATTTGAACGAGTTCACACGTGGAAGCAAAGGGGTTCCAATATTTGAACGAGTTCGCACGTGAAAGCACAGCGGCTCCAATATTTGAATGAGTTCGCACGTGGAAGCAAAGTGGTTCCAATATTTGAAACGAGTTCGCACGTGAAAGCACAGTGGCTCCAATATTTGAACGAGTTCGCACGTAAAAGCACAGTGGCTCCAATATTCGAACGAGTTCGCACGTGAAAGCACAGTGGCTCTAATATTTGAACGAGTTCGCACGTGAAAGCTCAGTGGCTCCAATATTTGAACGAGTTCGCACGTGAAAGCACAGTGGCTCCAATATTTGAACGAGTTCGCACGTGAAAGCACAGTGGCTCCAATATTTGAATGAGTTCGCACGTGAAAGTGGCTCCAATATTTGAACGAGTTCGCAAGTGAAAGCACAGTGGCTCAAATATTTAAACGAGTTCGCACGTGAGAGCACAGTGGCTCCAATATTTGAATGAGTTCGCACGTGAAAGCACAGTGGCTCTAATATTTAAACGAGTTCGCACGTGAAAGCACAGTGGCTCCAATATTTGAACGAGTTCGCACGTGAAAGCACAGTGGCTCTAATATTTGAACGAGTTCGCACGTGAAAGCACAGTGGCTCCACTATTTGAAGGAGTTCGCACGTGAAAGCACAGTGGCTCCAATATTCGAACGAGTTCGCACGTGAAAGCACAACAGCCTCAATATTTAAACGGGTTCGCACGTGAAAGCACAGTGGCTCCAATATTTGAACGAGTTCGCACGTGAAAGCACAGTGGCTCTAATATTTGAACGAGTTCGCACGTGAAAGCTCAGTGGCTCCAATATTTGAACGAGTTTGCACGTGAAAGCACAGTGGCTCCAATATTTGAACGAGTTCGCACGTGAAAGCACAGTGGCTCTAATATTTGAACGAGTTCGCACGTGAAAGCACAGTGGCTCCACTATTTGAAGGAGTTTGCACGTGAAAGCACAGTGGCTCCAATATTCGAACGAGTTCGCACGTGAAAGCACAACAGCCTCAATATTTAAACGAGTTCGCACGTGAAAGCACAGTGGCTCCAATATTTGAACGAGTTTGCACGTGAAAGCACAGTGGCTCTAATATTTGAACGAGTTCGCACGTGAAAGCTCAGTGGCTCCAATATTTGAACGAGTTCGCACGTGAAAGCACAGTGGCTCCAATATTTGAACGAGTTCGCACGTGAAAGCACAGTGGCTCCAATATTTGAACGAGTTCGCACGTGAAAGTGGCTCCAATATTTGAACGAGTTCGCACGTGAAAGCACAGTGGCTCCAATATTTAAACGAGTTCGCACGTGAGAGCACAGTGGCTCCAATATTTGAATGAGTTCGCACGTGAAAGCACAGTGGCTCTAGTATTCTAAACGAGTTCGCACGTGAAAGCACAGTGGCTCCAATATTTGAACGAGTTCGCACGTGAAAGCACAGTGGCTCTAATATTTGAACGAGTTCGCACGTGAAAGCACAGTGGCTCCACTATTTGAAGGAGTTTGCACGTGAAAGCACAGTGGCTCCAATATTCGAACGAGTTCGCACGTGAAAGCACAACAGCCTCAATATTTAAACGAGTTCGCACGTGAAAGCACAGTGGCTCCAATATTTGAACGAGTTCGCACGTGAAAGCACAGTGGCTCCAATATTTGAACGAGTTCGCACATGAAAGCTCAGTGGCTCCAATATTTGAACGAGTTTGCACGTGAAAGCACAGTGGCTCCATTATTTGAACGAATTCGCACGTGAAAGCACAGTGGCTCCAATATTTGAACGAGTTTGCACGTGAAAGCACAGTGGCTCCAATATTTGAACGAGTTCGCACGTGAAAGCACAGTGGCTCCAATATTTGAACGAGTTCGCACGTGAAAGCACAGTGGCTCCAATATTTGAACGAGTTCGCACGTGAAAGCTCGGTGGCTCTAATATTTGAACGAGTTCGCACGTGAAAGCACAGTGGCTCCAATATTTGAACGAGTTCGCACGTGAAAGTGGCTCCAATATTTGAACGAGTTCGCACGTGAAAGCACAGTGGCTCCAATATTTAAACGAGTTCGCACGTGAGAGCACAGTGGCTCCAATATTTGAATGAGTTCGCACGTTAAAGCACAGTGGCTATAATATTTAAACGAGTTCGTACGTGAAAGCACAGTGGCTCCAATAGTTGAACCAGTTTGCACGTGAAAGCACAGTGACTCCAATATTTGAACGAGTTCGCACGTGAAAGCACAGTGGCTCCACTATTTGAAGGAGTTCGCACGTGAAAGCACAGTGGCTCCAATATTCGAACGAGTTCGCACGTGAAAGCACAACAGCCTCAATATTTAAACGAGTTCGCACGTGAAAGCACAGTGGCTCCAATATTTAAACGAGTTCGCACGTGAAAGCACAGTGGCTCCAATATTTGAACGAGTTCGCACGTGAAAGCACAGTGGCTCCATTATTTGAACGAGTTCGCACGTGAAAGCACAGTGGCTCCAATATTTGAACGAGTTCACACGTGAAAGCACAGTGTCTCCAATATTTGAACGAGTTCGCACGTGAAAGCACAGTGGCTCCATTCCTTGAACATGTTCACCTGTCGAACCATAGGAACTCTTGCTGTCGGCGAAGGAAAACTTCTTAAATTTATGATAAGTTTCATCATAAAGGAATTGATAATTTATGAAGCCCTTGCGCGATCCTAACCTTTTTTTATTATATTATGACCAATAAAGCAAATATAGTAACAAATGTATATGATGGCGAATCACTTTTAAATAGTGATGAATAAATAATTCGTTTTAATATAAATAATACTCGTATTATTAAAGAAATTTCTCAGTTAATTACTTACTTTAGGTTTTGAAAATTTGCTTTCTTCCACGATCGCTTAAGGGATTAAATTTGGAACGCTCGCATCTCGGCAGTCATTCTTTGCTATAAATAATGGGACTTTGTGGTTATAAACTAAGTCTCTAATAGATAACAAACCCCTTGAGTGGATAGAAAAGGCAACTAGAGACTGTTGAAAACTAGAACCGATATATTTTTTAGCGTCTTATAAATTTAGCATAAGGAGAGATAAGAGATACCATTTAAAGATCCAGTCCCGGGTACGACACGCGAATCTTAGATATTGTATGGGTAAGTTAATAATAATAAAATAATCAGGGAACGCATTGACCCTCACTTAGGGGTTTTCTACGGTGTTGAGGCATTACTTGAACTATCAACTCTTTGCATCATTTAAAAAAAACAAAACCGAAATAGTTACAAGGGATTTAAAGATACAAATTTGACTCCGATTTCCAATAAGGATATGGGAAATCATCTCAGAGGTTTTAGGCCGATTTCTTCAGCTTTTCTTTGTTGAAGAGTTTTTATTATTTCAAACCAAATCGAAAATCGTTCGAAGTCCAAAGAATTAACGATAACCAGCAGAGTTTTGGGCTTCAGCACTAGTATTTAAGTAAATTACTTAATTCTTTTTCAAGAAATAATCTCCACCTGTGACCAGAATAAAAGTTTCGATAGTTTATCTCCATTTTCAAGCCTCGTTTAATACTATTTCGTGTAAAAGACTTTCCAATAAAGTTAAAAGCCCATAGTAAAATGTCTTCACGATGAGAACGGCGATGCTCACTTGTAAACTGCTGCTCCGCGACGCACCGCACACACGAGTATTCTGAAAAGCAAACGGGCTAGAAACTTGCCTTCAAACCTTAAAACACAAAAGTGTCGCCTAATCTAAATTAGGAGCCTTTTATGAAACACCCTTTTTTAAATGCTTCAAAAACTAGTCTTCGTTTAAAGGGTACTGGACTAGAGTGAGATTATCTATTGTACCTGCCACGCAAAAGGCCGATTTAGCACCTCTAGCCACTAGGTAGCGCCACCTGGTGGTCAACTTATATTTGAACTCAGTGACCTCAATTACCTTTGGTAGCATTGGTTTTAGCTGGCTACATTGAGCAAGCGACTCGGTGCGGGCAGAAGAAGAACACAACCCGAAATTTGCATTGCCCATAGACCTGCTTGCCTCGTCGCAGTTAAAAATAGGGGTAAGTCAAGTTGGGCAGTGGTCACTAGCTATACTAAAGATCGTGACGGGAATTTATTACCCCCAAAAAATATTTATTATATAAAAAAACAAAGTAAAATTTCTCTGTCGTCTACTTAACTTAGTTTATTGGAAATAAGCAGAAAAGAACTGATAAAGTTCAATAGAGTTACCAAAATCCCTTGAATTGCATTTACAACATGGGCAGGTATAGTCTAAGCAAGTTTATGTAGGATCATTATTTGCTTTGAAGTATTAATTAAGAACTACTTCAATGTTTTAAAACAATGTGTGGCAAAATGACCCCTCCCCCCTAAAAAAAACAGTCATCTAGTTTACACATAGCCAAGAGCATTGTAATTAAATCGAAAGGTATTACATATTATATAATGCGCTTATCAAAACTCACACGGAATATGCGATTCGATTTTGGTCTCCTCATCGGCGTCAAAATAACGTAGCCATAGAACGCGTTTAACCAAAAGCGACTACATTAATTCTGGGACTTCTAAATATATCCGTGAAATTAAATAAATACTATGACAATTCCGGGAAGTTTAAATAAATCCTATATCGTCCAACAGAGGAATTTAACTAAATTCCAATGCAAAATCTTCACATGGCGCTTCCAACTCATCAAACTTTTTAAAGTAATAGTGTTTTACTATGTAGAAGAATAAGGTCGAAGGGCGACCTCATGCCCTTATGTACCCACGTGGTCTCGAGATCGCCGCATGGAGCGTGGGAAGCCAGGCTGATCTGCGGCGAGGATGCGGTCCACGTCGTTTTATTGCACCTCAGTTAGATTTATTTAGGGGCACATTTTCCTCGTCTCGCATGCCCTTACAGCCAGTCTCCTACCCTCCTGCAGTAGGGGCGAGGTAATAACGCCTTAAAGATGTATACCCTTTCAGGAAACTAATGTTAGCAAATGGACGATGATAAATATTGGGACTGCTTGTGAGATATATACATATATATATATATATATATATATATATATATATATATATATATATATATATATATATATATATATATATTCATTTATACACACTCGTATACGGTCTTTTCAAAACCTCAAATATTCCGACCGACCATTGAATTTGCCTAATTCGCTTTTGATTCAACATCTTTCTTTCAAATCAGTCTGGCTCACAGGATACTGTTATGTATCTTGTTAATTTAGCGTCAAACAGTTAACCGTGAGCCTAATAAAGATTTTCCACATAATTTCTCCCGACTTTATTATCAATCTTTTTATTACCATTTATCTCTACTCCCATATATACTTTGATTAAGAATTTCTGCTCTCTCCAGTACACATCAACGAACATTCATTTCAGATAAACCTCCTCGCCAAGAGACCCCATTGGTCAGGCACACTATCAAAGCTCTTCGAACATTCTAAGCCTACTTTATCTCGGTTCCTCTGAAGGAGTCGCTGCCTTCATCGAAGTCGTTGAGACCCTCGCCCCGTGCCATCCCCACCACCGATGAAGCGTCTATATAATCCCCCGACTCGGTTCAGCACTGCAACACTGTAGCCCTGTAGTACCATAGCACTAGAACACAGTAGCCAGGTTCAGTCCTGTTCCGCCAGACACCGCGTACGAGCAAAGGACACGCTCACCAGTCGCGATCAGAGACACCGGCGACTTCGATTCGAGGGCGAAGGCTAAATCAACATCCGTGAACTCTGTCATAGTCAATCGAGTACCTGACGAGGAATTCCACCTCAGAAGGCCAAACTACGTGTACTCCCTCATCTGCCCCGTGAGATAACCCAGCTTCCCCATCGCAGTCAACGTATCCCGACTGGCCCTTTCCTTCAATGAACACATAAGCAGTTGCAATCGTTGACGCCTACAGATTATTCTATAATCTGGTCTACCCAAACCGTCCCATCCCTTGTGTGAGCCCCGGATTAAAATCCCCTTTTTAATCACCGACCTGAACCCGACCACTAATTCCATATTTGTCCCTTCTGTCTCCCGTGTCGACATTTAATTTCACATGTACAATCATTCACTTTAAACTCTGTAACTGTATATATTTTAATTCTATTTATTTGTTAGTAAAGGTATATTTTTATTATCATCTTTTTCTCGCAACCCTGAACGAGTACCAGCTACCTGTTAATCTTTGGCTAACTTGCAGTCTGAATTATTTGTTTTGAAAGGACCCCGCAATTGAAAAATAAACCATTCCCACTGAATTCTTAACTATATCCCGTTCACGAACCGGTTAGGTTTACTTTCAAACCGATTTCGACTAAACCCCCAAAAGGCATATATATATAGAAAGAGAGTCCGGCCATTCCCCGCCATTCTAATAGTATTTTTTTAATAGTTGTTATTTGAGATATCCAAGCGGGGGGTAGAGAGTGAAGGTTGTTTTTTGACATATTCAGGTTTTGGGTAGAGAGTTAGGAGTGTTATTTGAAATACACGAGGTGTGGATAGAGAGTATAAGTTGTTATTTAAGATATCCGAGCGATGTTTAGAGAATAATGGTTGTTATTCGAGATATCCGAGCGGCGGGCAGATGTGAAACCATTCATCTTTATTTTTTTTTCCCATCTACCTTTAAAGTCACTATGTTTCCAAATAGACTTGATAAATATTACTTTAACATAAATAAACTTGATACATTGAGTAACATTGCTTATGAGGATTTATAAGTTAGATACCTTTCTATCTTTCTCTCTTTTTCTCCCCTCCATCGCTTTCGTTTTCTGGACTAGTTTCCCATGACCCTTAAGTTCTTTGTCGATTCGTAATGCTTTAAAAGCTCAAGGACTACAGTAGATGAACAAGTTCTTATGTACAAGCAGATTATACTCCAGTAGATTAAATAGTTCTAATGTGAAAGTGAATGGACCCCCATATATAGACACGTTCACCATGGAACTTCCGTACATGAACAAGCTCACGTGTGGGAGCACAGGGATTCCATTATACGAACTTGATTACAAAAGGGGTTCAACTTTGGACTTTTGAAGAAAAGTCCCAAGTTTTTCACATAAATTCTCTTTATTTTCCCTTTAAAATTTATTAAATCCCTCGCTTCTTAGGTATGACCCCATAGATATATAATAAAACGGTAAAAATGCAGTTAAAGTAACCTTGGCAGGTGTATCAAATAACTTCCCCTCCCCCCCTTGACCTCCTTGTGGCCAGGTTTCGAAGCCTCCTCCTCTCTCGTTCTACCCTGCGACCTTTCGTTGGCTGTCCTTGATACACGGCGCCTAAGAGCGCAAGAATCTCATTTTATAGGCCAGTCGTGCAAGGCCGTTGTATACCCGACCTCCTATCTTTCACAAGGGTTCTCGGTAGCTCTCTATTGAATTATTTGACTAATTTATATTTAAAAATGATCAATTATACATTATATATATATATATATATATATATATATATATATATATATATATATATATATATATATATATATATATATATATATATATATACAGGGGTTGGACAAAATAAGTAGGATACGTGTTAAATGCAATGAATATTTTTATTTAATACGGAGTTGGTCCTCCTTTTTGCTTTCTCAACAGCGTCGAGCGTCTTGGAATTGATTCATATAGTTTCCTGACTTCATTGACAGGAATCTTAAGCCATTTCTCTTGCAATACCTGCTCCAGCTGTTTCAGACACGAAGATGGAGGGTAATGACTTCTAACTTGTCGCTCCAAGACGCACCACAAATGCTCAATAATATTAAGATGTGTTGATTGTGGGGACCACTCCATGTGTTGAGGCTCACTCCTATGCTTTTCATACCAATTCTTAACCACATGAGTGGTGTATATTGGGGCATTGTCATCTTGGTAAAAGCACTCACCATCAGAGAATAATGTCTGGACCATGGGATAGACTTGATTTTACAAAATATTCAGATATGTTGATCCTATCATGCAGAGCAACGATTGGACCAAGATAATTCCCTGATATGGCTGCATAAACCATCACTGACTCTCTCCTCCGTGCTTCACTGTTCTAAGAAGGCAGTCAGGATTAAGAGCTTTTCCGGGCTGCCTCCACATACAAACTCACGCTGCAGTGGGGAAAAGAGGAAAACTGGACTCGTCGGAGAATTTTACTTGCTTCCATTGGTCTGTCGCCTATCCCTTGTGATCTCTACACCAGTTCAGCCTTTTCTCAATGTTCTGATGAGAAAGCAGAGGTTTTTGATGGCGGCTCTTCTATGATATCTGGCTTTATTAACCTCACGGCGAACAGTTTTGATCGAAACTGGGCTCGTGAGATATTGATTCAACTCTGCAGTCACTTTAGGGGCAATTGTCAGGGGATTTTCCATCCCAATGCGTTTCAACACCCGTCGGTATCATTCAGCGAGCTTCGATGTCCTCCCCGAATTACTCCTCCTGCTGGAGGTTTTGCCCTGCTTCTTGAATTCTGTCATGGTCCTTGATATGGTAGCTCTCGAAAAACCAAAGAGTTTAGCCTTTCTGGTGACGGAAGCTCCGGCAATTTGGGCTCCAACAATTTGCCCTTTTTCGAACTCACTGAAGTCAAGCATCTTAGCATCTGTACTAATGGGCGTGACCAATGGCCTTTGCAGGGAGGAGTTTTGTGTGAAGTGAATGTTTGTTAATGTAAGTTCGAGAGAGAGAGAGCAAAATTAGTTATCAAAGGAATTTTATAGATAAACGGTGAAAAACGATAAGCCGGTTAGGGGAATATGATTTCATTGTTACAGACTGGCTTTAATAAACAAATGGAATGAAAATGGTCAAATGACAGTTTTCTGGAAACGGAGTATGTTGATCTAAAGGAAGATAAAGGGAAAAAAGCGAGATCAAATCGGTCCTATCAGAAAACGTGAATGTGGGAAAGAAACAGTACATGAGTTGTACAACTTTTGTGTACATGGATATATATATATATATATATATATATATATATATATATATATATATATATATATATATATATATATATATATATATATATATATATATATATATATATATATATATATATATATTAACAGCCCAAAGAAAGGAAAGTTGGTATCACAACCAATGAAAAAGTGAGGAAGATATTACGTGAACCATTTAAAGATTGGAGTTGGATTCGAGCCAGTGTCGTCAAGCGCTCATTGCTATCAGAATCACAACGCTCATCGACTGAGCTAACCATACTCAACCTCTTTTTTTCTATAAGCCGTTATTTCATTCAACGATTAGTTTAATTATTTATCTTGGTCATTCTCTCTCAGCTTTAATATTATAGTTTTCTGTTGTTTTCGTCTTTCTTTGATAATGAACTTGAAAAATAATCTCAAAAGTAGTTGGAATCTGGAATCTTTATTTTGTTTTCCTTGTCGGCCTTGTTGCATATATATATATATATATATATATATATATATATATATAGAGAGAGAGAGAGAGAGAGAGAGAGAGAGAGAAAGAGAGAGAGAGAGAGAGAGAGAGAGAGAGGGAGAGAAAGAAGTTGCTTGCAGCGAGAGAATAGGGAAGGTGATGTTTGCTGGGGCGAGGTTTATCAGTTCTTGATTATAACAAATATTTCTTCTCTGCTTATGAATCCAAGATTGGGATTCGAGCTTGTTTATGAGGGTGTTCACCAAATAAGTTTGTATTCGGATTTATAAACAACTTGATAAAAATGACTATATTTTGAACTTGACGTTTATCAGGATGAATGAATGAAGTCAGTGAATTTAAATCCCCCTTTCGGTGGAAGGATTACATGTAAATGCGGATGGAAAGACTTGTGAATCCTATCCACTGAGAACTGCTTGGTGAAGTGAATGGGTGGACTTTAGGTAAGTTAAAGTTCCTTCATCGGTGGATGGAGCACAGTGGGACGACGAATGGAATAGACTTGTGCTTCCTGAAGTGATGTGACGACTGTGTAACGGACTGTGGTAGATTGTGCTATAATGTCCGTAAATTTATTTGCAGATATAGTGTGCCTAACCAATGGGGTCTCTTGGCAAGGAGCTTTATCTGAAATGAATGTTCGTTGATGTGTACTGGAGAGAGCAGAAATTCTTAATCAAAGTATATATGGGAGTAGAGATAAATGGTAATAAAAAGATTGATAATAAAGTCGGGAGAAATTATGTGGAAAATCTTTATTAGGCTCACGTTTAACTGTTTAGCGCTAAATTAACAAGATACATAACAGTATCCTGTGAGCCAGACTGATTTGAAAGAAAGATGTTGAATCAAAAGCGAATTAGGCAAATTCAATGGTCGGTCGGAATATTTGAGGTTTTGAAAAGACCGTATACGAGTGTGTATAAATGAATATATATATATATATATATATATATATATATATATATATATATATATATATATATATATATATATATATATATATATATATATATATATATATATATATATATATATATATATATATATATATATATATATATATATATATATATATATATATATATATATATCTCGCAAGCAGTCCCAATATTTATCATCGTCCATTTGCTAACATTAGTTTCCTGAAAGGGTATACATCTTTAAGGCGTTATTACCTCGCCCCTACTGCCTACTCCTACTTCCCCCTTATCTTTTTAAGTGGAAAAGAAAAGCTAGCCCCTACGCCCTTCCTTTGCCCCTATTCAATACATCAAAGACAATAACCGTTTTCTGTGGTAAATGCGGAACACTCGCCTCCGAAAAACAAATTACCCGCCGTTTTATTTCAAATTCGCCACCAGCTTTGGGATTGGCTGCGGTGAAATAAAGAAGAAATCGAGAATTTATACAGAATTCTCGATATGGATTCTACGTTTGAGAAGTTATTCCGCAAGGAGAGATGGAATTATGCAAATTTCATTTTTATATTTGATATAATTTCAATGTTTTGTCTCGACACTTTTTTAGGCTATGAGACGGAACTAAACGTTGAGAGAATGGCGGTTATTTTCCCTTACGAGGCAATATTTCAAATAAACCGCCCAAATTTCAAATTTAAACAAAACCTTTTACGGTGTGTGTGTGGGAGGGGGGGCATTATAAAGGTACGAAAGCGTAAAGAAAGGTGGTGGTTGGTGAGAATAAATGAATTACAGCCATGTAGTGGTAGCGGAGAGAATCAGGTTATAAGAGGCAATGGGGACTTTGTAATAATACAAGAAAACGCCTTCAACGAGATCGTAGGACTGGCTGCCCTCCTTTTTACTCCACTATCTCCCCTATTTTCCCTTTTCCCCTTCTTCCACCTTTTGGAGATCCTCTCTCTGCCACTGAAATCAAATCCACTACTTTATCAACATGTTCCTTCCTTTTAGCGGTCGGATGACATAGGCAAGCAGCTGTGTTTTTTTGTTTCGATCGTACATACGCCTACATAAACAGTTACGTACACTTTCACGCACAAAATTTAAACCATAAAAAATATGCCCCCACCACGCACAAATATGTATGCATACACACAAATGTGTATAAGCCAACGAATGCATCGTGTTTCCAATTCTTTCACAGAAGCGGAGATCCGTCATTTGGAGATGTTTAGTTCTCTGGGCGAACGTTGATGTTCAGGGGTCGAAAATATCTTCCGCATGGACGCTAAGGCTGAAATAGGCCTTGCCCAGGATGCAACTTTCGATCTTATCGGCACATTCAAATGCGAAAGTATGCCAGTTAAAGAAATTCGCTCCACTGCGATGGTAAACAAAGCATTGCGTGTGGATTTTGTTCCGATGTTGAATACGCTCGTGGGGGACGGAGGGGAGGGTATAGCATTTCATAGTATACCTAGTGAAGCAAATATATCCCTGCAAACATGGGTTGTTTATTGAGAATTAACTCTTCTATTTATTTTTTATTGTCCAAAGAAAAACATTCGCGCAGGAAAATGAAACACTAAGATGGTTTCATCTAAATGGTTGGAACTGTTGGGAATTTATTTGCACAAAATTAAATTCGAATTATTTAAAGTGTCTGGAAAAAAAGAGAGGACAGGATAAAATTATTAAAATGGAGGTGTGAAAGTTTGGGGGAGAAGGGGCTCCCATCTGGCGACTGCCTACAAGGTCACAAGTAGCCGCAAAAAAAGAAAAAAGAGGCAAAAAAGCAAGAAGGAGGAAGCACACTTCGGCGTCGGGGTAGAGACCCGACTCCTGTCGCCCCGGGAGCGTGCGACCAACACCAAAAAGAGTAAAATAAAACGGGGGAGGACAACCTCCTCCAAGAAGTCAAATAGTCCACGAGTGTGTGTGCACGAATCTGTTTCTAAATAAACTCATAAAAAACTTTAATAACACCATTCAATATACCAATAACCACCCCTCCCTACCGCCTAATCGACTTAAACAACATTGGCGTTCCTCAGCGACATTAGATTTCATAGAGCTGAATCACTTTATTCACAATGTTTCGTTCAATAGCTGTGTGAAATTAGATAGTAAATATGTAGCTAAGAAACTTTATCTGAACAATAATTTGTGAAATATTTCATTCAAGCGCCTTTATACCAGTTGCCCAATAGCGGTTATTTCTAAAAAATAACTTGGGTCATAGAGGGTCAAGTCTTTTTTTTTTAAGTTTTCAGTACATATTTCCATTTAAATTACTCTTTGGGATATTTTTTTTTCACATTGATGCTTATTTTTTAGATCTAATGGCACGAAAAAAAATTACCAAAGTTATTTTTAAATTCCTCCCCAAAAATCATCACGATTGTTTATCTATCAATCTAAATTTTCTCTAATACATAATTTCATTTTGCTTTGCTCGTTTTTAGGGGCCAGGTGCTATTTCCTCCTAATAAAGATGAAAATTAAAAATGTAGTTAAGAAATAACTTGGATTAAACTTTCGAATAGACGAAAAAATAAAATTAAAAAGCAACCACTCGATTTTAATAAATTTTCTGAACTTCACCATAAGTAATTCTCTGCTTTTTTTTTAATTCCAAAACATTCGATGAATATATTTATTTCTGAACTTCACCATAAGTAATTCTCTGCTTTTTTTTTTAATTCCAAAACATTCGATAAATATATTTATTTCTGAACTTCACCATAAGTAATTCTCTGCTTTTTTTTTAATTCCAAAACATTCGATGAATATATTTATTTCTGAACTTCACCATAAGTAATTCTCTGCTTTTTTTTTAATTCCAAAACATTCGATAAATATATTTATTTCTGAACTTCACCATAAGTAATTCTCTTCTTTTTTTTTAATCCCAAAACATTCGATAAATATATTTATTTCTGAACTTCACCATAAGTAATTCTCTTTTTTTTTAATTCCAAAACATTCGATAAATATATTTATTTCTGAACTTCACCATAAGTAATTCTCTGCTTTTTTTTTTAATTCCAAAACATTCGATAAATATATTTATTTCTGAACTTCACCATAAGTAATTCTCTTCTTTTTTTTTTAATTCCAAAACATTCGATAAATATATTTATTTCTGAACTTCACTATTTTGCCTTTTCAAACTTTAAAGTAACTCTTAGAATGAACTTGGATAATAACTTAAAATATACCGAGGTTATAACCGAACTAACCCGAAAAAAGTTATCTATTATAATTCAAACCCTCTAAAAAGAATCCCGTTCTTAAAATATAGTGTTATGGATTAGCATAAAAAAATATTTCTTCATAAAACCTTTAATCTTTTAGTTATCTTTTAATAACTCGTTTGAGGGCTCCCACCCCCGATTATGGTCGACTTTAGTGCCAATTATTTTTTGTTTCTTTAGAAAATCCTCAAATTTTAATAATGTTAAAAAATAAAACCATTTATTACTCTGATAAAGTTTATAGTGAATAGAATCTGCAAGATACCATATTTGCCTCCCACAATTCTCTGGAATGTCTTATCCATGCCCACGTGTATCTAAAGCTACGTACATCCATGCCCAGATACATAATTTATTAGTGAGAGCCTCAAAATCTATAAACCTGGTATTTGGTGCCATATACCCACCTTTGACCCAATGTAAGCACCTTAAAGGTCAATAAAACAGCATGTTTTAAGCTAGAAAATTGCCATTTATTTAGAGTTTTGTCTTAAGTCATAAGTTTCTAATCTAAGGCAATTGATTAATGTTATTCTCGGATACAAGTACATTCAAAGTAATCATAAACTAAATTCAAAGTAATCATAAAGTACATTCAAACTAATCATAAAGTGCATTCAAAGTAATCATAAAGTACATTCAAAGTAATCATAAAGTACATTCAAACTAATCCTAAAGTACATTCAAACTAATCATAAAGTACATTCAAACTAATCCTAAAGTACCTTCAAACTAATCATAAAGTACATTCAAACTAATCATAAAGTACATTCAAACTAATCCTAAAGTACATTTAAACTAATCGTAAAGTACATTCAAACTAATCATAAAGTACATTCAAACTAATCATAAAGTACATTCAAAGTAATCCTAAAGTACATTCAAACTAATCATAAAGTAAATTCAAACTAATCATAAAGTACATTCAAACTAATCATTAAGTACATTCAAACTAATCATAAAGTACATTCAAACGAATCATAAAGTACATTCAAACTAATCATAAAGTACATTCAAACTAATCATAAAGTACATTCAAACTAATCATAAAGTACATTCAAACTAATCATAAAGTACATTCAAACTAATCATAAAGTACATTCAAACTAATCATAAAGTACATTCAAACTAATCGTAAAGTACATTCAAACTAATCATAAAGTACATTCAAACTAATCCTTAAGTACATTCAAACTAATCATAAAGTACATTTAAACTAATCATAAAGTACATTCAAACAAATCATAAAGTACATTCAAACTAATCATAAAGTACATTCAAACTAATCATAAAGTACATTCAAACTAATCATAAAGTACATTCAAACTAATCCTAAAATACATTCAAACTAATCCTAAAGTGCATTCAAACTAATCATAAAGTACATTCAAACTAATCATAAAGTACATTCAAACTAATCATAAAGTACATTCAAACTAATCATAAAGTACATTCAAACTAATCATAAAGTGCATTCAAAGTAATCATAAAGTACATTCAAACTAATCCTAAAGTGCATTCAAAGTAATCATAAAGTACATTCAAACTAATCATAAAGTACATTCAAACTAATCATAAAGTACATTCAAACTAATCATAAAGTACATTCAAACTAATCGTAAAGTACATTCAAACTAATCCTAAAGTACATTCAAACTAATCGTAAAGTACATTCAAACTAATCCTAAAGTACATTCAAACTAATCCTAAAGTACATTCAAAGTAATCATAAAGTACATTCAAACTAATCCTAAAGTACATTTAAACTAATCATAAAGTACATTCAAACTAATCCTAAAATACATTCAAACTAATCCTAAAGTGCATTCAAACTAATCATAAAGTACATTCAAACTAATCATAAAGTACATTCAAACTAATCATAAAGTACATTCAAACTAATCATAAAGTACATTCAAACTAATCGTAAAGTACATTCAAACTAATCGTAAAGTACATTCAAACTAATCATAAAGTACATTCAAACTAATCCTAAAGTACATTCAAACTATTCCTAAAGTGCATTCAAAGTAATCCTAAAGTACATTCAAACTAATCCTAAAGTACATTCAAACTAATCATAGTAATCTAGAACTAATGATATATTTTAGACCCCCCCAAATATTACTTTTGTCATCTAAGTTTGTTTCTAACCTGACCATATCTGCGTTCATGTCCTACAACAGCCATGGATGCTTCACTGAGAAGCCTGTTTTATCTTTTAACCTTCTGGTTGTCCACTCTTGATCCAGCTTCAATGCAGCCTTAACAATTCACTCAGTCCACCATTAATGAATTCTTTTAATACAGGAGAGGTTTGACATTGGAACAGATCAGACATCTTTAGGTATTCGTTTGCTCTGAAAATGAGATCATACGCCTGACTGATCGTTTATTTTACCCTCCCCCCCTCCATTCTCTTCTCCCTCTCCTCTCTGCCCCTCCATTCTTTTTATATTAAGTGCCTTCGTCACTAATATAACATTTTTATTCATTGCTGGATATTTATATCAGTGCCTTTTTATTACTTATTCCATCTACAAAATGCTTGCTTCTACTAGGTTTATCATCAAAATCATTTATAACTTGCTGCAGAAGCTGAACTTTATTGACAGCTCTAAGCCTTCGTCATGAGATAAGAGGTTTGATCCTTGGTCTCTCTTGCTATTAATTTTTTAGATTCGTGGTTACCTATGGCTTTTAAAGTATAATATTAATAACAGTATATGGTTTATGTATATTATAAACATATTTAATATATTTTAAAATAGTATAAAATCAAATAGCAGTCAAAGTTATTACCTAAATCTTTGACTTGCCTCATAAAATGTTTAATTAACCTCAGTCATGTTTAATATGTATCTTTTTCTCTAAATCTGTCAAAGACATATGACCCTATAATAAATGGATTTTTTTTTAGTAAAACATCTAGTTCTTGATGGAATTTGGGTCCTTTTTTTGTCCTACTTAAGAAGACGGTTGAATTTTATTATTTGGGTTTTCAATTTGCTTAGTATGCCTGTTACCTATATTGGATACACATTATATGTATCCCATAAATTATGAAATTCCTCTTATGTAACTCTAAGGGTAGCTTCTTTTTTAAACTCTATAAAACACAAAAACTTTACGACTACTATGTAGACTGTCGTAGAATAGGGTCAAGTTAACCCTTTCTGCGTTTCTCAGCCGAGGTCGATGACGGCTATGTGCGTGGGAGATTTATAATACAAGCAGAGTGCAAATTAACTGAATGTAGGTTGGCCAAATAGTCGACTAACTTGGAGATCCTGGGACAATAGAAAAACGGGTACAAAAATAACTTTACTAATATGCAAATTAATTTTCTTTTACAAGGTTAAAAGGGGTTTTAAAACAAGCTATATACACATTAGACGTACACGAGTCTCAGTGGCTAAAAGGGGAAAGACTTGGTGGTGACGGTCACCATACAAACAAACGAACAATATTGATCGAGAGTCGCTCGAATGACCTTGAGCGTGTACAAAGCGGACGATGGAGGCTTACACTAGGGGCGGGGGTAGTAGAGGGAGCAGTTGCACAGGAGAGTTGCACGTTGCTGTTACCTGGGAGATTTGGTCCGAGGGAGTAATCCTTGTTCTCGCGCACAAGTAATTTTCTGCTTGCGTAAGCGATGGGGAAACTTTTGTCGTTATTCTCTAGGCAGGGGTTATGATTTGGAACGGATGGGTTCCAGGGTGGTTAGTTGAATATTGTGTTCAAAGTAAGTAGCACAACCGTGTATCTCGGTGATGACATCATCAAAATGACTCAGGAGCGCTTGCAATTGATCCTTTTGAAGAGATGATAGCTGGTCGCGTATCTTAATTTCCGCAGGCGGGGAATTATTAAAGCCGGGTAAGACATGCAACAGGTATTCCTTGTATTGCTACACGCAGGAGACTTAGATTACGGAAAAGGAGTTCATAAGGTCGCCAGATTCCATGGGGGATTATTCGTCGATTGCAACTATCTGATTGATGCTAGCGCGCCGGTGGTACCGCTTGAGCATATTAACATGGAAAAGCTTTCTTCCCGAGGGGGTTTCAATAAGGTAATCGACGTACCCACGCTTCTCGATTATGTGGTAGGGGCCTTTCAACAATTTGTTGTTGTACGTGGGGAGGAGAAGCAAAACTTCTTCTCGGGGGTTAAATTTCCTTTCTTTGGACTTGCAATCGAAGTATGTCTTATACCTGTCAAAATTGATGGGAGCTTTCTGAGACGCAATTTCAGCGCACTTTTCCAGCCTCCTTCTTAAATCCTGTAGATACGAGTAAGAAGTCAGGAAATTTTTGTCCAAATTCTGATTGGAATAAAGTTCCTTTAGGATACTCAGGGGGACTCTGACGTTTCTAACGTGTAAAAGTTCGAAGGGGGCGAATCCTAGTATACGATGGGGGATTTCACGGTAGGCAAAGAGGGTTCCCGGAAGGAAGCGGTGCCATCCAGTGGGTTGATCTACACACAGCTTCCTGAGAATGGCCTTGAGGCTTCGATTTAGCCTCTCGCACATTCCATTCCCACTCGGGTGAAAAGGGGTGGTAAACAGGGGCTTTATCATCAATAATTTACCAACGTAGTCCATTAACTCGGAGTTGAATTGACGACCACGATCCGAGAGGATTTCTGTTGGGAGGCCCACACGGGAAAAGATGAAAAAAGGGCTTCGGCGCAAGAGATGCTATCGATTTTCTTGAAGGGCACAGCCTCGGGGAATCCGCTGGCAAAGTCGACCAGTGTTAAAACGTAACTATGGCCTTCGCTCGACGAGGGGGGTATCGGTCCGATTAGGTCGATAGCTACTCGAGAGAAGGGTTCAGAGATTAGTGGTCCTTTCTGCAAAGGTGCAGTTCCAACTCGTCCTTTTATTGCCGTCTTTTGGCAAATGTCGCAAGTACGACAATATCGCAGAATTTCGTCGGTCGCGCCGGGCCAATAAAAATATTTTAAGATCCTCTGAGCTGTCTTCTTGTGACTAAAGTGACCAGAAAAATAAGCTATCGTGAGCCGTTTGCAGGATTAGAGGGCCGTGGGAGCAGGGTACACATTGTGTGCGGGACTCAGTGTCGTTTTCGTCGGTGCACACTCGATAGAGGAGGTCGTCTTGATGAGGAAGGAAATCACCTTATTCCCTCTGATGGTTTCGCATGTTTTGTTCTGGGTTTTGAACAACAAGGGACGAAGAGATTCACATTCCATCTGGCTTTTAGCAAAGTCATGGGTCATCGCACTCTGGAATTCGGGGGCACACGGGGGTTCCAGAGGTGTTTGGGTCTTTCAATTCCTTCTTCGCGCAGGAACGGGTAGTAACAGATTGAGCCATGGGGGCAGAATAAACCCGTTAGAATTGACCAGTTAGGACAGAGCAAAATTTCATGAGGGCTGCAACGACTTCAGCCCAACCAGTAAAATAGGCACACTCAATGCAGCAGTGAACAATGGGGAATTTATTGGCGCGCCCCAAATAATCATTCACTACGGCAAACTTATTGTAGTCCAGAGCCACAGGGGGAGTAGTTTATCGGATAAAACAATGCACGTGCACCCTGTATCACGGACGAAGGTGGAGATCCGGCACCCATTCACTGCTCCAATTTCAAATTGAAGGGCCCCGGGGGTACTTTTATCAAAAAAAGTTTACTTGGTGGCCAGCAGTATTCGGCATATTTGAAGAAGAGGGGGCTTTATTTTGCCACGGTGTGGGAGTAGAAGTGGCAGTGACCTGGTTTACCTGATGAAAAGGAGGGGTGATTCTAAACTGCGAGTTTTGAGGGTAGTTGGACTTCACGTGACCCGTAACTCCACATGAATATCACACGATGGTCCTCCTGGAGAACGACGAAGCAAGGGGGTTAGAGCAAAGGGCTTAACCTCACGGTGGTCCGACGAGAAGAAATGTTTGGGTTTGGCGGGCCCAGTCACCTTAACGAACTTATTCTCATTATTAGGAGCAAATTTGTTCTTGCTGGTTTTGAATTTAGGAGATAGGGATTCTGATTTCCTCTCTTCCTTCGGATAGCAGTTGTGGCTAGCCGCGTAGACGTCTGCCTCCTCGATGCATTCCTTGAGAGTACGGCAACTCCAGTCTTTCAGGAAGGATCTGATTTCTGATTGAAGCGACACAAGAAATTGGTCCTTGAGGACGAAATCGACCAGGGCGTCGTATTCATGAGGCACCTTGGACGCATCAATCCAAAAATTAAAATGACGTTTTAGAGAGCAAACGAACTGTCGGAAGGTCTGGTTTGGTTGAATGCGACAGTGCCTAAACCTGGGGTCATGATGTAAGCAGCGAGTAACAGGGCTTTAAACGATGAGTAATCAATTGTTGCCTCTGATGGGAGGGAGATAAAAATATCCCTGAGTTGGGAGCTCAACAGTGGCAATAATTGTGCTATACCGTCCGTTTCGATGTCCTACTGGTTCACCTAGAAGATATTTTCGAAGTGGGTGAGATAAGACCCGAAGTCTTCGCCTTCTTTAAAGACGGGGAGTTTTATTTTCGCAGACTGCCGTGCGTCTAGTATAGAAATTAAGGAGTTTATGGAAAGCGTCTCGTTCCTCGCTCTGCTCATTTCCAATTCGTGAGAACGAATTCTCTCTCTTTCTTCTCGTTCCTTTTCTTCTTTGTCTCTTCTTTCGGCTCTTTCTCTTCTTTCTTCTTCCTTATATATAGGCTATCAGATCTTTGCCACTGAGTCCGAGTGACTCACCTTGGCCCTTGAAAATTTCAGACGGCAACATGCCGCTGGTTTTACGCGATGGGCACAACAACAAGAATTAAATTAACGCACGAACATGAATATGGCGAAATTATTGATTTCTTCACGCACGAGTGGGAGTGCGAATGGTTTTGCTAAACAAACGAAAACACGAACAACAAAAGGGGGGACGAAACACTCACAAGAGAACTTTTGCGGTAGAGATTTCACTGTGATTAAGACACAGCAATACGAAGAATTAGACTATTTTTACTATACGTTCAACTTACGGCACCCAATGAGGCTTTTCAAGGACAAAAATTCAATTCCGTGGGGGAATAAAATTAATAGTTAAATACGGGTACGGAAACAAATACACTTCGCAAATAAGTATGCAAATGTTATATCTCATCTTTTAAATTCCAGAAACGGGACCAAGATTAGACAACACTTAACAATTTAACCAAGGTTAACCAATAGATTGATCAAACTTCAATCAATTGATTAACCAAGATTAACCCCAATAAACCTGACGCCAGTTTAATATATAATCGATATTACTATATGTCATAGAATAGGGTCAAGTTAACCCATTCTGCGTTTCTCAGGCGAAGTCGATGACGGCTATGTGCGTGGGAGATTTATAATACAAGCAGAGTGCAAATTAACTAAATGTAGGTTGGCCAAATAGTCGACTATCTTTGGAAGTTCCGGGACAATAGAAAAATAGGCACAAAAATAACTTTACTAATATGAAAATGAATATTCTTTTACAAGGTTAAAAGGGGTTTAAAAACAAGGTATATACACATTAGACGTAGACGAGTCTCAGCGGCTAAAAAGAGGAATACTTGGCGGGGACGGTGGCCGTGCAAACAAACGGACAATATTGACCGAGAGTTGCTCGAATGATCTTGAGCGTATACGAAGCCGACGATCGAGGTTGGGAAGAGAGAGACTTGCACAGGAGAGTTGCGCGTTGCTGTTACCTCGGAGATTTGGCCTGAGGGAGTAATCCTTGCTCTGGCGCAAAGTTCAAATCATAGTTTCTTGACAATGACTATTACGGGATAAATTTAGATCTTGCTTGCGAGTTAGAACACAAATCGAGACTGGGTGCGTTGCGTTCGAGGAGTAAGTAGAACGAATACTGGGTAGACTCACGCGAATTAATCGAGAAAACCCGGAGCTTGAGAGGTTCTACAAGAATTAGTCAGAGTCCAACGGGACGCGAATAGCGGGTACTGACGGGGGCGGGCAGAGGATACAGACGGGGCAGGCAGGCGGCGGATAATGACCGGGCCGGCAGGCATCGGATACTGACTTCCAACTCTGGCGCCGGAGGATTTATAGTGGGGTCGATGGGGTTTCCCCCCTCTGTCCGAAGGGAAGGGCTCCAGGGTCCGACGCATCGGCAGGCGAGAGTAGTCTCGCCCTATTAGCACGATCGCGAGAAATTTCTTAAGTCGGCGAGATGAAACTTTGTCCGACTCATGATGGGACTTTTGGGCTCTCAAACTTGCCGCGGCTTCCTGCGAAGGCGGGCTTTTAGGCCACCACGTCGTCTCATGATTTCGCACTTCCACTTTCGCAAACTAAAGGGTCGATTATGTGTCTGTTGTATCTCTTTCCATTGAAGGCGCGGCAGCGCGCATCTCTCTCTCTCTCTCTCTCTCTCTCTCTCTCTCTCTCTCTCTCTCTCTCTCTCTCTCTCTCTCTCTCTCTCTCTCTCTCTCTCTATCTCTCTCTCATCTCTGATCTCTGACATAGACAAATTCCCCCAAGAAAATTGTTCAGCTGGCATAAAACATAAATCACCGAGTAATTTAACAACTCTTTCTCTTGTAGAACTCATTTTTTTTTTAATTTATAAGTTTGGTAATGAATAATTTCACGCCTCGGGAATGATGGAAAAATAAGCCTCCACCGAGATTTGAATCCGTGAGCTACTGAATGAGAGGCGCGAGCTCAGACCACGTTTGCGCCTCTCATGTTTAAGGACATGTGTTCATATCCCCCTGCAGGCTGATTTTTACTTTGTTCATTTATATAAAAATTATTATTAGAATAAATGGTACAATCAGAAACTTATATCATCGATACCATAAGAAAATAATTTGATATCTATTGAACAAAAGTTTTAAAAGTAGCCCAACCCTTGATTCTTAATCACACATGGTCCCAATATAGTAGATGCAGAGGTATAGATTTCAAGAACTACAGACCTAGAACCAGCAAAGACCCTAGGCTCCACTCAAGGCCAGCCCGAGAGGTAATATAATTAATACCACTTCAACCTAGAGAGTACAATGAATGCATTTAATATATCTATATATATTGATCAGGCACACACTTATCTTCGAGTATACCTGTATAACATTCAAGCTTTAATCTTTTATGTTTATTTTGTTTTTTAAGGATAGACTGGAAATCAAAATGACAAGGTTTAATTCAGGATTCGACTGGTAATCAAAATGACAAGGTTAATCCAGAATTTGACTGGTAATCAAAATGACAAGGCTTAATTCAGAATTTGACTGGTAATCAAAATGACAAGGCTTAATTCAGAATTCGACTGGTAATAAAAATGACAAGGTTTAATTCAGAATTTGACTGGTAATCAAAATGACAAGTTTAATTCAGAATTCTTATGCTATTAAGAACTACCAAATGTGAGGATTTAGAAAGCAAAATTGATTTTTTTTCTAAAATAAATAAAAACTAAAAGATTTATGGAAATATATACCCAGTAATAATAGGTTTAAAATTTAATTCCGCATAAATTGACAGCAGAGTCATCTCTACAGCAAACATATAAGAAAATTTAGTGCTATTTTAAAGATTTTTTTATGGTAAGGGACTAAATATATTTACAGCAATGGACGTGGCCGAACTGAACATTAGATGTCGCGAAATTTTTATTTCAGAAATCTTATTTGGGTTAATGTTAGGTTTATGCCCCCCCTCGATATTTTGGATAACCATATATATATATATATATATATATATATATATATATATATATATATATATATATATATATATATATATATATATATATATATATATATATATATATATTTATATATATATATTAAGGAAATTATTATTACGTGTACCATTAAAGCTTAAGAGAGAAAATGGGAGATATAGTAACATAAAAATAGGGGCAAACTATTTTAACCGTTATAAGAATATAAATAAAGGAGTTGATTTGAACTTGTGTCATTAAGTGCTCTTCGCTAAAATGACCACGACGCTCATCGCCAGAGTTACCATCCTCAACCCCCAAAAAGGAAGATTCAAGAATCTTCTCTCTTAAATATCCAAATGCTTTATTACCACTGACTAATTTCCTGTGGTTTCACTGTTTTTTACAAAAGACATTCTTAGGTAACCCCCGTCGGGCTCCACCTCTAATCACCTAGAATTATATACCATTGCTTAATACTAAGGTAGGAGTATCCTCTATCTTCAAGATGTATTCACATGGCTCAGTTGTAAGAAATTTCCGAACCATTAACCTTATGATAAAGTTAACTGGATAGTTATTGTAAAAACCATCCCACCGTCTTCAATGCCCTATATAACCATT